>JAXFYN010000302.1:282131-362608 GCA_036172215.1 Camellia granthamiana | reverse complement strand
TGCATAGACAAGTCGTCCTGATCAGCAATGGATAAGGCTAAGCTCTCTATCGACACAAACCCCCGAGCAGTTAGTAGGATTAGTTTTTCCCAGGAGGTGCTTCGCCGACTTTGACCTTTACAGATAAGGAATTGTCGCCTGAGGGCTCTGAGCACAACAAGCCACTATACATCTCTGTGGAATGTAAAGAGAAGTGGATACCAGTTGTCTTGGTTGATACTGGGTCTGTAATTAATGTGTGTCCATCACGCACAACCTATGCTATCGGTTTAAAGCCAGCAGACTTCGCACCAACAGCCCCAGTGATTCGGGCTTATGACAATACAAGTCGGGAAGTGATGGGGACAGTTCGGATCAGAACTCAGGTTGGCCCGGCACAACAGGACATTGAGTTCCACATCTTGGATGTTCTGGCTACCTTTAATTTACTCCTTGGATGGCCGTGGCTACACCAAGTGAAAGCTGTCTCTTCCACTCTGCATCAGATGCTGAAGTACCCCTTATGGGAAAGGGGGTAGCTATTGTTTTTGGAAACTCTTCCATACATCCTCTGCCGAAAGTCACCACACCAGTACTGGAAATTGTACATGGCGATGAGGATGTCTTTTGGTCTAGGTTCACCTTGGCCGAGGCTTGGGTAGTGCAAGATATTTTGGCTATTGATGGGGGGGTTATATGTTAGTGCTCAATCCGTCTACCTCATGAATAAGCTGCAACATGTACCCCCGGGAATAGGATTGGGAAGGAACGGCTGGAAGGGTGTCGCTGCATTGGTCGAAGTGCCATACAACCCTCATACCTTTGGTCTAGGTTACACGCCTACCAAAGAGGATTGGGTAAGAAAGGAAAAGGAAATGGTGGAAAGGGCCAAAGCCAAGCAAATTGGGAAGCACTATGAGCTGGTGCATAGACCCATTCAAGGAACCCTGAATGACCACTTTGTCCGGGAGGGGGAGGATTTCCCATTTTGCGGCTTTCCTGAGCCATGGCTGAACTTTAAGAAGCGGTGTTTGCCCGACTTTGAGATCTTCTTCGACTTACAGTTGTAAGGGGATGAAGTTGCAGAAGAGCAAGTTGACCCTACCAGCTGAGGTTGAACAGTGTATAGAGGATGAGTCCGATGGCATAGAACTTGAGATGGGAGTAGCGCTAGCTTGTCTCCTTTCAGATCTTCAGATCACACTGGAGAGCTTGGGGGATGACTTCTCTATTTCCATGATTGGAGATCAATTGGCTGTGGGCCCTTCTATCGGCATTCTGGATGCATCTATTGCACCTCCCTCGTTTGGCAGTTTGAGGAGGGCTTTTTATCTAGTGGTTCTAAATCAGGTAGTGAACCGGAATCTGATTCTACAAAGTCTGTGGAGTCAGAATCAGATTCCAATTCTTCTGAGTTAGAGTCCGGTTCTTCTGAGTCAGAGTTCGGTATTCTTGGGGTTGATAACCAGGATGCCATTGTTTTGTCCAGGTCGTCTTTTTCCTTTTCTTTTGAGTTGGTTGTAACCAAGGAATTGGACAAACTAGAAGTTGTGAATGAGAATGGTACCACTGTCGCTTCTGAGTACTTTTCTGTGCCACTTGTGTATTGCATTGATCATGACTTTCAAAATTTTGATAAAAACGACGAGGAATGAATTCCTCTAGTTTTGAAACATTTGATTGATCGAGAGAATGAGAGGTTTGTAAAACCCTTGGTTGATGAAATCATTTCAATTAATGTGGGTACTGAGAAGGATCCGCATCTGGTCTAGATCAGGTCCACATTGTCTTCGGAGGAACGCGAGCACTTAGTCGCTTTATTAAAATATTTCAAAAATGTTTTCGCGTGGGTCCTATGAAGACATGCCTGGAATTGATCCTGAGATTGTACAGCACCAGATCCCTCTTGACCCTGAGGCCCAACCCGTCAAGCAGAAGCTTCGGATAATACGCTCTGATTGGGCTCTGAAAACCAATGAAGATTTTACCAAGCAGATAGATGCAGGGTTCTTGCTAGTATCTGAGTATCTTACTTGGTTGGCCAACATTGATCTATTGCTGAAAAAAGATGGTAGAATTCGGGTATGTGTGGATTTCAGAGATCTGAACAAAGCTAGTCCGAAGGACGACTTTCCCCTGCCGCACATCGACGAATTGGTGGACTTCACCGCAGGCCATGCACTGCTTTATTTTATGGATGGGTTTTTCCGGGTACAACCAGATCTTGATGGCACCCGAAGACAGAGAGAAGGCTGCCTTCACCATACTGTGGGGAACCTAATGCTACAGGGTGATGCCGTTTGGTTTGAAAAATGTCGGGGCCACTTATCAACGGGTTGTAACCATGATCTTACACGATATGATCCACAAAGAGGTTGAGGTGTATGTGGACGACATGATTGTCAAATCCAAGGAAAGAGAGGGCCATTACACCGCCTTGAAGAAAATTTTCCAAGGGATTAAAGAATATCGGTTGCGGCTGAATCCCTAGAAATGCACTTTTGGTGTCACAACAGGGAAAATATTGGGGTTTTTGATCACACAAAAGGGCATTGAGGTTGATCCTTCCAAGATTAAGGCCATCCTAGAAATGCCACCACCAAGGACTGAAAATGAGATGCGAGGCTTTCTAGGTAAAGTGCAATTCATAAGACGGTTTATTTTGAAATTAACCTTGACTTGTGAACCACTATTTGGTCTCCTGAAGAAAGGAAAAAAATTCCAATGGAATGACTGATGCCAGGTTGTTTTTGAGCAGATCAAGCAGTATCTACAGAACCCACCCGTGTTGTCATCGCTAGAGCCAGGGAAGTCGTTGATTTTGTATCTGTCAGTAACCGACACGATAATGGGCCGCATGCTTGCCCAGGAATTTGAAGATAGAGTGGAGAAAGCCATCTATTACTTGAGCAAGAAGATGCTGGAATATAAGACCCGCTACACGCCACTGGAAAAGGCTTATTTAGCTTTGGTATGAGCCACCAGGAAGTTGAGGCACTACCTGTTAGCTCGGTCCGTAATTTTGGTTTCAAGATTAGATCCCATCAAATATCTCTTCGAGAAACCATCACTTACGGGTAGGCTAGCCCGTTGGTTGCTTCTTCTCTCAGAATTTGATTTGAAGTATATGACTCACAAGTCTGTGAAGGGGAGAGCAGTAGCGGAGTTCCTAGCCAATCACCCAGTGGAGGGGGCTGAAGCAGTAGAGTATTTGTTCCCAGACGAGGCCATTCTGCAGCTTGAAGAAGAAATTTGGACTATGTACTTTGATGGAGTGTCTAACCAATAAGGTTATGGGATAGGGGTGTTGCTGATAGCACCCGACAATTCCCAAATACCTATAGCTTTCAAACTCCGGTTCAAGGTATCAAACAACGAAGCAGAATACGAGGCATGTATCACTAGCTTGGAAGCCGCCTTGGAACTAGGGGCAAAATAGTTAGACGTCATTGGGGACTCGAACCTAGTTGTGTCTCAAGCAAAAGGAGACTGGAAGGTTAAGGAAGAAAGGATGAAAATCTATCACCAAACCCTAGACATACTAATTCCTAGGTTTGAGAAGTTAACCTTCACACATCTGTTAAGAGAGAGCAACAGGTTCGCTAACGTTTTATCAACTTTATCTTCCATGATACACATCCCTTTGGGAGTTCGGATGCGTCCAATTATTATTGAACAGAGGTATGTGCCAGCCTACGAGCTGATCGCTACAATAGATGAAGTACGAACCCCTGGTATCATGATATCTGGAACATCTTGGAAAAGGAGGTTTATCCACTAGGGGCAAATGCAAAAGATAAAAGGGAAATACGGTGAATGGTTGCTCAGTTTATCATCTGCGGGGGTAAATTATACAAACGGGGCCATCTGGGAATGCATAAACTGTGTGTCGATGCAGAAGAGTCGAAGCGCCTGATGGAGGCCATCCATGGAGGCGAATGTGGTTCACATATGAGCGGGGTAATGCTAGCTCAGAAGATTCTCAGACAGGGTTATTACTGGTTAACAATGGAGGAGGATTGTATCAGTTTTTGTTCGGCGACGCCACAAATGCCAAATTCATGCAAATCGCATGAATATTTCGCCGTCAAAGCTGTACAACATGACTTCACTGTGGCCGTTTTCAGTTTGGGGAATTGATATTATTGGGGTAGTTACTCCGAAGGGGTCAAACGAGCATGAGTACATCTTGGTGGCGATAGACTACTTTACAAAGTGGGTCGAGGCCCAATCCTATGCAGTGCTGAAAGCGTCACATGTAGCCAAGTTTATCAGGAATAATATCATCTGTCGCTATGGGGTCCCAAATGAGATCATCTCGGACAATGGTTCCTACTTCAAGAAAAAAATGATCGACTTGTTGGAAAAATAGAACGTGGCTTTTCATAAGTCATCCACATATTGGCCGCAAACCAATGGAGTTGTTGAGGCTGTCAACAAGAACATCAAGCACATTCTACAAAAGATGGTGGAAAGCTACAGAGGCTGGCTAGATAAGCTGCCATTTGCTCTTTGGGGCTACTGGACATCAATCCGAACTTCTACTGGGGCAACTTTGTATTCTCTAGTTTATGGGATGGAAGCTATTCTGCCGATTGAAGTTGAAGTTCCGTTGCTGCGAGTTATGGCTGAGTGCCAGATAGTAGAAGTGGATTGACAGCAGAGTAGGTTCGAGGAACTAATACTGTTCGACGAGAGGAGGCTGAAAGCACTGTACCACGTCTAAGGCTATCAACGTAGAATTTCCAGGGCTTTTAACAAGAACGTTAAGTCTAGGAATCTGAAAGAAGGGGATTTGGTGCTCAAAAACAACCGAGCTCCCATCCACAACCCTAGGGGCAAGTTCAGACCCAATTAGACCGGTCCTTACATCATCAAATCAATTTGGTTCGGTGGAGCTGTCATTCTTATGGACTTAGATGGCCTCGAATTCTCCCAACCAATCAACATGGACAAGTTGAAGAAATACTACCCTTGAGTGGCTCGCTAGGCCGAAAACCCGAAAGGGTGACCTAGGCAAAAGTTAGAGCACAAAAAATTAGAAAAAAAAAACTGAGCTCGCAAGGTTGAAAACTCAGAAAGGGCCGCCTTGGCAAAAGTTAGAGCGCAAAAGGAGAGTGTTAATACCCTGGTGAGCCTGAACCGAACAACGTAAGGCTTGATTCCCATTTTCGGGATACGTAGGCAACTTGATTCTGAAGTCCAGCCATAAACACTTCCAAATCAACTGTGTCCATGAGATTGTTTTGGTCATCTTTGTCTTTTCTGTATCTAAGAGTTTGGTTGTGATCTCCACTATGAGAGATGGTTACAGTGTAGTGCTTTTTAGACAACGAGTAACTTTCCAGTTATTGGATTCGGGGTTGTACATCTCAAGGATAGATTCCGGGTGTGTCCAGTTGTGATCCTTATCGAAAATGGTTTTGAAAAGTTTTAATAAAAGCTGATTTTGTTCAAATTAATCTTTTTACAGCGTAGACCATTTTTGGACCAAAAGGAAAATTTTCAGTACCCATAACCTTCAATTTCATTGATTCCAATACAAAGTACTCTACCTCTTGATACAAATCGAAGTCTCTTTTTATTACATTCAAAAGGAAAACTTGAAAGTCAGATCAAAGCAATAAACTTGGGGCGTCGATGAGTCAAGTGTTCCTGTGTCCCCTTCTAGAGCTTGTGGAAGCTTCAGATGCTAAAGTAGGCCTAGTCTACGCCTCATCTTCAAGCCAAGCTATGCATTTACCAGAACGGGCACAACTGAAATTGGGAGCGGGAGGCAGAAGATTTCTTGTCCTCCATACAGTGGGGTATTGAGCTAGTTGTGAGCCTCAGATTGGAAATGAAGCTGGGTACTCTACCCCCTCTTTTGGGCAAATCTGGTCATGTCCGAAGTGATGCCTGAATCGGAATGGAAAGTAGAAGACACAGTTTGTCAAACCAACCAACTGAATGCCAAGCTGTCGAGACATGCTGTAGCTCATCTCGGGTAGATCAAACCAGGGGCAACGCCAAGCAATGTCAACTGCAGACCTATTGCACATCCAGTGACACCACCACCCCTCATTTGGGAAATCAACTAGCCGTTGGCAAAAGAAATAGCCCCGTGCTGAATATATAGGGCAAGAGTCCACTACTTTCAACCTGTCCATGAGCCATGTCTGGGGAGGGATGAAAAATAAGAGAGATTAAAGAATAGAGAGGTGTATGTGGAGAGGAAAAGTGAGAAAGGGTTTTGAGAGGAAAACAGAGCCTGAGTTTCGAGTGATGTAAGGAACACATGTGAGATAGGGTGGGAAACATTACCTGTAAAAGTAGTGGACTTCCTGCGAATTTGGTTGTCTCCCGACGATGAAAAGCATCCAAGCCCATCAAGGTCTCGGCTAGTGTCAAGCCAATACATCTCTTGCCCTCTTTCAAGCCTTGAGCAACTTCGATCAAGTGAATGCTAGGTCCTTTGAAACCAGGGGCAAGAAGAAAATGGGCTAACATGCACAAACAAAGGGCATGTTGCCGAAAACTCTACTAGAGACGATCGTTGCGGTCGCCGGCATCAGAAAATTGGTGAATGAGGCTAGGAATATCTAACTCTCCGTTGTGAACCAAAGATCGAGCATCATGTAAAGTGAGCCCACACATCCTTCCTAAAGCTTGGATGTGACTAAAACAGGACTGGGGCAGGATTTCCTCGTTACGCTGGGATTCCATTAAAGCTTGGAATTCTTCGATTGTGGGGCATATCTCTTGTCCTCCAAAGCTAAAAACATGGGTAACCAGATTCCAACATTTAGTCGCAGTGTGAAGGAACGAAAAACATAGTAGGGTACGACTTAGCGGGAATAGTGCATTTATCCCGAAACCCCAGAAATTCACTTTTTCCAAGCCATCCAGAGTTGCAATCCAATTTGAGAGTTTTTCGGTGAAGAATGGCTCCATTTGAAGCAAAAATAGAGCTGGAATGAAGAAACCATGAAGCTAGAGCTTTTATAGAAGATAAGGTGCTGAGTGGAAGACAGGTGGCAGCAATTTGGAGGTTCCCTGTATTAGTGGCCGACCAGCCAGTATTGGTTGCCGACTGGCCACTTTTGTAGTCGACCGGCTACTTCTAATGGCTGATAGTCATTTTTGGTGGCCGGCAGCATCTGTTTATGGCCGATGGCCTTCTATTTTGCTCTCTGGTCCATCCATGGGTTGAAAGTACTAAGAACCTGTGTCTTGTTCTACTCTTGGTGCATTTTTCCATCTTTCTTTAAGAATTTTGTTGAATTGCTTATCGAGTTGTTAATTTGCTTATCAAGTTGTTGATTTACTTATCGAGTTATTGTTTTGATTATCGAGTTGTTGCATTAGTTGTTTATTGAGTTGTTTTACTCTGTTTGTTATGTGTTGGTTGGTTCACTACCTGAATAGGGAATTGCCAATACAATGTTCAATTTTTTCATCAAATCCTGTTTTCGTGTAAAATGGTAACACTGCTGGCTAAAAGAAAAAGGGCAAAAGAGGCTAAGCAAAACATCAGTGCCATCCACCTCAAGATCGAGAGGCCCTCTTCGTCCTCTTCCTGGGCATGTACTCAGAGCTATCTCCATTGGTGCCACTGTTTGAATCTGAGCTGGAGCTTGAACCAGAGATGCCTCTGCTCCCCTCCTCAGAGCCCTCCTCAGCATCGCCACCGCCCTCAGAACCTGTGCTGGTGCCGTTGTCTCCACCCTCAGATGACTCTGATTGGGGACTCATTGGCTCCTCATCCTCATCTGTCTCATCACCATCTGGGATAGACTCTGATGGGCCGTTCTTGTCATGAGTACGTCTAGCTCTGCCTTGGTTGTGCATTGGAGCCCTTCATCTCTCTCTCCCTGTTGTCGGAGGAGACACTGCTGGTCCTGTTATAACTCCTGCTGGAGCGCCCAGTGTGGCTGGGATCTGAAAAGAACAGTTTTTCAAAAACATTAATTGTGGTATGTATTAGATGCAAAGATGGAATGCAACATGCAGTGAATGGATGCAGTGTATCGTATCAGTATAGTATGGAGCAGATTGTAGTTGAAATGCTAATGTGTCAGTAGAAGGTTTGATGGTATGAAATGTAAGCTGAAAAAACTTACCGGAATGTCGTAGTTACTGAGCAGGTTCATGCTCGTCTGTACTATCCCCATCAGAGAAGCCGCTAGCTTGAGAGCCTGCCCAGTGTACTCTATGGATGCTTGTAAATGTATTGAGATGATCAGCGGTCTATAAAGCATAATTGAAATGAATTGAATGTGCAACATGTAAAGTATGGTACATACCGGGATCGGGCATCGAACTCCGACAAGCTCGTGACCAGCTGGTGCAGGCTCAATGGGAATTTGGTAAGCCTCTCCTGTGGGTCGCCAGTAAGTCAGTGTAGTAGGCAGCTCTGGCCATCCCGCTTTATGCCTCGTTTGAGAACCTCTCCTGTCATGGACCTTGGTCACCCTGGATCCTTTGGCTCTCCCTCCAGCAGCTAGAGCTCTAGCTCTCTCACCCCCACGGGCGCTAGTTAGAGATGGCATGAGGTATGTCTGGATAAAGACTGTGTAGTCACCCTCGACTTGGAAGAAGTCGGCATCCCAGCCTTGGGTGAAATCAATCATCTCCTAGGGAGTGTACTTCTCTGTGGCCCTCATGTATGTCGAGGGTGGCATCGGAACTACCGGCTCGGGCGAACCGATGGTCTGATGCAAGAATCGCTCTCTTAAGAACCATGTTCGACAAACCAGGCCCTCAAGAAGAAGTGGAAATCGGGAAGCCTCCCGAGCGCCGGGAAACTGATCTCTGACCCCGTCAGGCATCACTACCCAGGGCTGCCAGGTGATATGCAAATAGTGAATATACAGATTGTTAGCTGCCATTAGATTTGTAATATGAAGTAGAGCTGAAATAACTGTAAGGTTTGAGTTACCTTGCTGTGGTCATAGTGTCGAAGAATCGACAGAAAAATGAGAAAGACTTTCGAGGCCTCCGCTGGCACCGACTGTCATATCGATGCGAGTATGGTACTATGGGAGGCATCTCCACCTCTGGCTCTAGGGCAAGGGTCAGAAAATAGGCGTACACCCATAGCTGCAGAAGGCGGAAGGGCAACAGTGAGTATACTACAGATGAATACATATGATGCAAAAAGCAGATTACGTATACAGTGTATAGATAATGTAAAGTAGAAAGCAGATTGCGTATACAGTGTACAGAGAATGTAAAGCAGAAAGCAAATTGTGTGTAGTGCAGTGTACAGTGTGTGCAGTGTGCCGATAACGTAAAGTAGAAAGAGAAAGTAGATTATGTGTAGTGCAGTGTACAGTGTGTGCAGTGTGCCAATAATGTAAGCAAAAAGTAGATTGTGTGTAGTGCAGTGTACGGTGTATGTAGTGTAAAGAAAATGTGAAGCAGAAGTCATAATGGAAAATGTAAAACAGAAGGCTAAGACATACCTCCCAGGCCCTCCAATAGCCTCCAATCAGATGCCTACTCCAGCGGGAGGTGGAGCTCATATACCCATATAGTGTGGCCAAGCCTGCGCCGCCCCAGTCGTAGAATCGGACGCGAGACAGGTCCACCAAGGCGCTCATGAGGTAGAGCCCGACAGTGTTCGCCTGATCGGCAAACAAGGTAGTGCCAAACACGAACATCAAGAAACCTTGGGCATAATGCTCGGTCTCCTCGCTGGTTATCGGCGCCGTCCCTTTGAAGTGATCAGCGAACCATGTATATCAAACTATCCCTGATCGAGAGATGGGTGGGCGGATCCCCAGTAGGTAAATCTGAGTGGCCTTCCTCTCGCCCATTCTGTGTTGTAAGGAATCGGATGACCCCCTACCTCTATGCCAGTGAGCATAGAGAAGTCAAACGGAGTCATCGTTATCTCCCATGTGGTAGAGAAGTGAAAGGAATCGGTGGTATCCCACTACATCTCCGCCAAAGCGCCCAGTAGAGGCCGGCTCGCTATCAGACGTGAGAGCCCTATGCAGAATGCGCTGAAGCTGGCCTCATCGATGATATGATGGACTACGTCGGGAAGCTCCATGTACCACTCCCTCGCGGAGGTGGTCCCGTATCCTCGGATGGCGTGAGAATCCCCTTGCGAGCAGGACAAGTAAATGAAAAGTATTGTAAGGAAATACAGTGCAAGAGCATTCTCGGAACAAGTAGATGTAAGGCAGTGTAAGAAACACAGTGTATAAATGTGTTTGGGATGAATAGATGAAAGACAGTGTGAACTATACAAGAAATGCAACCTACATCACGGAAAATGAATAAAAAGTGTATACCTTGTAGGCGCCATGAGATAGATGTGACTCCGGCTCGCACAGTAAGAGGTCCTCTGGTGCGCTTCATGCAAATCCCCTGAACTGGCGGATGCTATCGGGTGGTAGCACGTGTATCCGGGATGATACGTCGCCGGGTCGAATGGCTGAACGCTGGGCGGCAATGGCTTGAACTCTGGATCACCCATCTCCATCTCCGAAGGAGCTCTATCATGTGGGATGTCGTCTGCCATCTCAAGGGAAGATGAGAAAATGGTCGAAAATGGGAAAAATAGGTGGAGAATGCCGAAAGTCAACAAAAGTCAACTCTAAGAGAGGAAAAATGGAAGAAATGGTCAAAGCTCAGAAAAGGGCACCGAACTCAAGGGTAACTCGAGGGAAACAAACCTCAAGTGGTGGAAATGAAGAAAGAAACACCGAAAGCAACTTCCAATCGATTCAAAGTGGTGTAAACTAGGAGGGTTTAGCGAAGGAAATGTTTACGGGGTGTTGGAAAATGCGTGTGATGCTCTGATCTAAGGAGGAAAATGGTCTAGAGTGAGAGGAGAAGGATTTTCGGGCTTGAGGTAGTGTGGAAAAAAGGTTTGGAACCCTATACTTAAAGACCCGAGGTCAATTGGTAATTTTGCCCCGAGTTTGCCATCGGTGGCCGACAGCCACTATTTGTGGCCGATGACATTCTTTTGTGGCCGATGGATAGCCGATGGCTTCCCAGAGTGGCCGACAGGCCTCTAGTGCTCTCATTGGATGTTGTTCTATTGTTTTATGCCCTAATCCCTCAAAAAAGTGCAAGGAAAGTACACTTTTAAGCTCAAATGGCCTCTGCAGAAGCTCCAAACCGTGTTTTCAGTGCGTGATACTCAACACGTGCGAGGTGTATCATTTTTTTTAACTTGTTGCAACTTCTACGAGAGGTAAGTTGGGGGTTGCAATCGAGTTATTTTTACCGTCCACCGCTTTTGTTATTGCATAGAATGTGCACCTCTTCGAAACGTGCCTTTCACATGAGGTCTTGCATAGTCTCTTTTGCATAGAGCATGTACTTGTACTCTCACATAGAGCATGCATCTCGTACTCTCGCATAGAGCATGCATCTTGTACTTTAGCATAGAGCGTGCTTCTACTTGGGCATTAAACACGTGTTTTAAACTTTAGTGCGTAACATGCTTGGCATAAGATATGTATTGTTGTTATCTCGCATGGAAGATGCCCTCTTGGCATTGCATTGTATATGCTCTTCATCTCGCATGGAAAGTGCTTGCATGGAATTACATTGTATATGCTCTCACATTCGCATGAAAGTGTTTGTGTCTGTTGTATAGGGTATGAGTTTGCTAGTACGGCATGAAATAGGCATTTTGGTGTTGCATGGAGCATGCTACGATTTTTGTTGCATAGAATATGCACTTCTCACTTGCATAGAACATGCATTTGTTATTTGAGTGTGAGTTACGCATTTTGTATGTTTGCATAGAATATGTACGTTTGCATGGAATTTGCATTTCTCACACTTGCATGAATATGCACTTCTCACCTGCATAAAACATGCATCTGTTAATCGAGCATGGAGCATGCATTTGTCACATTTGCATAGAATATGCACTTTTCACGCTTGCATAGAATATGCGCTTCTCACATTTGCATAGAACATGCATTTGGTATTTAGCATAGAACATGCTGTTAATCTTGCATGGAGCATGCAATCTTATCTTGTATCTGTTAAGTTTCTTTCTTATGCAGACGATATTGTATGTACGGTTCATTCAAAGCTGGTGCAACCAGATGATATTGTATGTATGGTTCATTCAGAGGAACTCCAGGTAAGATCATTCTTGTCCCTCTTATACCTTGCTTTGGTTAGAAACATTGGGACATGTGCTTGATGTTTATACCACCTCCTGGTTAGAAACATTTGGAACGTGTTCCGATGCTTATACCTGGCTTTGGTTAGAAACATTAGGACGTGTGCCTGATGTTTATACCACCTCCTAGTTAGAAGCGTTTGGAACGTGTTTCAAAGCTTATACCTTGTTTTGGTTAGAAACATTGGGACGTGTGCCCGATGTTTATACCACCACCTGGTTAGAAGCGTTTGGAACATGTTCCGACGCTTATACCTTGTTTTGGTTAGAAACATTGGGACGTGTGCCCGATGTTTATACCACCTCCTGGTTAAGAGCGTTTGGAACGTGTTTTGATGCTTATACCTTGCTTTGGTTAGAAACATTGGGATGTGTGCCCGATGTTTATACCACCCCCTGGTTAGAAGGTTTTGGAATGTGTTTCGACGCTTATACTTTGCTTTGGTTAGAAACATTGGGACGTGTGCCCGATATTTATACCACCCTTCTGGTTAGAAGCGTTTGGAACGTGTTTCGACGCTTATACCACTCTATTTTGGTTAGAAGCATTTGGAACATGCTCCGATGTTTATACCACCCTCCGGTGCTTGCACCGCTCCCTTTTCCCTCTCGCGCGACGTTTCGGTTAAAAGTATCCGAGTGGATTCCAATGCTTATACCGCTCTTTGTTTTGGCTACATATTAGTTGGATGTGTTTCACTTGTTATCACCCTTCTCTGTGGTTTGTAACCTTAGGGTGTGTCTCTAGGTTCGCACCATTTTTCTCCTCGGGTGCGCCCGACGTTTGTGTGGTTCTTTACCTTTCCTACATGATGCGTAGCTAAGCTTGCATAATTTTCTGGTTTGGATCATGTTTACTTACCTATGTATAAGCTTGCTGTAGCATTTTTTTGCATAACATTTGCGTCTAGGTGCTCCATTACAGCTTCATTGCATGATCAGAAGTTATGTTCTGCATCGTGCATGTCATTTGCATCTTGCCCCATAACTACGTTGGTTTGATTCCTTGCAAAGGGATACGTAGGCAGCCCGCGGGTGCAACCGTTCTTTGTTTTGCTTGCTTGTTTGTCTAAGTCTTCGGCCTTGTCAAAAATGGGTCGCCTCTAGGCTTTGACATTCACTCCCATCATTTCATGACTTCTGAGCTCTATCAAAGAGGGGGCAACTGTAGACACCCCATTTTTGACCGCCCTCAAGACTTGGACGTCATCGTTTGAACACTCGATGATCTCGTATGCCCGTGTTCGTTTTGAGCGCCTGAAGTTCTTGGCGGAGTGCCTTGCCTTCGAGCCTCTCAACTTGTCTGTTTTGTACTTGGTTGTGGACAAAGAGCTTGTTGTTTCAAATCTGGAGGGCAGGATGGCCTGTCGGCCATCCCCACAGTCCATCGGCCATGGCTTGTGCCTGCAGGCCATCAGTGGTGGTCGGTCGGCCACTAGTGATGGTCGACGCCTATTTTTCTCCTTTTTCAGATATTTGTTTGCCAGCTGTGCCAGTTGTTGCTCACTGAAGGCCATCCCTCGTTTCCCGAGGCCGTTCATTTGAATTGTCTAGTTAATTAGTTAATTAGCTAATTAGCTTAGTCGTTTTTGTAATTAATTAGTTAAGTGTTTAATTAATTAATTCGGTTTGTAATATTTTAATTAGCTAAGTTAGTTAATTAATTGTGTGTAATAACCTAGCTTAGCTTAGCTTATTCATTCGGACCCTCTTTCGTGAGGGCATGATGTTATAATAAGTGTGCGTGTGTGTGTGCATGTCTTCCAACCCCACGTCTTTCTCCCTTTTATTTATTCGCTTTCGATGGTTAGATTAGGGATCATTTTTAATTAGCATACCTTATGCTCGCATGTTTGCATAATTCATTTGTCTTGTATGCACCGAGGCTCGGCGCATCATTCAAACTGCATCGCAATTTCAATACACTGCTTTGAATAAGTGGTTAAAAGCATGTTGTTCAAGTTGCTTCGTATGCCATGATTAGGTAGTTGAGCCTATTTTATTACATTATTGCATGTGTTGCATTAGGCATCTTGTATAGTTAGGATCATGCATCGTTTCTAACTAGCTTTTGTTTTGGCTTGGAGTACTCGGTAAGCTTTTACGCTTTAGCATATTGCATGAGTGCGATTGCCATGTTACCATGATAGCATGTTTGCCATGAGGCTATGTGCTTATTTGCTTAACTGCGTGAATGCCTATGGATGAAGGCTTGATTGCTTGAATTGGAACAATTCGACGAATGTATATTTTAAGCCCGATTTGCGAAGTGGCAAATCAAGTTTTTTTAAGCCCATCAAGTTTAATGGCAAATCCGCGTTTTAGCTCACTTGACAGTGGCAAATTCAAAGCATTTTCGAAAACAAACACGAGTTGAAATGTTCCAATTCTTGTGATTTTAGTCTATACTTGCTTGTGTGTGTTACATAGTAAAGTTAGCTAATAACTGGAATAAGAATACATAAGGTTTATAAAACAACATATCTTGATTAGTAGAGGCCGATCTTTTGATCGGGCGAGCGGGGGTGCTCATTTCAGGACCTTCCCCTCTCGTACCCAAGTTCCCAAGCTGAGGCAACTTTGTTGATGACTGACACGTGGTTTTTGGCATGAGTCAGGGTTTCCTAAATTTTTCAAAACAAAATATTTAGGTGGATCCTCTATAATCTGGCAAAGCAGTCCAATTTTAGAATTATTTGATCTAAAATCAATTTTCCAAAATGATTTGCCGGATTGGACTCTTTGGTGTTTATCAGTTTCACATTGCACTTTGTGAGATTAGATTCAGAATCGTGACAGGAGTCTGAACTGTAGGACCAATTCGAGCTCTCCGAAAGGGGGTGCGAAAAAGGTCGAGCCACAACCACACAACACTATACCAACTACTTGCATACTCCACACAACAAAATTTTTAACCATTTCCCCTTATATAACAAATGTTGCCAAACATAAAATTAGCCGTAAAGGTACATATTGCACTATGCGTGCCATAATTCCTCATTTCATCTTCATGTATACAACCAACATTGGGTCTTAAAGCTTGTTCATACAACCTAATTCCTAATGTATTTGACATTATAAGCACTAGGGATTTGACACATCAAAATCTAATAACCTAATTTGTCATCCTATAACAATCTAATTTTACAAGCCCTAAATTGTTGAAAAGTTCAAATTCTAAACTACCATGGCCACAATTATTCAATCTCAAATAATAGTATAAAATATTCAAATCCCAACAGCAATCAGTTTTCCCATGAAGAATAAAAATTATTTTGCCCTCTCAAAACATAAACACAACAAATTTTATTTCACTTTTTACCTTCATTACAATGAAAATGGAAATAAAATCATTTGCAAAGAAAATAAATTAATGCCCACACTTCAAAAAAAAAAAAAAAATACAAAATATGAAAGAAACAATTTCAAAAAAATTTTTGGAAACAAAAATTCTGTACATCTTTGACAAACAATTAAAATGAAAACCATTTCATGAAAAATGAATATAAATTCATTTCGACAGAAACTAATATAATGGCAACCATTTCAAATAAAATACAAGATATGAAAAATTAATTTGTAAAATTTTTTTGACAGAAGATTTTGTTTAACATTGATGAAACTGGATCTTTCCTGCAAAACATATCTTACGAATAACAAAGTTTTATCCTTTTCAAAACCCTAGTTTCAGCAATCCCAACTTTCGAAATTGAAAATCCCAAATCTCAAATGAAAAGCCTCATTTATGCAATACAAACTTGAATGTCGATGTTTGCTGAATGTCTTCCTCGTTTCGCCGGTGGTGTCGCATTGCCCGTTCTTCGTTTGGTTGCTCTTCGTCATCGGCCTTCCTCCTGAGTTCTGGTGAGTGACAATGCCAATTGTGTTGGAGTGTATAAAACGGCTTTTGTAAAGATAACTGAAAAATGATATAGAAAATGTTTATTAGAAAACGACTTTCGTAAAGCCGTATTATAAACCGGCTTTTGTAAAACCGTTTTGTGAAGTAAATTATTTTTGGAAAATAATATTTATGTTGAAAATACAAATTGGAAAAAAAAAAATAAAAAACGGTTTTACGAAAACCGTTTTTCATTAACTCAAAATTAATTACACGTTAAGTAAAAATGGCTTTTGTAAAGCTAGTTTTGTGTAGGGAAATTTTATTAATTTTTTATTCACCAAAAACGGCTTTGGTAAAGCCGTTTTGTAGAAAAAGGCATTGGTAAAGCTGGTTTACCCTATAATGGGAATAAAGTAAAAAACACACCCTAGAGTGGGACTAAACTTTTGAGAATGCCATAGTCAGGTAAAAACACCTAGCACAGCGTCTCTCTCGCCTCTGTCGTCAAACTTCACCCTAACCCTAACCTTAACCCTGCCTACACTCTCTTATCCACTCTCATCATAGAAACCCTAACCCTTAAGCTCTCGGCGTCGCTCCATCACTCTCGTTCTCCGGCGATTACAGTGAGTCCACACTTTACATCCTTATCAATGTCAAGCTTTCAGGCAATGATTGCCTCTCTTCATCTCCGCCGACTATAGTAAGTCCACACTCCACATCCACTGATTGATTCCCTCAAGGCCTTACCTGAAAGAAACTCAGAATTTTTTAAACCCTAATTTCTTGAAAAACCAAAGTTTTTAGAAAAAGCCTTAATTTTTTGAAACCCTAAGCTCAATTTTTGTTCGTAAATTTCCCCATACTTATCCACACGAATATATTAAGCAAAAATCAGTGTATCATTGTTTCCAGATGTCGTTCATGTTTTGATTCAACTGTTGATATTTGTTTTGTTTTTGGTAAGTTTAGTTTTCATTGTCTATTGAAAAAACCAACCAGACCAAACCAATTAATTATACAACAAACGGTTTTGCTATTTTTGGTTAATTATTTTTGTCTAGATTTTTTTTTTGGGTTGGGAGTGGGGGTTCTTTTCATTTCAAGCTGAACCGCCAGTGACTCATAATTATCAAAATGTCATTGCCTTGTGATTCAAATAATTTTCCTATTAGAATTAGCTTGTTCATAAATTAGATAATAAAAGAAGTGGATAAGCTTTCTTTAGATGAACAACGTAGTCTTTAATTAGAAGAGGAAAAGAAATTAAACAATTCTTAATCAGTGGCGGAGCTAGGAATTTGACATGGGGGGCACTTTCTAATTAAAGCTTTAAATTTTTGAGAAAATTATAAATCAATGCTTAGTTGCACAAAGCAAGAACGGGAGCATGGAATTGGGACCCCTAAGAGAGTCATAGGTTGGGAGCGTTTATATATATTTTATAATATATATACATTTTAAATAATATATATAAATATATTGTGAGATATAATTTTTTTTCTCCAATTAATATTTGAAATATATTATAACTATCATAAATTGTATTTTATTTTGTGTGGTTAGATTTTACTTAGAATTAAAATCTATTTATTTTGTAGATGGATTTTTTTGTAGAAATAAAAATTAATATTAATTCAATATATATATAACCCATAAAATTTATATTTATAAAGGTAAAATAAATAAATAAAGAAATTAAAAAATATATTAGAATAATTATAAATACATAAAAATTTATAATTTCAACCATTATATATCGGATGAGGGGTCACTGCGGTGGTGCCCCCTGCTGTGCCGTTCAAAACGGCATTGTTTTTTTTTTTTTCTCTTCATTTTGAGTATTACATTAACTTCTTATTTCTTACCACCAAAAAAAAAAAAAAAATCCTAAACCCTAAAATAAAAACATAAATTTTAAGAATTAAACCCTAAACCCTAAAATAAAAAAAATAAATTTTAAGAATTAAACCTTAAATCCTAAAATAAAAAAGAATTAATTTTATCCCTAAACCCTAAAATAAAAAAAAATTAAGAATTAAACCCTAAATCTTAAACCCTAAACCCTAAAATAAAAAAAATAAATTTTTTTTATCCCTAAACCCTAAAATAAAATAAATAAATTTTAAGAATTAAACCCTAAACCCTAAATCCTAAACTCTAAAATATAAAAAATAAAAAAGTATTCCTAAACCCTAAAATAAAAAAAATAAAAAATTAAACCCTAAACCCTAAAATAAAAAAATAAAATTTAAGAATTAAAGTAAAAAAGTGACCAAATATAGGGGCAAAGTGCAATTTATCATGCCAAAAAACATACTGAGAACATAAAAAAAAAAGAAGTAGAAAAGAAAAGAAAAGAAAAGAAAAGGTGAAACTGTGAAACACATAAATTTTAAGAATTAAACCCTAAACCCTAAAATAAAAATAATAAATTTTAAGAATTAAACCCTGAACTCTAAATCCTAAACTCTAAAATATATAATAAAAAAAAAATTATCCCTAAACCCTAAAATAAAAAAAAATTAAAAATTAAACACTAAACCCTAATATATATATATATATATATTTAAGAATTAAAGTAAAAAAGTGACCAAATATAGGGGTTAAGTGTAATTTATCATGCCGAAAAACATAGTGAGAATATGAAGAAAAAAAAAAAGAAGAAGGTGAAATTGTGTCCCTTCTTCTTCTTCTTCTTCTTCTTTTCTTTTCTTTTCTTTCTTTCTTTCTTTTTTTTTTTTGTGGTAATGAAATAAGAAGTTAATGTAATCCTCAAAAAGAAAAAAAAAAAAACGGTGTCGTTTTGACCAGCACAGCAGGGGGGCACCACCGCAGTGACCCCTCATCCTTATATATCACAGGAAAAACAACCATTGCATCAACCTACATCATTATTATAATATAACCACTACGTAAAAAGTAACCGTTAACATTGACTTCTTGACTTCTTCCCCCATCTTCTTTATTTAATATTTATATTATAATCAAAAGAAATAAAAAAAAGAAAGAGAGAAAACGAGATCGATCGAGAGAGAGAGGGGACGAGATCAATCGATCTAGAGAAGATGAGTTGCGAGATCGAGATCGAGAGAAGAGGGACATATCCGCGATCAGATAAGCGTTTCTCTTGCATCAAACTTGCGATTCTTCTATGAATCTGAGTCAAAAGCACAGAATCGCACTTTTGAGGAAGAATCGTGAGCAAGTTGAATGATTCCTGCTACTAAGAATCAATGTATAAGACAAAAATAAGTATAAACATATGGGATACAACTTTTTCTGTGCAAAGAAAAAAAAAATAATAACACACACACAACAAGAGTTTCACCCCACCTTTTAGTAAATATTTTTCTCACTTTCTACTGTCTTGTAATTTTTCCTACATTTTTGTTTTCCTCATAATTAGCAACAACTGGCTGTTACTAAACTTAAACATTTATTAATAAGAACAAAACTCAATAAATACTTACAAATGAATTAAATAGAATTACTTTTGACTAGAATATATGTTTGGAATTTTTTTTAATACGAGATAGATTAAAAGAAACCTACCGAAAAAAAATTCCAAATTTGAATAATTAAAAAAAAAAGAGTAGGGAAAATTGAAAAAAATATAAAATATGAAGGGAGAATAGGTGATGAATACAAAGAGAGTGCAAATGTGTTTGGGATATGTAGACCGCCAGGAGAACTCCCCGGCTCCACGCTGCGAAGGGCGCGAATTTCGTTTTGTTCTCTAGCTACTACAAGTTCGGACTTGTGTCACGGTTCTGAATCTAATCTCACAAAGTGCAATGTGAGACTGATAAATCACCAAAGAGTCCAGATCCGGCAAATCATTTTGGAAAACTGATTTTTATAAAGAAGTGCCAAACATGGATTGCTTTGTCAGATACAAAGTCGCCACCTAAATATTTTATTTTGGTGGCATTTGGGAAACCCTGACTCGTGCCAAAGGCCACGTGTCTGTCATCACCAAAGTTGCCTCGGCTCGAGAACTTGGGTACGAGAGGGGAAGGTCATGCAATGAGCACCCCCGCTCGCCCGATCAAAAGATCGGCCTTTACTAAGAATGATATTTTGTTTTTGAAAACACATGTGTTCTTATTCCGGTTATTAACCTAGAATTACTATGTGATGCGCACAACATACAAGTATAGACTAGATCGCCTAAGTTGAAACAAAACATTGCATGCTCGTTTGTTAAAAAAGATTTGAAGTTTGCTACTCGCAAGTAGGCTAAGTCGCGGATTTCAATGAATTGTTCCAATTCAAGCAATCCAACCTTCACCCACAGGCATTCAGACAGTTATATCAAATAAGTAATTAGCCTCATGGCAAGCATGCTTTCATGGCAATCATTAACACACATGCAGTATGCTAAAGCATAAACACTCACAGTGTACTCCAAGCCAAAACAAAGAACTAGTTAGAAATCATGCGTGATCCTAGTTCATGTTAAGATGGCTAATGCAACACATGCAAAATGCAGTTAAGATAGGCTCAGCTATCTAAGAATGTCATGTGAGATACAACTTGATAACATGCTGTTGAACACGTATTCAAGTAAATGTATTTGAAATACAATGCAGTTAGTATGATGCGCCGAGCCCGGTGCATGCAATACAGATGAATGAATGCACGCATGCGAAGCATAAGGTATGCTAAACAAAACATGCCCTAGAACTAACCATCATAAGCGGTTAAGTAAAAGGGAGAAAGAAATGAGGGTTGGAAGACATGCATCCCACACACCCACGCTTATTACAACAGTTGGCCCTCTCGAAGGAGGGTCCGAATAAGAAGCTAACTAGCTAATCTAAGCTAATTAAACTAATTATTACAAACAAAACTAATTAACTAATCCTAGTTAACTAGCTAGTTATTACAACACAAATTGAATAATTAAACACATTAACTAATTAAGTACAAACCGAATAGCTAACTAGCTAATCAAATTAGCTAAGTAAAACGATAAATCAGGAGCCTCAAGGCGGGAAGTATATGCATGCCCGGTCGCCTCATTCGGAAATCTGTTACGATGCCCCAACTTGCCTTTGTTTGCAATTGTTCTCAGAACCTTGCACCAAGCTCTAGAAAGCTTCAACTCCACCATGGGGACCTGTAGGAACCTGGCCGACCAGTTGTTGGTATTGGAGACCACCTGCCGACCACTTTTCTTTGCTGCAGACCAGACAAAGTGGTCGGCCAGCTAGTTTTACTGGTCGGCCGACCAGTTGTTGCTGCATTTCTCCAGTTTGCTACAACAGAGAGCAAGAAAGGGCATGGCAATGTATTTGCAAGATATATGTGCACAACCACCCTCCCTATCATTTCATAAGCTCAATGGAGTGTGGTTCTCGACCCTCGGGCCACCAATCACGCATTTCAATGCATGATGGCCGAGAAGTCAAATTGCACAATTCAATATGAAATGAATGCACACATAAACACATAAAGCCTAGAACTCTATCATGTATGATCAAGAGCGTCGGCGACCGAGAATTGAGGCACGTTTCATCACTTCAAGTATGAAACGCCCCTCATTTCTCGTGTTTGGACTAACACCTAACCCAAACACAATGCAAGCAACTCAAGCATGCAAACATGGAATGTAACTTAAGCATGCAAACACCCAATGCAAGGCATGCAAAACACAATGCAACTATATGGCATACACAATGCTATGAACATGGCATACACAATGCAATGAACAAGATGGCATACTCAATGCTAAGAATAAAATGGCATACTCAATGCAATGTGATATGATCAACTTAACAAAGTTAATGACATGCAAACAATGCTAATGCTTGCACACAATGCAAGGAAACATAAACATGCAACAATATGATACAATGTAACAACATTCACATAACATGCTCGATGGACTTAAACTAAAATGGATAGACCTCAGTCATGCCCAAATCAGTGGCCATAATGATGAAATGAGGACATGAAATGCAAAACAAATCATGCACATGCTGGCCCATCAACTAGGCCTAAGAGCATAACCCTCAAGAGTGCTCAAGAAGTGACAAATGTGGAAGTGTAAAAACACTATAAACTCTGAAATAAAGTATGAAATGATGCCAAATTATTCAAACAACATAAGCATGGCATGCTATGGTCCTTAAAGCATGAAGCTGGTAAAAAAGACTACTAAGGGGGCATACAATACATGGCACAAACGCATGAACCAACCATGGACAGAGCTTAATTAGGTCTAAACAAAGACCAAAACATGCTAAGATGAGGGCTCAAAGACCTAGGCAAGCTGGCATACATGCTAGGCCACAAGTAAGGCAACAATGCATAACATTCAAAGGCACTTAAAGAGTGAATGAAGTGGGAACATGACAGTCCTATATGCTCTGAAATGTCATGGTAAATGATCCCAAATCATGTACACAACACAAATGAAGCATGCTATAGTACCCAAAGCTTGAAGCTAGTAAGAGCACTTGTACTACGACTATGCAAAACATGAAGCATATGGAAAATACAACCCAAAACAATCCTAGAACATGTCAAAATGATGCTAAAACATGTATGGAAGGAAACCAAAATAAGCTAACATGAAAGACCAAAACATGGATCATGCAAGGCAAATAAGGAAGGATTACATTACACCTACCAAGGCCAAGCATGAGATGGCTTTGCCAACAAAAATCAGAGTTATATAAAATAACCCCAAATAAACACTGAAATGATAGCTCGCAAGCTTAGGCATGATGACATACGCAATGACTCATGTTAAGGCATAAAGGACCAACCCTCCAACGCATTGAATAAGTGAAAGATGAGAGTGTATGACCATGAAACATGCACTGAAATCTCATAATAAATGATTCCAAATCGTTCAAATAGGCCAAGTAATGCATGCTAGTGGACTTGATACACAAAGCTAACAAGCTAGAATGCACTATAGCTATACAAAGCATGACATGCATGACCAAAACAACACAAATCAGAGCTAGGGTATACTAAAACATGGACAAAAGCTTGCTGAAGTTAAGCCAAAATCATGCTAGAATGATAGTCTAAAGCATGGTACACATTAGGCTAGTTCATGGAATTGCACTCAAGTGCATGGAGCATGCAAGGGGCTATCAAACCAAACCCTAACAGAGGTATAACATGGCAAAACAACACCAAGAACATGCTGAGATGGACTCAAAACAAGCTAGAATGACATGCTATTTCATGAAGCATACAAGAATAGTTTATGAAATTTACACTACAAGTGTATTAGGCATGCAAGAGATGACAAAACCAAGTAAAAACAGTGGTATGTCATGTCAAAATATCCCCAAATACATGCTAAGATATGGCCAATATAAGCTTAACAAACATGCTCAAACATGAGGCATATGAAGCAAGTATTCAAGACATAAAGAGAGGGGATGACCCTCTCCTATTTGGGACCCAAAAACCACCTTTCCACCACTGAAAATCGTCTAGATTTCAGTGGTAGAAAGGTCATGCAAAGGCTAGAACAAGAGCCAAAAGGGATGGCTCAAAATAAGGCCTAACAAGGCCTAAGAGGGGAGATACCACCCCCAACAAAAAAGTAACCTTAAACAAATATTTTAAGCATGCAAAAAAAGAACTTTTTGTAGTTAAGAGTTAAGCTTAAATTAGCATGCAAATAGGGCTAAAAGCTTATGCAAAAGCAAGGTTCAAGAGAGTAGAAACTCACCCTTGATGAACACCTTCAAGACTGCAACTCCATCACTCTTTTTGAACCGAAACCAGTCCAAAAACTTCAAAAACAACTTCAAGGGACCTCAGCTCCAAGAGTATGGTGTTTAAGTGTGTGTTTGTGTGTTAAAGTATGGAAAACTACACTTTTGAAGCACAAAAATGAAGCAAAGGGGAAGATAGATACAAAGGTGTATGTATAACTCTCCAACAAAAAAATCTAAACCTCAAGGAGGAGGGGGGAGGTTCTCTCTTATAGAGAACAAGCAACAAACTTGTTGGACAAGCTTTGGCCTCAAAGCCATCCCTCCATACACGTGTATGGAGGATGGCTTCTGTGCCTTCCAGCTGGCACAACTGGCCTAAAAATATCTCCAAAAAGGTGATGAAAACCAGCCGACCACTTGAAGTGGTCGGCCAACTACTTGAAGTGGTCGGCCATGGTGAGAGAGGGTCAACAGCATGAAAACAATGCAGTGGTGTGGTGGCCGACCAGAAAACTAGCTAGTGGGAAGAAAAGTGGTCTCCAAGGGGAAGAACTGGTCTCCCACCCTTGTACCACCTTCCAAACAAGCAAAACAAGGTTCATACCAAAAAAAAACCAAAATGGACGCATGACGAAAGTTCTAGAGGCAAGGCGCGCAGCCGGAAGCCTCGAAAACTAGTCTACTGGTAGCAAAAGTGGTCTACGACCACAAAAGTGGTCTCCCAGACCACAGTGTCCCTCTAGGTAGAGGCAACAAGGTGTGGTTCAAAAACCACGCCAAAACGGAGAACGTTAAGTGGTCCTGAGACAAAGCGCGCGACCGAAGGCTCCGAAAATCGAAAACTAGTCTCCAAGCGAGAAAAGTGGTCTACGACCACAAAAAGTGTTGTACGACCACAAAGAGGTGGTCCACAGACCATCTCCCTTCCTTCAGGGAAGAGAAAACAAGGTTCGGTCCACAAACCGAGCCAAAGCACAAAGAGTTCAGAGGCCCGGAGGCAAGGCTCTCAGCCAAAACTCCGGAAACTCGAAATGAGCACAACATGCACTATCACCGAGCGCTCAATCGATGACGTTTGAGTCTTAAGGTTGGTCAAAAATGGGGTGTCTACAGGATATAGTCCACTGATAAGAGTAAAGAATATTTTCACATTTTTCTTAAAGAAAGTGATTTGCAAACATAAAATTCATATAAAAAATTTTATCAGAATGATGTGTCAATGTCATTTGTGAAATTACAAAGACAATAATATATGTTTTGATTAAAAATAAAGGAACCACAAGATGTCAACTCATACTGTATAAAATTTTTGTATAAACATTCTATTTGTATATCATTATTCTTTTCTTAAAACATCATATAAAGGTTCTTATTTAAAAATTAAAAATATTAGGTAATTTAAAATAATTTAGGAGGGGCACTAATATAATTTTACAAGGGATATACTTGAAATACTCTTAATATTTATGGATACTAACATAATTTTCAAAAAATGAGGGGGGTCACGTGCGCCCCTTGGGTCTTTCATTGTCTCCACCACTGTTCTTAATCTAATTGAAATCATGTAAACTAGCAACTCTGCCTAGCTTGGAACATATATCTCGTGCAAGAATGAGGAACTTGCTATTTCCATTAAGGGGTACCATGACATGTTATTTCCATTTATTAACCCAATCCATTTCAATAAAAAAAATATATAAAATAGGATTTTGCATTCAATATAGTCTTTTTGTTTTCTATTTGAGATGTTAAAATTTTCATTTACTGTTTTGAAGTCAATCTAGTACACATAAAATAAATAAAAAAAAGGGTTTTGATTTAAATAATTTAAGTAACCCTATTCAGTTGAATAAAAACTATGTAAAATAGGATTTAGGGGTCAATATAGTCTTTGTTTTTTATACTAATGGGCACCCTTCTTATTGATGGGCACCCAAGAAGGCCCAGCTCATTGCGGGGTCCAACCCACAACCTAAGTGTTAAAAGCCCAGTAACTCTGAGAAGCCAATGCTGGGTCAGGACCACTGGCATTCAAGCACTTGTTAGGCAGGGAATTAGCCATGTAAGCAGACAAAGATCCTGCGAAGTTATTGCACCTGCGTTAGTCATTTAATGAGGCCACTGTAGCATTAAATGCCGCAAGACCCGTCATGCCGGAGCGGCAGAATCACCATGAACAATGTTAGTTAGGCTATAGACTTTCGACCAACAAGATAGCTTGGAGTGGACAAGGAAATGATAAGCAAAGGATATAAAGAAGCTTTTAGGACACGTTAAAGATTAAGTTTTGCACCATCTCTTACTCTCCCTAATGAATCAGTTCTACACCTAACTTGATCGTCGAAGCATCCGCTAGGGGATTGTCCCCCCTTTGGACCGTTTTGCAGGCACACTTCGTGGGCTTTAAAGCCAACAGATTTGTTGGAAGTGTGGATCAGTCTGACCCATCCTCTGCTAGAAGGAAGAACATCATCAGTTGGTGCCGTCTGTGGGAACTCTATTCCGGAAAGACAGTTGTGTTCATTGTCACTGAAAAGAACCCCACTATCACCCACCTCTTACGTCAGGGTGGATGGTCACGACCAGGTCCATGGCTTCCTAACACAATGTTGGTAACCTTGAAGCTGAGTTCTCTAACCCAAATAACCCATCTCCATATTTCATAAAACTCACTAGCAGCATCAACCGCTTGACCGAGCAAAACCAGGCTTTGATCAGTGCCTTACTCTAACAGGATCTCCCTGTTCCTCCTTCACTGCCACCAGACATCACTCCAAACTAGGAACAAACTCCAAGCCACCCACTCTAACCACATGCTCCTCAAGGACCTCTTCCTTTGCCTTTCATCCCATAAGCTCACCAGCTAAATTCGGAGGGTCTACAGCCCCTGCCTCAAGACTTGTACCCCCCCCACCTTAGGGTTCATACCCATCACACCATACTCTCATCCCTGAAGGTGAGACTAGCGGCGTTCATGCGGAACTGCGAGCCATAAAGCTCCAACTTCAGGGGGTCATGCAGAACATGTAGAACAAACCTTCCACAACAGCCAACTCCCCCTTTGCCGCGTCCATCAGGGACAAACCCCTACCCTCCAAGTTCAAAATGTCGTCGATCGACACCTTCGATGGCACAACCAATCTGGTCAACCATCTAGAAGCTTATAGGACCCTCATGATCCTCCATGCTTTCCTTGACGAAATCATATATCGTGCTTTTCTCGTAACGCTCAAGGGGTCAGCATGACTATGGTTCAGTTAATTACCACCAGACTCTGTCACCACTTTCTAGTAGCTAAGTGACTCCTTTTTGAGCCATTTCATTGGCACTTAGCGTTAGCGACTACCGGTGACCCAACTATTGAATATTCGGCAAACTGATGGAGAATCGTTGTGCAGCTTTGTCACTTATTTTAATTCCGAAGCCCTCCAGGTTGAGGAGAATGATGATAAGGTCATCTTAACAGCCTTCATGGCCGATTTGCACTTGTTAAGATTTCCTCTTCTCCCTCTCTAAAAACCCTCCGACGACCATGGCCACCCTCCTAGCCAAAGCCCAGAAATACATGAATGCCGAAGACTCTTTAGCAGCCCGCCAAGACTCCACACCTAAACCTTCACAATCCAAAGACAAGAGAAAAGAGTCGGAACCTAGACATCCCTAATACACTCATCTTGACCGACCTCCAAAGGTACAGTCCGACCGAGCAGTTCCTCCCCGACTACCCGACCACTTCGAGCCGGTTCACCACTCTTAACACGCCCCATGGAACATGTCCTAAACCAAATCCAACAAGATTATAACTTGAAATGGTCTTAACCTTCCAAGTTTCCTTCCAATCGACGGGATCAGTCCAAATATTGCGCTTCCACCACGACCATGGTCCATAACACGGATGAATGCGTCAATCTCAAGGATCAGGTCGAAGACCTGGTCCATGAAGGGTGTTTAACTCGGTTCACTACGCCTCGACTTCACCAAAGGGCCAGGACCGACCCCCCCAAAATGGAACGATAGACGCACCCCACCCAAGATCGGTTAACCAGCCCCCGGCAGGAGGGTGATAGGGCCCAGCACCAACCTCGAGCTCCAGGAGCCCCCCTCTCCCCTAGCTGGTGAAATCAGGGTCATTGTAGGAGGACTCACGTGTGGCGAACCATAGCGCTTGGCACAACGGGCTGAGCTCCAACAAATCAGGTAGGGGGTCAGACAAGGAAGTAACGCTGGTCGATCGACATCCCAAGCAACCCAAGTGATGGTCGGAACCAATTACCTTCACAGATGCAGATTGTGAAGGCATCCAATACCCCCATGACGACCCACTGGTCATCTCCTCTCTTCTTTCCAACTACAAAGATCGACGTGTGCTCGTCGACAATGGCAACTCGTCAAACATTATCTTCCTCAATGCTTTCAAGAAGCTCCAGATTGGTGAAGAAAGGTTATCGCCTCTGCAAATGCCCTTAGTTGGCTTCACCGGAGACCCGGTAATCTGTATAAGGTCCATTGACCTACCAATCACTATCGGTGAGTACCCAAGGCAAAATATGAAGATTCTTACCTTTATGGTTGTCGACTGCCTCTCCGCCTACAACGTCATCCTTGGACGCAGCACTCAATACTTTTCAAGTTGTGACATGCACTTATCACTTGGCAATAAAATTGTAGACCGATCATAGGGTTGGCATCGTAAGAGGTGAGTAGACCGTGGCTAGAGAATGTTACGTTGCTTCCTTAAAAGAAGTAAAAATGAAAGAAGCTATCATAGAAGGTCTTGATGTCAGGGATAAGGAGGAGTTAATCAGGGGAGAACTAGTGGAAGAATTAATAGAAGTGCCCATCAACTCTAATGATCTAACGAAGATAGCTAAGATCGGTAGCCAGCTATCCCCATAAGCCAAGGCCGACCTTATGGCTCTCCTAACTGAGCACAACGATGTCTTTGATTGGACTCATTTAGATATGCCCGACATCGATCCTTCTCTCATTACTCATCGCCTCAGCATCGAGCCCCAATTCTGATCGTTCCGCCAAAAGCAATGCATCTTCCATCTGGAGTGCAACAATCTCAACACCTCTAAGGTAGACAAGTTGTTAAAGGCCCAATTTGTTAAAAACGTGGTCTATCCTAAGTGGTTATCCAATGTAGTATTGGTTCGGACAAGTAATGGCAAATGGAGACTCTGCGTCGACTACTTCGACCTTAACCGAGCTTTCCCTAAAAATAGCTACCCACTACCACGAATAGATTTATGGTCGACGCAACAGCAGGACACCAAATGCTTAGTTTCATGGATGCGTTCTTAGGATATAACCAGATTTTAATGCACGTGGCCCATCAAGAGCACACTTCTTTTATTATGTGATGCCTTTCGATTTGATAAATACAGGGGCCACCTACCAACGAATGGGTTAATGCCGTCTTCAAAAACCAGATAGGTAGGAATTATGGAGGTCTACGTTGATGACATGCTCGTCAAATGCAAACTCTCCTCAAATCACCTAACTGACCTACGGGGAACTTTCTAGTCCTTGCGTAAGTACAAGATGAAACTCAATCTAGAGAAGTGCGCTTTTGGCGTTGGGTTTGGTAAGTTTTTGGGGTTCATGGTCAACCACAGAGGTATTGAAGCCAATCTCGAAAAAATCAAGGCCTTGGCAGAAATGTAGTTCCCCCAGAATGGTGAAAGAGGTTCAGCGGCTCACAGGCATATAGTAGCCCTCAATCGCTTCATATCCAGGGCAACAGACAAGTGTCTTCCATTCTTCAAGGTGCTTCGGACGACCTTCGGTTGGAACGCTGAGTCCGAAGAGGCATTCCAACAACTAAAACAATGCATGGTGAACCCTCCCCTACTCTCCCAAGCAATCCCAGGGGAGATCCTCTTCCTTCACCTAGCCGTTTCCAACATCGCAATTAGTGCTGCCCTAATTAAAGAGAAAGCCTTGGTACAATGCCCGGTTTATTACATTAGTCGAGCACTTCAGGGAGCCGAACAAACTATCCCTTATTAGAAAAAATGGCTTTGGCTATGGTCATTGCATCCAGACGCCTCCGACCTTACTTCCAATCCCATTCTATCGTGGTTCTCACCGACCAACCTTTAAAGAAAATTATGCAACAACTAGAGTCATCAGGCAGACTAATGCAATGGTTTGTCAAATTAAGCCAATACGAAATCTCTTACTGACCCCGAACAGCTATCAAAGGCCAACTTGTTGTCGACTTCATCCTAGAATTCACCAACCTTACCCTGCACATACTCCCTCCATTTCCACAAACCATTCCCAAGGCAACTAATCCCCATTTATGGACCCTTAACGTTGACGGTTCATCCTGAAAAGAAAGTAGCAGAGTTGGTCTTGTCCTTACCACCCCAAAGGGCGGATACTTCAAGTGTGCCCTCAATTTTCTATTCGACGCAAGTAATAACGAAGCTGAGTATGTGGCCTTGATAGCAGGACTTCGACTAGCCAAAGACATTGGGGTAGACCATATCCAAGTGTTCAGTGATTCTTGATTGGTTGTTGGACAGATAACTGGGGAGTTTGACACGAAGGAAGAGGAAATGCGAGCATACAGAGACATCGCTTTTCCCCTCGTTCACCTTTTCAGTAGTTTCCAGATTATTCACATTCCCAAGTCAGAAAATTCTCAGGCAGACGAAATGGCTCAATTGGCCTCGGCTGACCAGTTAGACCTCAGTCACAGTGTCTGAGTTGAATACCTGACCCATCTAGCCATTTTGATAGATCAATAAGAGGTCCCTTCCTCCAGAATGAGCCTATCCCATGGGCCCAAGACATCATCCCGTTCTTGGAACATGGGATGTTACTAGACGATAAATAGGATGCCGCTAAAGTCAAGGCCCGGTCGTGCAATTATGTCATCATTGGTGACCTATTGTACAAATAGGGATTCTTACGCCCATACCTCAGGTGTCTAAGTCCTACTCAAGCAAACTATGTGATGAGAGAAATACACGAAGGCATTTGTGGTAACCATTCAGGCGGATGGTCTCTGGCCTATAAAAATTCTCTAAACGGGTTACTTCTAGCCTACAGTCAATCAAGATGCCAGTGACTTTGTGCTTAAGTGTGATAAATGCCAATATTTTGCCAACATACGTCATGCACCACCAACAAAACTGATACTCAGCAGTCCCTACCCCTTTGCCAAGTGGGGCATCGACTTAATTGGTCCCTTGCCCCCAGGCAGAGGCCAAGTCAAGTTCGTTGTGGTTGCCATCGACTACTTTACCAAATGGGTGGAAGCAAAACCTCTTGCTAAAATCACTAAGCAGAACACCACCAAGTTCATCTGGCAGTTAATCGAGTGCCGATTTGGAATCCTCCAAGCCATCGTACTAGATAATGGCAAACAATTTGACAATGCCAAGTTTAGGAAATTCTACGAAAAGCTTAGCTTCAGACCATGTTTTTCCTCTCTAGGCCATCCCTAAGCCAATGGGCAAGTCAAAGTCACTAATCGTTCCCTGTTGAAGATCATCAAAACTAAATTCGAAGCTGCCAATGGACTATAGGTAGAGGAATTACTGAATGTACTCTAGGCCTATCGAACGACAGCACGCACCCCCACTAGGGAGATCCTTTTTTGCCTAACATATGGCATTGAGGCAGTCATCCCAGTGGAGATCGGTTTGCTGACCCTCCAGGTGCCATATCTAAACCTAGAACTAAATGAAGAGCTGCAATGGGCCGAGCTGGACCTAATCGAAGAACTCCGAGAGTCAGCTGTTGTCAGACTGGCATCATATCAACAGAGAATGAGAAAACATTACAACCATAGAGTCAGATCCTGAGAATTCGCTATGGGAGACCTCGCCTTACGAGAAGCCACTCTTGCCACCAAAGACCCAATTCAGGGCAAGCTAGCAGCTAAGTAGGAAGGACCTTATATCGTCAAAGCCAGAACCCGTCCAGGCACTTACTGTCTCCAAGACATGGTCGGTAAAGACCTCCCTTATTCATGGAACGCCGAGCATTTAAAGTGATACTTCTAGTAAAATGGCGTCTTCTGTTTTTGTATGGTTCCACTGTTGGATGGTTCACTTTGCTATTTCAGAACACTTGTTTATTTTTTCCTTTGCCATACAATGTGTAAATCTATGATCGCAGGAATATGCTTTAATGACAAAAATTTTTAATCTGCATCCTGTGGTGTTGTACCCTTCTTTTTGAAGAGCTCAGCCAGACTGAGTTGAACAAGCCTCAGCCAGATTGAGCACTACAGGTCTCAGCCCGACTGAGCTTGAAGAGCTCAGCCAAACTAAGTTGAACAAGCCTCAACCAGATTAAGCATTGCAAGTCTCAGCCCGATTGAGCTTGAAGAGCTCAGCTAGACTAAGTTGAATAAGCCTCAGCCAGACTGAGCATTGCAAGTCTCAGCTCAATTGAGACTGAAGAGCTCAGCCGGACTGAGTTGAACAAGCCTTAGCCAGATTGAGCATTGCAAGTCTCAGCTCGACTGAGCCTGAAGAGCTCAGCCAGACTGAGCCTGAAGAGCTCATCTAGACTGAGTTGAACAAGCCTCAGCCAGATTGAGCATTGCAAGTCTCATCTTGATTGAGACTGAAGAGCTTAGCCAGACTGAGTTGAACAAGCCTCAGCCAGACTGAGCATTGCAAGTCTCAGCTTGATTGAGACTGAAGAGCTCAGCCAGACTGAGTTGAACAAGCCTCAGCCAAATTGAGCATTGCAAGTCTCAACTCGACTGAGCCTGAAGAGCTCAGCTAGACTGAGTTGAACAAGCCTCAGCTAGATTGAGCATTGTAAGTCTCAGCTAGACTGAGCCTGAAGAGCTCAGCCAGACTGAGTTGAACAAGCCTCAGCCAGACTGAGCATTACAAGTCTCAGCTCGATTGAGCCTGAAGAGCTCAGCTAGATTGAGTTAAACAAGCCTCCACCTGACTGAGCATTGCAAGTCTCAGCCTGATTGAAACTTGCAAGTCTCAGCTAGACTGAGTGTCACAAGTCAAACTGAGTGTCATAGCTTCATTTAGACAATTTCTAATTTTTACTTCACCCTTATTCTCTCTTTCAAATGACATTATTTCTCTCAAATAACAACCTTACACAGTCTTTAAACACAATCAGAAACACAATCTTTATAGCTTAAGCACAAAATTAATGTCTTTAAACACAATCAAACCCACAATCTTTACAGTTTAAGCATAAAATTAACATCTAATTATAAACTTCTTCACACAATTCAAAAATTCTTTACAAAGGCCAAATTTCCTAATTACAAGGATAAACTCAAACAAAACAAAGCTTACCAGATGAGGCCAAGTCTTCAGTCTGCTCCCCTTCCCTTTTTTTCACTGGAAGCCAAGTCTTCTTCCTCAATACCTTTGTCCAATGGAGTCTGGGCAATGTCCCCCTCCCCTAGCCTCACACTTTTGAAATCAATATCTGGGAAGAGCTCTTCTACCCTATGCCAGAAGCTAGTCCACCCATTGTCCCAATACATGCTTAACTCATGTTTGTATTAGTCAGACTGTTGGAAGTCTTTTATTATCTGCGCTTTAGTCTAGCCTTCCACTAGTTCAGTCGCCACTATAGTGATCCCAGGTTTTTCCCCTTTATGTATAGTATTCCGAACTTGGGTTCCATGGTTGAGTATTGTTGTATATGTCTCTTTCCGTCCTTTAATTCTTTGTATTTGAGTTTTGGAATGTGTTGAGCAGGTTTGTAACAGGTTGGGTGTGTTTTGAAACAAGTGGTTGCTGCCTAGTTTTTGGTGTCTTCACTCGAGTGAGCTCTGTGTTTTAGTTACTTCGCTCGAGCGAGCTTTGAGTGGTGTGTCTATTGGCTCGAGCGAGCATTTTTGCGCTTGAGCGTGCGTCTGCGTCTAGTTTAGACCTGAAGGTTGTGCTTCCTGGCTTGAGCGAGCTCTATGTTTTGGGTTTCTTTACTCAAGTGAGGACTCCTACGCTCGAGTGTACTTCTGGGTTGCAGACCTAAAGCTTCGTGTTGTTCGCTCAAGCGAGGCTTTTTGCGCTCGAGCGAGGTTTTTTTGTGTCTAGTCGCTCGAGCGACCATTCCTTCGCTCGAGTGAGCCTCGAGTATATCAATTTGCAGCAACGTGTTTTTACACACTTTTTCACTCTCTTCTTCCCTCAAACCCTAGATCTGGCACTCTCTCTCTACATACTCCTTCTCTCTAGAAATACACTTGGTTCTTTGGTGTGTCTACTCTAGTTCCTTTGTAAAAAGTGTGGAGCTTTGTGTGGGCTACGTTTTGATCCGAAAATTTATGGATTTGGAGCATCTTGAGTTTTCTTCATCATCTCCTTTGAGTCTCTTTACTTGAGGTAGGGATAATCTACTCCTTTCTATGAGTTTTGACATAAATGTTGGGTGTTTTGTATAGATGGTGTCGTTTGGGGATTTTGGAAGAGTTAGGGTTTGTTTTGAAGTTATAAAAAAGGGTTTTCTATTGTTAAACTCCATGTGTATGTGAGACCTTGAAAAATGAAATTATTGTTGTTGAATTGATGAAATTGAGCCTTAGGGCTAAAGTTGGGAAAAATGGGGAAAGCCCTAATTTAATGTGATTAATTAATTTGGGAAAGTTATGGAAATATGAAATTGAGTTGAAAGTTATGAGATTTGGAAGTTATGAGACTGAATGGTGTAGTTGGATTGATTAATCACTCACCCATGAAAATGTTGATAATTTATCTGTTTGATAAATTTATTATCTATTTAGAAATAACTGTTTTGGGCTATCGGTGGAGGATAGTCTTGATTGTTGTAGATACTACATGATGATTAGGTAAATTGAAACTAATCTATTGAAATATGTCATTGAATATGACGAGTGGATTGTAACATTGAATATGTTAGCAAATTGGTCATTGTATATGACGACTTGTTTAAATATATTGCATATGTATCTTGTCTGGGAGGAGATAGGGGATGTACTCCATGGTTTGGGAGGAGATAGGGGATGTACTCCTAAACCTGTTTTGGAGGAGATAGGAGATGGACTCCATTAATAACTAAGTTGGCCGGAGTGTCTAGGGTGAAAGTCCCGAAATCTTGATTACGTTTGCATAACGTAGATGAATTGAAGTATTAAAATGATGATAAAATGAGTTGTAGTCTCATTTAAAGTTGAAGTACTGAAGTGTTAATAATGTGAGTTGTAGTCTCACTTTAATTGATTTTAATCGACGTAGTGTTAATATGAGTTGTAGTCTCATTTTAAACTGTCTGGGTAAACAGAGAACCATACTTATGAATTGATTTGGTTAATGAAACGGAAAGGGATTTAAGTATTTTTGTGAATATGGATTGGTTATGGAAGAAATGAACGTTTGTTTATATAAGTTAAACATTTATCAAATGCTAATGTTTTAGTTATTACTCATATTTGGTTTAACGTATTTCTACTAGGCTTTGGCTCACCCTATATGGGACATCATTTTCAGGTGCAGGTGATATGCTGCCTCCAAGGATGTAGCTTGGGAGGTTGTAGAAGCTGAAGGCTTACTTTTGTGATTATCTTTTGTATTACATGTAATTCAAGCCAAGGGCTTAATGTGTTTAGAGTTAGAACTCTCTTTTGTTGAACCCAAGTGTTGACTTGGAAAGTTGTAAGCCCGTAGGGCATTTACTTTTATTGTCAACATGTAATACTTTTTGTACTAAATACTCTGATAAATGGAAATATGTGTTATTCTCTTATGGCTATGGATGTCTTGAATGATTGGTTTATATGTATTATTTTGAGGGCGTTACAGCCACCACGTTTGAAGGCCCTGCTTCATCTACTTCCCCCCTGGCTAGACCTGTGGTAACGGCAGTGTCTATGGCAATTTGGAATTCCGTTGACTGTTTATACTGCTCCACAGTTGCGCTGTACAAATCTGGGTAGGCTACCCTTTTTGATTGTAAAGTCCTAGTTAGCTCTGCTGATTTCTTGCTCTCCTCCACCAAGGCCCTTTTTGATGCAGTCAGCGCCCTTTCCAACTCCACCGCTCGTGTATCTGCCTTTTCCTCTCCATCAGGGCCAGATCACCGAGCTCTTCATTATTAATGAGGGCCTCCTCCAACCTCTTGTTGGTAGTGGTGCAGGACGCCTGGACCTCGCCAGTCCTTCTCTACTCATTCGCCAGCTCGAACTCCAATGACACCACCCTACGACGTGCCATTCTGAGCTCCGCCCTAACGTTTGAAAGTTTGGTAGTCACCTCAGCTTGGCTTATCCTGGCATACTCAGCCAGGTACCCTTGTACGACTGCCAACACTTCCATCTTCTTAGCCCTTTGAGCGTATGCTAGGCCTTTCGGACAAGCACTTCGTGCTGCTTTTCTCCAACCGGCTGTCTCCACTTTCACACTTTATAAATGTGCCCTCGCCTCCTCCAACTGGGCCTTAAGTGGTTCCATCTCCACCTTCGCCCCCATTCCCTTACCCAGTAAAGCGGCTGCTAGGGTCAATGCCTCTATCTACGCTGAGTAGAACCCTCTCATGAGGTTTGGGCCACATCCTCAATGGCCCCCAGCAGACGGTCTGCACCAACCCTGGCCTCCTGCAGCACCCTAGAGGGGTCGCCCCTATCAACCCCTAAACAGCCAACCACTGCGTTCAGATGATGAGTGGTGGTCCCCAGTGCTCCTAAGACGACACCTATCTCTATTTCGCTCGCCCATTCTTTCCCTAACTCTTGGCTGGGTAGCAAACCTTTTGGGGGCAAGTCATTTAGGGGTAGGTCTGTCAATCAGTCGGTACTTGACCCCTCTCCCCCTTTTTGTTCTTCTGTTTCGCTCTTTGCTCCGACAGTAGGGGCCTCAGCCATGCCTTCCTCTGCCCCCATGCCTACCCTGGTCTCTTCCCCTTTAATTTCTGGGGGCACCTCCATTGCCCCCTCCTTCAACTTCTTCGGTAGAGGCCTTTCTTCCCACCTTTAACCACCATTTTTCTTTTCTTTTTCCCCACCAACTCTATCTCCCTCTTGCTTCTCTCTTTCAGGGGATCAACTGGTGCTCGCAGGGATACAAAATTTGTTAAGTCTTTCTCTCCCAAGGGTTTAGGCTGCGGGCGGACGGACGAGCCTTTTTGCGACTGGCTTTGGCACTGGACCTAACTCCTTTTCCTTATCTTTTTTTGCCATCGCCATAACCTGTCTATTTTATGCCTCTTACACCTACCTCCTTGCCTCTACCTCCTCAAGTGCAGGATCCTTTCCTACAGACTCAGGCCCAAAGTTCAGGGCAAACAAGACCGAGGGCTTAACAAGGTCATCCCACTCGACTCTCTCTCTCTCTCTCTCTCTCTCTCTCTCCCTCCACTGCTTTACTTGCTTCACCCTCCTCTCTACCTCTGTGTCCAGCCTTGGTTCCAGTGATTTTGTGGGGATCTTCCATATCGTATGCACTCCCCTTCCGCCATTTGCTAACATAAAAAACCACTTCAGCCGCCAATCCTTCACCAACGAGGGTAATCCCGCCACCAACCCCCTCCCAACTATTGCCAGCAGGGTCACCCATGTCTCTTATTACCCTGAGGCCTTGTAACATGAAAATATTTGTCCATTCTCATCACTTCCCCTTCGGTTGCTCGTGGCCATGCGACCGCACAAGCAAATAGAATCTTCCATGTGTTCGGCATCAGTTGTCCTAGGGCCACCTCCAGGCGGTTTAGCATGTCAACTACTAACTGTAGGAGAGGCACACATAGCACCTTTTCGTATAGCGTGAACTCCGCCGACAATGCGTTTGACGCCCTCTCTTTCACTGTTGGCAATCTCAACCCTACATCCACCAAGATCTGGTACCTGCTATAAAATTCCTCCAAGTCCGTCGAGGTGGACTTTTCCGCCTTGGTATGCCAGTGGTCTGGTGTCACTTGGCTAATCGGTTAGGCGGCCAAAATCATCGTCACCGGGATAGGTTACCTCATTTGCGTCGTCTCCCTTTCCACTAACCTCTCCATCCTGTACTATTCTGCCAATGCAACATTATCATCCTCTCCTAACGCATCAGACACCATGGTTAGCGCCTTGTTTTGTGCCAGCTCCCTTACGTTTCTGTATATTACTTCAGTTGTAGGGGTGAGAAACTCCGTAATATGGTGAAACGGAGAATCAAACGAGACAAACGAAGTAAAGTCTGGAATATGTTGGTTTCTAGCAATAAGATATGGAAATCACACAAGCCCAAAGGCCCAAGGTTTGCCTGTATTTCAAGGGTAGTGATTAAAATTCGCCAGTTCAAAAATTCACCAAGTTAAAATTCCCCGCCTTTCCAAACCCTGCCCCTTATGTTTATAGCCCCTCCAATTCCACCCGTCTAGATTATCCCACGTGTATTGCCACAATCTCTTCTTCTTCCTTTGTCTATTCCACTTTACATCATCACGTGCTTTCTCGTACCTCAAGCCTCGCGCGTCATTAATGCCTTTGCCAGTCGGTTCCCTTCCTCAGTGGTCGGCCACCACATTGGTCGATCACCCTCCTCGTCGATCGGCCACCCTCTCAGTAGTCGGCCACCACCTAGGTCGGCCACATTTCTCTGTGATCAGCTACCACCTCAGTCGTGTACCTCAGTCGGTCGGCCACAACTTCGGTTGGCCACCTTCTTCATCGGTTGGCCACCTCCCTCCGCAGTCGGTCGGTCACTTCCTTTCGTAGTCGACTACTACTTCGGTTGGCCAACTTCCTCGTTGGTCGGTCACCCTCGCCAGTTGGCCACCCTCTCCAGCGGTCAACTACCACCCCGGTTGGTCACTTTCCTCATCGATCGGCCAACTTTGCCAGTCGGTCGGGCTCTTTCCTCTGCGGTTGGCCACCACACTAGTCGACTCTCTCCCTCGTTCGGCCACCAGATCTCTTTGGTGTCTTGGGGGACTACTCTTTTTACTCTTGTTCCTTTCGTTAGACTAAAGCTGCACTTGAGAATGGGGGACTCCTGATACTAATGGGTACCCTTCTTACTGATGGGCACCCAAGAAGGCCCCGCTCACAGCGGGATCCAACCCACAGCCCATGTGTTAAAAGCCCAGTAACTCTAAGAAGCTAGTGCTGGGCCAGGACCACTGGCATTCGAGCACCCGTTAAGTAGGGAATTAGCCACATAAGCAAACAAAGATCCTGTAAAGTTATTGCACTCGCATCAGTCATTTAATGAGGCCACCACAGCATTAAATGTGGCAAGACCCCTCAAATCGGAGTGGTAGAATCACCATGAACAATGTCAACTAGGCTATAGACTTTCGGCCAACAAGACAACTTAGAGTGGACAAGGAGATGATGAGCAAAGGATATAAGGAAGCTTTCAGGACACGTTAAAGTTAAGCTTTTCACCATCTCTTACTCTCCCTAATCAATCAGTTCTACACCTAACTTGATCGTCGGAGTATCTGCCGAGGGATTGCCTCCTCCTTTGGACCGTTTTGCAGGCACACTTCGTGGGCTTCAAAGCCAGCAGATCCGTTGGAAGTGTGGATCAATCTGACCCATCCTCTGCCAGAAGGAAGAACATCATCAGTTTTCTATTTGAGGTAGTCTAAATTTTTCAGTAACTATTTTGGAGTCGATCTAATAAATAAAACATAAAATAAAACTAGGTATAGTATTTTTAAATTGGAGAAATGGGTTTGAGTTTAAATAAAACCATTCATTTGACTCCAAAAATGGAGTCCTCTTAAAAATGAGGAAAAAAAAAAACCATTTCAATCTTTTAATTGACAATTGCTGTTGACAAATTGAAGTTCAACCTTTTCTAAGAAATCATCTCAACAAAAGCCTCATTTTGCCTTACTTTTGATTCAATTTATTTCCAACATTGAGCTCATTTTATTTTTTTCCACTACAATGCTATTATTGTCTACGTTCATGTTACAACTTCGCAATCACTACTGGTACCTCCAATCGTGCAACACGTGATGCATTAGTATATATATCTAGTTGTGACAGAGTCTCTTAACTATGTATTTTTTCTTCCCAGATAACAGGAATACATAATTTTAGTTAAAGTCATCAACCTAATTTGAAGACATTGTTGGATTTGAGTCAGGCATATATTATTCTTAAAGATGAAGAAGATGATAGATCTAGGGTTTGAGGGGTCAGCCAATAAGATGGTGTTGGGGTTGTGACCCTTGATGGCTCAATTTTATCAAGCCCAAGACACACCTCGGTTACCCTTCCAGGGCAGGGATTCCTTCCTTGAGAAACTGCCCAACACCATCTCCAACACATCTTGCCGCTTATCAAATCTGCTCTCAAGATTATGCAGATAACCCCAAATGACATTGACTATCTTTGTTACACTAAAGGACCAAGCATGGGTTCACTATTACATGTTGCCGCTGTTGTTGTTTGGGTTTTTTCACAGCTTTGGAAGAAACCTATTGTTGAGGTAAATCATTGTGTTGCTCATATTGAAATGGGAAGGGTTGTCACTGGAGCAAATGACCCTGTTGTGCTATATGTAAGTGGCTATCACAACCCGGGTGATTGCATATAGTGATTGCATATAGTGAGGGGCTATCACAACATATAGCACAACAGGGTCATTGCATATAGTGACCGGCCAGTAAGTGAGCGGCTATTGCATATAGTGGGAACACACGGGTGATTGCATATAGTGAGGGGCTATCACAACCCAAACCCGCTCCTGTAGGTTTAGCATCGTAACCGGCCAGTAATCCTTGGATTACCGAAGGCCTCTGAACAGATAAGCATATAATAAGGGGCTAGCGGAAGCAATAGTACATAAATATAAATGTCCAAGGAGCTGTGTTGACTTACATGAAACAGAATATTTAAAACTTTATATACATAACCATAAGTCAACCATACATTATATTATACCACACACATTACAGTATCTTAAGTACAGCCAACATAATTAGATTAAGTCTCATACATATACAGAACTAATTAGAACTTGAACCCAAGACACTTTGGGAACCTCCTCGTGAGGCACAATGGTTGGCTGACAACAGAACATAGTCCCCTACAAAAACCTTCGGGCTCGAACTCCAGAATGCCACCTATATAGATATATATACAAACAGTGAGCTAAAGCCCAGTGAATAACATTAAGGTAAAGGGGTTAGTGAACGAATTCCGAACATTTCATAAGTACAGAACAGATCATAGCATAATCATAGTCATCTCATATCAGAACATAATAATGGCATATCCCATAGAACATATCGAACATATCACATAACGTTTTCCGACTAGAGTAATCGGTTCCGGATACCGATTAAACACATATCACCACAATGAAGTGGCTAACGAGATCTCGTAACTTGTATGTCATGGACCCGTATTTTCATGACGTCCCCTATGACTTGGGACTATCTATGGATGCCATAATAGATTTCAAACATGGATCTTCGTTCACAGAAACATATATCATTTCAGAAATCATAGCTTGATATATCACATTTGGAACATAATTTCATATAAACGTATCTTTACGATAACGTTACTCACAGTGGTTCCAATAAGCGGTCAATCAATCCTCGAACGTTGACCTACAATCACAAAATACATAACACCAACGAATCTTATTATTACACATGTACTTGGCCAACACGGCTTAGCTTACATCACGTTGGTTCTTATTCGTTCTTATCACAATGTTTAGAACACACACACCCTTGTATTCCTCTTAACTTAACACATTCATTCATTAGTGTGTTTCTAACCCATAACCTCATTACCATAGCTTAATTAAGGCTTAGGAATGCCTAGGATGCAATGAGGATGCCAAAACATGCCTTGGAACACTTAGTGAAATTTCTGAAAAATAGGTCCCCGCTCGAGCGTGGCTTTCCCTGCTCGAGCGGGCATGTTGACAAAGGAGCTCTGCTCGAGCGTGTGTTCCCCCACTCGAGCGGACTATAAATTTCAACGAAAGTACTGGATGCATGAAATCTCCGCTCGAGCGGCAAAACTCCCGCTCGAGCGGCCTTCAAAAATCTGGGTTTTCCAGATTGCACTCCCAGATTCAAATTCGACTTTCTACCCTTCAAAACTCATTTTTCTGGGCCCAAAGTGAAGGAAACACATGAAGACTTATAGGACAACATGTTTGAAGAGTTAAAACAAGGATTCATGGCCCAAAAACTTGTCATTTATGCAAAACTCCAACCCAAAATATGATGGATGTTCAAGAACACAACATGCATGGATTTCTTTGAGTTTAAACCCTCCAAAACATATTTAAACTTGATAATTTGATGGAAGACAAGATGATTGACCAACATATAAGTGAAATTAACACATGCATGGAAGAAAATCATTTGAAATCAAACCCAAAACATGGAAATTTATGCCTGCATGCATGGAGTGTAACTCAATTCAACACTTCCAACTTAAATCTTGACTTTAAACCTCAAATCTTCATGAACCATGTAAAATGACACTGAAATACATAAATGAATGGATGAATATTCTACCTTAGATCTTGTTCTTGCTAAAAACTTGCTTAATCTTGAAGAGTACATGCAAATCCTTGAGTTCCTTCTTCAATTTCTCCCTCTCTCTCTCTAGAATTGCTCTCCCTCTCTCTCTAAAATGTTTTCTCCAGATTTTCCCACTAATGAGGTGTAACAAGATGAGCTCAAAATGAGCTAAAGTGGTCCACTATATAATCAAAATGATATAATGCATTAATTGGGACGTAAGGTGTGCCAAACGTGACTTAATGAATCAGACTAAATCAATTTTTAATAAAATTAGTCATAAGGTTCTAAAAATTCCAATTAACATATTGGTGTAGACAATTTCGGGTTTGGATGTCGATAAGGCTTTCAATTTTCATTTTAAAGTGGAACTTCCGGACAGATATTTCCATAGGTAACAGATAGAAGGCCAAAATCATATAATTTACATAATAAACACATAATTCATTTTAATCCTCTCATTAGCATCATTAAGTACGGATTAATAGCTAATTACGGGTCAGGGTTATTACGGGGGCGGTATCGGATTTTTGGTCAGACTATAGATATTGTTGTTGGGAATTGCTTAGACTGGTTTGCGATGGTTCTAACTTTATGTAATGATCCAAACCCTAGGTACAACATTGAGCAGGTATGCAATTGGAAACGAGTTTCCTTCACCTATATTAGTGGTAGCTTGACACAGAGACTGACTACATATCTTTTGTAGGTTATTGTGCTGAAATGTCTTCAAACTTGAGGAAGAAAAAAAAATAAATTGAGCTGCTATTTGTTGTTTTACTTGTTTAACTATAGAAGTTTGCATTTTTTTTCCTAATAGATCTATTCTTTGTCGATTGGTTAAGAAGACTTTATTTCTTACTATAATTTAGTTTTGCATTGTGTTCTAAGAAGCACGAACACAGATATGTGACAAGGCACAGATACACATGGACACGCCGACACGTTAATTTTCAAAAAATGCAGGACACGACACGTGGGGGACACACACGAAATATATAAGCTTATATATTTATTATATGTCATATATATGAATATATCATTCAAAGATAATAAAAAATGTAATAGAACACTTATTTTATAAATTTATATATATTTTTCTTTTATTATTGTATCCTAAATTATTTAGGTCAAACCTATAATTAGTTTTAGGTGTGTATAATTGGTGGACATATGTGTTTAAGCAATGCACATGTGTGTCCTCCAAGTGTTCAAAGAGTGTCCAGATCTATTTTTTTTTTAACGAGTGTCGGACATGTGTCGGGAAGTGTCCAACAAGTGTTAGTGTCCAACGAGTGTTGGTGTCCAACATGGACATGACATGGATACGCCACCTTTTTAGAAGTATCTGTGCTTCTTAGATTATGTTTGAGATCAATACTTGTATGAGACCTTCACTTGTCTAGCCTGCATTGTACTGGGAAAAGTTTTGGTTATGGCATGCTTTTTTCTAATCTTTGCATGTATAGCTTAATTTTGGTATCCTCTCCTCCCTGCCTTCTCAAGAGACAAAAGACACACACAAAGACAACTACAAATGAGGCTTTGAGACTCTTTGATAATTTTCTTAACCATTAAAGAATAAATTTTATAATGTACTTCCTATTCAACTTTATTCAAGGTGGAAATTTGGTGGTTGTTAGGCCATTGTAGTCAGCTATATACCACCCTTCTCTTCATTTGTAAGAGAAAATGATAAAAGAAGCGGTTAGTAGTATTTATTTCATTTTCTTTCCTTCCTGTTTAACCAAACAGATAATCTTTCCCTCCGTTTCTTTTCTTTCCTTTGTATATAATCCTTCCTCTCAATTTTCTGCCACTCCTCCCAAAGGAAGAATTAAATTTAAGTTGTTAAAAGAATAAGAGGAAGGCCAAAATGAACATCAGCTGGGGCTATGGGAAAGAAATAGTTGTCAAGGATTTATGAGAGGATATGTCTCTAAATGGAGTTGAATGAAGGCTAAAGATGAAACCTACCTGAAATGGTTAGGATGCATGCTTTTTTGGGTTGAGTTCTATTATTATATTATTTAATATACAATTCAACTTTTGTGCTTCTTGTTCTATTGTGAGTTTGGTCAGTGAGTAGTAGATATTGGTGAATTTAGTGCAAGGTTCAATTAATTGTTAGTTCTTGTTCAATAAAGGTAATAGAAGCTTTATTTGTGGTTTTTTTTTTTTTTTTTTTTTTGATGTTTCTTCTATAGATTTAGTCTACCTTCATCTTATTTGATTAGTTCTTATTATCATTTTTCAAAAATATGTTTAACTGCTGTCTTTTATTATATCTGCATCTCTTTGTTTTTGTTTTTCTATATTCTAGCAAAGCACTGTGTTGATGTTACATGATTGATATGTAATTTTAGACTTTTTGGGTAAGTTGAGATTATGTCTTTGAGATTCATTACACCTCTCATTTATGAAGGTTCTCTCTGGGACTTTGGTTTGCTATTTTATGCTTATTTTTCGTTTTGGAGATATTCTAAATTTTCCTTAGATGGCCTTTAGCTCCTGTCATGCTATTATATGCTATTTTTTTTTCACAAATAGAGTGTTATTGAAATGATGATGTTAAGATTAGATGAAGGGTAGTTGTGTAATTGTCTACTTATCACTTATTAATATAAATATACCCAGTTAGAGAGGACAAACTAATTTTTTATTAGGTTTTGTGCTTCCTAACGTGGTTCTTCTCTGTTCTATCATCTTCTTCCTTCCTTCTTAAATTTCTTCCTTTATTTTTAACTTGGTATCAAAGTAGTACACAATTTATGTGTTCTTCTATCTTCCTGGTTCATCCTTTCACTATTCAATAATGTAATATATATGTATATATATTCCCAGCATACTCAACTAGGGCTGGGGATTGCCCAGAAAAATTTTCAATTTTTTTGAGATCTTCTTTGCCTATTTTTTGATTTTTTTTCTTTATTTTTGAGAATAATGAATCATTTTTTTTTCAAAATTGCAATTCTAGCCTGTTTTTGCTTGATTCAAGGCTTGGGCTCCCTTCTCTAGGAGCTGGCTAGGCTATTTAGAGCCTTCCTTGGCTTCAGCTTTCATTTCTGGGGTATTTTTTGGTTGTTGTTGGTCCTTCTGGTTCATTCGAGTGCTATTGGGCTGTTCCTGCTGTTGTTTGGGCTTGTTTCTGGTGCTTCTTGGTTTTGTCTTTGGTGAGATTTATACTTCCAAACAGAGGTTTGTTCTCTCTTCATCTCAACTTTCATTTGGTTGTGTGGTCTTAACTAATGGCTGTCGAATGTGTCATTCCTACCAACAATGAGACTAAGAGTTTAGGTTCTAGTGTGATGCTTGGTGATTACTCTTCCCTCCAACTTACTTCTATTAAGTTAGATGACACCAATTACTTAGTATGGTCCCGTTTCTTTTAGTTGGCTATTACTGCTCGTGGCTTGTTGGGATATATCAAAGGCATTACTCAGGCTCCTACGAAGGATGGACCAACACGTGACAAATGGAATAAGGAGAATGCCCTAGTTATGACCTGGTTACTCAATTCTATTCATTCTAATATTAGTTGGCCTTTTGTTTTGATGGACACTACTCATGAGATTTGGATTGTTGCAAATTGGATGTATTCCTGCCAAGGTAATGATGCTTAGGCCTTTGAACTACAAAAAAAGATTTGGGGTTTCGATCAAAAAAATAGATCTCTCGCTGAGTATTATTTAGAGTTGAGTAGTTTGTGGCAGGAACTTGACTATTATCAAAATTTCCAGGCTGTGTGTTCCCAAGATGCAACTATGTTTCAGCAGATGGTGTCCAAAGAGTGTGTGTATGACTTCCTTGCTGGTCTCAACATGAAGTATGATTCAATTCGTGTTTAGATCCTTGGTCGTGATCCATTTCCTACCGTACGTGAGGCTTATGCTCATGTTCTGCAGGAAGAAAGTAGGCAGAGTGCTATGGTTCATCAGCCTCTTCAAGACTGCTCTGCTATAGCCATCTTTTCTGCTCCTATAGTTGAAAAAGTTGGTCCGTCCAAGTCTGGAGGCAAAGGCTCCTCTAATGATCAGATCATTTGTGATTATTAGGGGAAAGAATGTCATGATTGGGACCATTATTGAAAGTTGCATGGTCGTCCTACTTGAGGACGATGTGGTGGTCGTGGTCCTCGTGGTGGTACTGTTCGCTCTCATTCACATCTCTTGGAGTCATCTCCTAATACTTCGAGTGATCTTGCAGCACTTTTCCAAGACGAGTTACATACTCTCCGACATCTGATGGCTCGGCTTGATTCTTCTCTTACCATTGCTTCTGATCCCCCTTCCTTCAATTTTGCTTCCACAGGTATTCCTTCGCGTGCCCTGAGTGTTGTCCCATCATCTCCTTGGATTATTGACTCTGGTGCTACTGATCATATGATAGGTTTGTCTAATCTTTTCCACTCTTACTCCCCTTGTTCCAGCAAGGATAAAGTGAGAGTTACAGATGGGTCTTTATCTTCTGTCTCTGGGACAGGGCTTTATTCATTGTTCTTGTTCTGTTTCTCTATCATCAGTTTTACATGTCCTAAATTTCTCTACTAACTTGCTCTCTATTAGTCGTCTTACCACTTCTTTAAATTGCTCCATAACTTTTTATCCTTCTCATTGTGTCTTTCAGGAACTGGATACGAGGAGAACGATTGGTAGTGGTAAGGCACATGAGGGCCTATATGTTTTGGATGCTGAATTTTCCTCCGCTAGACAAGCTCTTCAGACTACCGGCACTCCTGGCCTCACCTTTTTACATCAGTGGCATTGATGTTTAGGGCATCCCCCCATTTTTGTTTTAGGAAAACTTCTCTCTAGTTTAGTAAAGCATTGTGATAGAAATAATTTTCATTGTGACGTTTGTGAGTTTTCCAAGCATAAACGTTCTTGTTATCCTCCAATTAATAAAAGAAGTTTATTTCCCTTTATGGTTATTCATTTTGATGCATGGGGTCCTTCTTGTGTTATGTTTGTGTTTGGCTATCGTTGGTTTGTCACTCTTATTGATTGTTATTCTCGTGTCACTTAGATTTACATGTTTCATACCAAAAGTGAAGTTTTCTCTTGTTTTAAAACATTCCATAAGATGGTCCATACTCAGTTTGCCACTTCCATTAAAGTCCTTCGGAGTGACAATGGCACTGAATATATTGATGGTGACTTTCGTGCGTATCTTTAAGAACGTGGTATCCTTTATCAAACCAGTTGTGTTTGTACTCCTGAACAGAATGGTGTTGCTGTACGGAAAAACTGTTATCTTTTGGAGGTTGCTCGTGCTCTTATGTTCACGATGCAAGTTCCTAAACCATTTTGGGGTGATGCAGTTCTTATTGCTACTTATTTTATTAACCGCATGCCTTCTAGTGTTCTTTAGTTTCTGCACCCTTTTGATCTTTCTCTCTCACCCTTTTGTGTCTCCCATCTCTCTTCTTCCTGAAGTGTTTGGTTATGTATGTTTTGTTCATTCCTCCTGCCTCACTCAGAGCAAATAAGATCCCAAGGCTGTGCACTATGTTTTCCTTGGTTATTCCTCCACCCAGAAAGGCTATAAGTTTTATGATCCTTATTCTCGTAAATTCTATGTTACTATGGATGTTACCTTCTGTGAGTCCGAGTCCTGTTTTTCAGGTCAAGGTCAATCTTTTCAGAAAGAGGCTTCTACAGAAGAGATTGTTTCTCCTGATCCATCTGATCCTTTTTTCTCTGTCATTTATAGTGAGGGAGGGTGCACATTTAACATATTTAGGGGGAGTCTAGTGGAGAGGTACAAATTGAACGTATTCAGGAGGAGTCTAGTAGGTTGTATAGACCAGATCTCAAGACTTACACTCGGTGAGAAAAAGAACAGCCATCTCATGTGCTTCGATGCGCAACGCCATTTTCGTATCCAGTTACTATTCCATTTGTGGATCCTTCAAGTAAGGAGTCCTTGGTCACTACTCCCATTCTCGTTGATGATCTTGATCTTCCTATTGCTATTAGGAAAGGAGTTAGAACTTGTACTCAACATTCTATATCTAATTTTGTATCCTATGACTCCTTATTTCCATCATATTGTGCATTTGTTTTGTCTTTGTCCTTTGTATCTATTCTACAGGGTTGGAAGGAAGCACTTAATGATCCTAAGTGGAAAGAAGCTATGTCAGAAGAGATGAGAGCTTTGAGTAAGAATGGCACTTGGAAGTTAGTTTCTCTACCATCGGGAAAAAGCCTGTGGGCTGCAAATGTAACAACCCAAATTTTTAATTATTCTGTAGAATTTATACTAATATTATTTAATCTCAGTTAAGAAAATATATGATTTATTATATATTATTATGCGTAATTTTGTAAAATAATATAATTATTAAAAGTTTAGGGGTCAAAATATAAATAATAATAATACGTGTGGTAGTAAAATAAATAATTAATTTTGTTGGTATATGATAAAATATAATTTAATTAGAAATTAATTAGCTTATATAATTATTTATAAAGACTGAGGGCCGAAGTGTAATTATAAGAAATTAATTAGATAAGTATGGATCTAAAAGGATTTGGATCAAATCTGGGGTGGATTACCGTGGTCACGTGTTGGGCCAGGAGTGGTTTCTCCTCACTATTTAAGGAGAGTTGATTCGGCTGGAAGAAAGGGAGAGAAAGAAACAGAGAGAAGAGAAAGAAGAAATGAGAAAGAAAAGAAAGAGAGAAAGAAAGGAAAAGGTAGTGGAAGTTGAAAGGGTCCTTAATAATGAAAGGGAAGAGTAAGGTATTAAAGTTAAGGTGAGTTATATTATACCTTGAGTCACCAAAATGTATTTTACGTATGTTTTGACTTACCAAAATCTATTTTATACAAGTTATATTTTATTAGTATATTAATAAAAGTTATGTTTTATAAAGATTTCAGTTACGTGGTTTTATTATCTGAACCCTATTTGTGAAAAGGAAACACATGGATGTGTTTGTTTTACTTTTAAAGAATATTTAGTTATGACCTTATAAATAATTATGTTTTGTAAGTACCCCCACGGGAGTCCCACGCCTTTGGGAACTTAAATAATCATTAGCCTCTATTTGGTTACTTTGTGGTCCTCTGATCCATTGACCTCTGTTTTGTGCGGAACAAAGTGCTGTGCGGAACTAAGTGCTACACTATTGTGGGAGCCACCTCTAGAATCCGTACGAGCCACCTCTTGAATCCGTACCTCTGTTCTGACTGTCACTTCTGTGACCTCTGTTCTGTTCTGTACCGTGGTTATGGTCATTTACTTATATAATTTCTGTATTTCAGTTCTGTTACTTAAATGTATTTCAGTTTCTGCTACTTAAATGATTTCTGCTACTCAAATGATTTGTTTATGTAAATGTTTTGGCCTAACTAACGATCCATGGTTATTTCGTGTCCCTTATACTCTTGGTATAATATTTCTCACTCTGCCATGTGCTTATAGTTGTTTACCAATTTTCAGGAAACATGCAATTCAGAAATAGCTTCTGGAAAGTCTTAGATGCGAGGCTGCGGAATAGACACATACACAGCACTTTTTTTGATATTATTTATATGTAAATATCGGCCTTTTTGGTCAATACATTTTGTAATAAAAATAGAAGCTCTAATGATTATTTTGGTACCCTTACTTAAATTTTACTTCCGCTTGCGTTTATTGATCTGTTTTAAAATTGGCCGGAGGTAACCTTAGTTACTGGCCATCACGATGCTTAACCCTTGGGTACGGGGAGCGAGTCATGACAGCAAATGGGTGTTCACCATTAAACAATGAGCAGATGGAACCATTGAGAGATATAAGGTGAGACTAGTTGCTAAAGGGTTCACTTAGACTTACAGCATTGACTATCAAGAAACCTTTACTCCGGTGGCTAAGATGAATTCTATCTGTGTCTTGTTTTTTTGTGCGGCAAATCTGGGGTGGCCATTGCAACAATTGGATGTAAAGAATGCTTTTCTCCATGGTGATTTAGAAGAAGAAGTGTATATGGATCTTGGTTTTTGCTCTCCAGCTACTACTAGGAAGGTCTGTTGGTTAAAGAAAACATTGTATGGTTTGAAACAATCTCCTAGAGTCTGGTTTGATAGATTTCTAAAGGTGATGATTAGATTTGGTTACAAGCAGAGTCATGCAGATCATACTATGTTCATCAAACAGCGGGCTGATAAGATTGCTATACTTATTGTCTATGTGGATGACATAGTTGTGACTGGGAATTATATAAAGGAGATACCTCAAATCAAAGCTTGACTTTTCAAGGAATTTAAAATTAAAGACCTTAGGCCTTTATGGTACTTTCTTGGGATTGAGATTGCTAGATCTGACAAGGGCATATTTATCTCTCAAAGAAAGTACATCTTAGATCTACTTGAGGAAGTAGGGATGTTAGGATGTAGACCGGTAGATTCCCCTATTGAGGCCAATCATAGACTTAGCAGTAGTGATGGTGATTGTGTTGACAAGGGAAGATATCAGAGACTTGTAGGGAGATTAATATACCTTTCCCATACTAGGCCTGATATTGCATATGTTGTAGGTGTAGTAAGCCAATTTAAGCATGATCCATGAACAGGTCATTTGGATGCAGTTAATCGGATCTTGAGGTATCTGAAATCAACTCTAGGAAAAGGGATTTTGTTCTCTAATCATCGTCACTTGAGGCTGGAGGCCTTCATTGATGCAGATTGGGTTGGTGCAGTTGATGACAGGAGATCTACTTCAGGTTATTGTACCTTTGTGGGGGGAAATCTAGTGACTTGGTACAACAAAAAGCAAGTAGTTGTAGCCAGATCGAGTGCAGAAGCAGAATATCAAGTCATGGCTAATGGCATTTGTGAACTTATGTGGCTTCAAGTTTTACTGGTAGACTTGGGATTGTTAAGTAGTGGGTCAATGAGATTGTATTGTGACAATAAGACTGCTATTAACATTGCTCATAATCCAATTCGGCATGACAGAACAAAGCACATTGAGATTGACAGGCATTTTATCAAGGAGAAAATCAGTAGTGCAGTGATTTGTATGCCTTTTGTGCAATCAACAGAATAGTTAGTTGGCTGATATATTTACTAAAGGGTTAGGTAGTAAGGTTTTTCATCCCATTGTGTGCAAGTTGGGTATGAAAGATATCTATGCACCAACTTGAGGGGGAAGTGTTAAGATTAGATGAAGAGTAGTTATGTAATTGTCTACTTATCACTTATTAATATAAATATACCTAGTTAGAGAGGACAAACTATTTTTTGATTAGGTTTTGTGCCTCCTAACGTGGTTCTTCTCTCATCTTCTCTGTTCCATCATCTTCTTCCTTCTTAAATTTCTTCTTTTACTTTTAACTGATGCAATAAATAAATGTTTTCTCCTTGATTTGCCTTTTTTATTTTTTCCCTTCTTTATCAGCTTGTGAAGAAAGGAGAAAAGTTTATAGACATTCCCTACGTTGTCAAAGGAATGGATGTTTCATTTAGTGGAATACTGAGTTATCTGGAAGCTACTACTGAGGAAAAGCTAAAAAATAATGAATGCACCCCTGCAGATTTGTGCTATTCCCTTCAGGTAATCAGTTGGAATGCTTCTAATATTTAAAAAAAAAATACATATTTTGTGGTGATAAAAAGGTTATGTAGTTAGTAATTTGGTATGGCTGTTTCTTGTAAATTGCAAGTATTAGTTAAATATTTATACGATCTAGTTGTGGCTCAATTTCTGCATTCAATTTAAATTGTTTTAGGAAATTGCATTTTCGATAGTTGTGGAGATTACAGAATGGGCAATGGCACACTAACAGGAAAGATGTTCTCATTGTTAGTGGTGTGGGCTGCAATGAGCACTTGTAAGAGATGATGAGAATCATGTACTCCGAGAGGGTGAAAGGTTGTTTATAGCTAATGACAGATATTGTATTGACAATGGGGCAATGATTGCGTATACTGGTCTCCTAGCTTATGCTAATGGGATGTCATCTCCGCTGAAGGAATCAACATCTACACAATAGTTCAGAACTGATGAAGTACTGGCAATCTGGAGAGAGAAAAAGGAATCGTCAAATGGTCTCATGGAAAAAAAATGTCTAATTACTTATATGTTTCAAGGTATGTGTTTTCTATTCTTTTCCCATCTTTTTTTGTCAAGATCATGGATTTGTTGCTTCCTAATTTATAGAAGGTACGAGGACCTTCAGCAAATGATAAAACTGGCAAGCAAAAGACGATCCATGGCCAATTTAATATCAAGGTAATTTGCTTACTCTATCTATTTGCATGGAAGTCCCTGTGTAGCAAAAATCAATTGTGGATCGAAAATATTTATTTATTTTTACTTTATGGAGCTAGCTTTGTATTTATTTGCTTTAACCAGGTCTGGAGGCTTGAATCCAACTAGGCAAGCTTCTACCCATGAAATTCGGAGAGCTTCTATTTCCACACACTAATTTTTCTCAGTGCATACACTTTTTTGGTTCAGATATCAACTTCCGAACAAAATTATATGGTTCGAAACCATTTAGTTTCATTTGGAAATTGATTTCCGGAAGAAAATTGGTGTGTGAATTGGGAGAAAGTGGTATGTGGAAATAGAAGCTCCTAGAATCAGCTTCTTGCATTGCTTGTAGAAGCATGAATTGTGGGAACTAGGTAGGATCAGGGTTGGGATTTCGCATTCTGAAGTGCTTGGGTTTTCATGTTCCTATGTAGACTTCAGTACTCATCAAAAGGTTTTTGAAGACCCATCAAAGTGCGAAGCCCGAAATTGATATGAGAAAGTAGTTGATATTTTGAGAATTTTGTTTTTGATAATGTTATATAAATATTTGTAATGAAACTAATTCTAAGAGAAATAAGTTTTTTTTTTTTTTCTAAGTAGTAGTAGTTATACAACATCCATTCTTCCTTAATATGGAATTATGCATGTAGGTCTAATTTTAATTTTCTTTAGTATTCTATTCTTAGTATGTGAATCCTCTTGTTATTTAGTTGTTTCCTTTCCTTGTTGTATTTCTCTACTATTTCTTTTCCTATTTGTTTTTTTTTTTTTTTTAAATTTTAAACCATGAACTTATGAGTAATGATTAGAGAGGTCACAACCGCTTGGTTGGGCAAAATGGCCGGGTAACCCTTTCTCTAGTGATGAAGGGACTAGGTATTGCATGGAGTCATTTTGTGGATATGATTTCTTAGTTCTTCAAATCAAGTGTTGACTCTTCATTTCAAACAATCCTAGTATGTATTATGTGACCTTGTGGGATATCAGTTTAGGCATTTGGATTCCCAATGGGTTTTGTAATAAAAGGAAGTTCATTGGCATGTGGCTTTGGATATTTTGGTCACGTAATGCATATTAGTGGTTGAGTGGGCTTCCGTAGACTCAAGAGGACTGACATGTGTACACCTTACCACGAGTCATATCCTCTTGACCTTATGGGTCCGTTTGTTTTGGGTTATAGGTGATGGGATTGGATTAGGATGAATGTGGATTCACTAATATTGTGTTTTTGTAAAATGGGGAAAGGGATTCACAATACCTTGGGACTATAATAGGCCTCCATAGATGGGATTAGTAGTCCCCCATGGGAGATGGCATTAGAAAAACAATGGAAAATTCTATTTTTATATACTTAATTACCTCAGTGCACATCTTCTCTCAGTACACACTTATTAATTTGATTATTAATTAGTTTTCTTAATCCACACACTAAAAGTTACAATTATACCCGTCACTAATAACCATTGAACACACACTATTTAACCTTCCTTTCCACACACTTGTTGAGTGACCTTACTTTCATATTTATAGACAAAATCCTCCATTGAAGATAGCTTTGTGGTGCATGGGTTCCAGAGGTCAAAGTCCCAACCTTGTCTTTGGGCCCCCCCATCTGTGTACACCTTTGGTCACAAAGATTTGGATGCATGCCAGATGTGGGTTAATCAGATCACCACTTCTGTAAATGTGGAAACGGGGCGAGAGTGACCAAAGAGTCTTCTGGTATGCTCCATGACCATCAATAGTTAGATGTTTCAATTTGTGGTTTTTCAGATTGATGTCTTTATTATTCATTTCATTTAGGGCTCTTTTGGGAAGCCTTGAGAAACGCCACGTTTGCGTTTTTGATGAAAACGCAAAAAATCTGGGACGCCCATTTGGGAAGCATAAACAGGAGGTTGGAAAATTATCTAATTATCCTCAATGCTTATATTTTGTATAAATGGATAAAATGTAATTTTTTTAGTTGGGTTAGGGTATTTTAGTCATTTTAGTATGATGTGACACTATAAATAAATATTAATCCAAAAAAAAAAGTAATTTTTTACCAACTTCCCAAACCATTCTAAAAAATCTTGGTTAAAAGCAAAAAAGCTGATTTTTGCCACCTTCCCAAAATAGGCCTTAGTTAGATGTTTCAATTTGTGGTTTTTTAGATTGATGTCTTTATTATTCATTTCATTGGGAGATGACATGAATATAAATTAGAGTTTAGTTTTGTTTTATTTAAAAGGTGTACATTGAGATTTTTTTTTTTTTTTTTTTTTTTAAAGATGTGTACAGAGGATATTTTCAATAATATTATGAGTGTTGGTGAATGTTCATTATGGTCATTTTCATTTAGGATATAATTGTCATTAAAATAATATTTCATTAAGGGTGTGCATTGAGGTAATAAGGGGTGTGGAAATAAAATTTTCCAAAAACAATCCCTTGGGATTAGAGGAAGATTTATTGTTTTACCCTCTATTATCCTACCTAATTTACTTACTTTACTTGATTAGTATAGGCTTTTCTCTATCATTTTTTTTTTAATTATTCCACCATTTTTTACACTACCATTCTTTATATCAAAATAATTTAATATAAAAATAATTTTTAATATAAAAATATAATAGTATAATAATATTTATACCAAAAAAAATTATATTAAAAAAATAAAATAGTACCAAAAAATATATATATTTATGAAATATAATTTTTAATATTAAAATATAATTTTAATATTTATAAGATATATTTATAATATTAAAATATGTAATGCATTTATTAGTTGGTATAAGCCAAAATTTGATAGTAATGCAATAAGGGTATTTGTGAAATTTTACATGATTTATTTCACTCCTATCTCTTAAACAAATATGAATTATTGTTAGTTCATTGGTTATAAAACAAACATAATTTTTCTTAATCCCCTCATTAATAATTTTTTCACTAACGGTCTCCTCACTAATAATTCTCTTATTAAAAATTCCACTCAACCTACTTCTGAAAATAAATGGGCCTGTGTACTGAAAGATTTGGCCCGTTCACATTTACCAATAGTCAATGACAACCAAGTTTAAGAATGTGGACGCAGGGATTTTTAATTATAGTTTTGGTTTTCAATTTATTTGGTTGTTCATCTTTTATTGGTATTTAGGCCTTGTTTAGTAACTTAATATTTTAGTTTAAATGTTACTAAAAAAAATAAAAAGTTAATAATTTATACAAAAAATCAAAGATTTTTTCTCTTTATTTTTTACGCATCTTTTTGTAAAAAATTAAAAAATTATTCCAAATATATTAATTATTTTATTTTATATTTTAACTAAAAAAATAAAAAGTTACTATTAGCTTGTTTTCAAACGAAGTCTTATTGATAATATATTTTATATTATTATTTTCGCTAAAAAGATTCGTTCTCAGGCATGCAAATATGGGGCGGTTATTGGCAACAAGGAGGGAGTAATTTGGCAGGGAGCAAAGCAATACATCCAATAGAGATTGATGAAGAAGATCTTTTGTGAGCTCTCACTATGAGACAAATTGTGTTCTATTGGTGAAATACTAAAATGTGTTTCTAAGAAGTTGAATAGTTTTTCCTTGGAAGACATTAGTAGAGACAACTTACACCATTAGTAACAATTATATGCATATAATCTCAAGTACTATTTTCTTGCAACAATAAAACATGTCTGTTAAATTGGGGGCCAAAAATTAAGTTCTTGACATGAATATATGCTGATTTGGTGTGACTTGTTGGATTAACATATTTATGTAAAGATGACTTGGGTAAGTGTATTTCTCGACTTCACTTGATCGATTTTATGATTCACTTCGTAAGAAAACATGTACATGTCAACAACAGTTGAATATAAGTAGGCCAAGAATTTAGTGGAATGTAGTCTTTAGACTTTATTGGCACCTTTTTTGTGGTGCGTAATTACGTGCAATGTGGGTAGTGCTAGTAATGATGGTGGAATGTAGTCTTTAGACTTTATTGGCACCTTTTTTGTGGTGCGTAATTACGTGCAATGTGGGTAGTGCTAGTAATGATGCCGGTCGTGAATGATGATAAGAGGGGGACAAGCTTTTTCCACGGGAAAAATTCAAATCAGTGGGTACTTTCAAAAAAAAAATATACAAATAAATGATAAAGTTTATAAGGCTGTATTTGGTAAAAAAATTTAAAATTAATTTTATCTTTATATTCTAATGTTATGTTTGATTTACGTTTTTAAATCATGATTCTAAATCAATTTCAAAATATATTTTGAAAACATATTTGATAAATTAGACAGTTTTTAAATTTTTGGTCTACTTAATCGTCTCTCGGATGTCTGGCCGATCATTCGGCTAGTTGACCGGAATAAATATTTTTTTTTTTTGGTAATTGTCAATCACCACCTGTTATTTGGGGAAAAAAAAACTTATATTTGTTTTTAATATTTTTTAAATATATAAATTATTTTTTTAGACAAAAATGACAAATTATTTTTTTAAATAGAAAAAGTTGTTTGATTATGAGTTTTGAATAGAATTTTCAAAAGAGTTTTAAATTATGTGTTTTGTTATGAGTTATAAGTTTTTGAATTAAGTTTTAAAAACTCATTTCAAAACTCATAATTAAACAAAATTTCTCATTTCAAAACTCATTTCAAAAATTCAAAACTCATAATCAAACAAATTTTCTCTTTTTAAATCATAATTTCAAAACTCACAAACTCAAAATACAACTCTATCCTCAAATTATAATTCTAAAATTTTACCAAATGTTACCATAAATTGTTTTCTCTTTTCTTCTTTTAAACGCAGGTTCATGAGCTGAGTAGTCATTTTATTTTACTTTATTTTCTCCCTACTCTTTTTTTGGTTATTTAAATTGAAAAAAATAACTGTTTGGGTAATTATAATTTTTTTGGTTATTTAAGTTAAAAAAAAATTAACTGTTTGGCTATGGTTTTTTTACCTAACAATTGAGTTTTTTTTTTTTTTTCGTTTAACAATATTCATTTTTGTTTGGCAATTGCTAAAACAATTATATATATATTTTTGTAGAATTTGTCTTTAGTTAAATTTTTAAAAAATTGTATTATTATTATTTTATTTTTTATTTTTTTATAATTTTCAGGGCCTTCTAGTCTAGATTAATATGGAAGGTTAAAAAAACAGAAGAAAAAAAAATCTGAAAACAGATAACTAAACACCAAAAAATTAAAAATTAAAACTTTTCTAAATAAAAAAGCCATTTTCTTAGAATTTGTCAAACAAATCAACTTTTTTTAACAACAATTTTATCTTAAAAAAATAAAAATTTACTAAAAAAGTAATTGTCAAATCCAATTTAATGATTTTTTGAATTGAGTGATTTGATAAGAAATGATAAACAAAATAATTATGTGAAAAATAATGTGAAAAATAATTATTTTTCATGTTTAGTTTGCAAATTAGGTAAAAAAGAAAATTTTTGAGTTTTAGTTTAAGGTCCTGATATTAAGATTTTATAAGATAAATGATTTGTAATATTTTTCATAGCAATTGAGGTCTCTCAATATTTTCGCAGAGAAATTTCAGCTTTTCAAAAAAAAAAAAATTCAGTTTCATAGAGAAATTTAAAAAAATTTAAATTTCTTGTGACGAGCTAAAATTTGTCTATGAAATATTATTGAGAAACCTTAATTAATAAGAAAAAATATATATTAGACCTCTCATACTATCAAAATTTAGAGAGGGATGTTTTATTAATTTTTTCTAAAAAAAATTGTGAGAAATAAAACTCTCTAATAATGTCATATTCATTTCTCACCAAAAAAAGAAAAAAAAAGAAAAGAAAAGAAAAGAGATTTGGTGAGAAATTAACTAAAGGTGTAAGATTCGACTTGGATTTTTTTAGGATCCAAAACAAATAACTAATATGGGGCCTTGTATATATATTTAAAATATATGTATTAAAAAAAATATGATCAAAAGATTATGTCTAAAAAATTGTAATGACCAATTGACTGTATATATATTTTATAATACCAAGATTATCCAGCAAAATATAAAATAAAATAAGAAATCTCACCCATATTTCTCTTTTACTTTTTTCTTTGTTTTTTTTTTTTTTTTTGGTTTTTTCACTCATCTAAATAATAAAAAGAGAAAATCATGTGTTTTCTGTTGTCACTACCCGTTGTTTTCTTTTCTTTTTCCTCCTAATATACCCAAGTCGTCTTCAAAGTCAAGTCTTTCTTCTCCAAAAACGAAGCCTATTCATTTGTGGATGATGGTTAAAAATTAGTTTTTTAATTTTTTGTGTAAAAAATATACATAATCTAAAATAGGTTAAAAAGCTTCCCAAATTTTGCTGAAATCTGACTAAAGCAACAAAAGCAATTCCCAAGGTTTGGTTTAGGGATCTTCATATCCATTTCTTCTTTGCAGAGTTGCTCATCATCAATCTCTGCTTGGTTGCTGGTATATAGGTTTCTCAGGCCCAATTCTGAAAGTTTTGGGGTCCAAAACCGATAATCAACTAATAAATTTTTAGGGCCCTTCACACTTTTTTTATTGAATGCAAAAATAAATAAATAAATAAAGTTAAGGACAAAAGATTTGTATTAAAATCACAAAAAATACTTAGCATTATATTACAACAACTAATAAGTATTACTTGATCATCGTTCTTCTTGCATTTTTAGAAGCAAATAAATAAATCATACTTGCATAATCTAATTTTTTTGCAAAATTATTTTCAATGGATAACAATGCAAATCCATTCAATCTTTCTTGTGACATGATTGATCGAAAGTAATTTTTAATGATTTTCAACTTTGAAAAGCTTCTTTCCTCCGATGCAACTGTAACCAGAATAGTCAAAAGTATCCTATAAGCAACCCATGAATTTGGAAAATAATTTGCCATCAACTACAAATGATTGAGCACTTCAATTGGTTTATTTACTTTTTTTGGCAATCTCTTTTTTAGGACTTTTAGCTTTATCAATAAATCTCTTCCATCAATATCGGAAATCTCACCATGTTTTAAAAAAATTTCAAGGTTCACACACCCTGCCTTCAATGATTCATCACTGTACTTTTTCAAGTCAAATAAAAAGTCAAAGTTTGCCTCATATACTTTGAATTGTTCGAACCTATTTTTGAGTGAATAAAGGGCTTGATCAACAAAATAAAAGAAGTAACCAACTCTAAATGATTCTTCAGCCTACTAGGTCACCTCTTTGCTAACATTCTTATCAAATTGTTTCTTTCTAGAATGATGTTCTTTTCAATAAATGTAGTTCAATTCCCAATTCACTTGCCATTTCTTAGCTTCAACCATGGCCTCCAAGAAACCAACTTTTCTATACATTGCAACATACTTAACAAGCCCATCTAGTTGCTTTACAACAACTGCTATATCCATATCTTCACTTTGAAGAAACTTGCTAACAGAGTTCACATGAAACAACAAATTGTACCAAATTACAATACTAAACAAGAACTCAAAAGTCTCAAGTTCATGAGTTACCAGGGATTTAGCTTCACTTTTTGCAATCGAATCTGTGGTAGGATTGTTGTACAAGTTAACTAAAGCATCTCTTATTTTTGAAGCATGGTATCTTAATGGTTTATGTAACGCCCTCAAAATAATACCCAAAACCCATCAATTAAACATGCATTGATATAAGATAAACCAACCATTTCTATTCATCAGAGTAGTTCTTACAACAGTATTACATGTTAACAACAAAAGCAAATGCCCTACAGGCTTACAGCTTTCCAAGTCAACACTTGGTCACACTACGCCAAAAATCAGCATTAACGGCGGTTTTTTTAACGGCGGTAACGAAAACCACCGTTAAAAGTACTATTAACGGCGGTAACGAAAACTGCCGTTATTAACGGCGGTTTTCGTTACCGCCGTTAAAAAAACCGTCACTAAAAGTGTCTTTAACGACGGTAATTTGCTCAACTTTTAACGGCGGTAACAAACCGCCGTTAATGCCCACTTTTAACGGCGGTAATAAAACCGCCGCTAATGCCCAACCATTACCGCCGTTAATGCCGGCGGTCTTTGCCGGCGGAGCTCCGGCGAAACTCCGGCGTGCTCCGGCGACACTCCGGCGAGCTCCGGCGAAACCATCTACAAAAAGTAAAAGTAATGTTTAAATATTTATTTAGGTAATATATTTCATGAAGAGTGGCTGTGGCAAAGTGGTTGGTGTGGGTGGATGAGAGGTCTTGGGTTCAAAACTTGGGGAGTGCAAGAAGAAAGAATTATTTTTTGAAAAATTTGAACCTATTTACGGCGGTAAAAAACCGCCGTTTTTGGTCCCATAAAACCGCCGTTTTTGGTCAACTTTTAACGACGGTAATTTGCCTTTTTACGACGGTTTCACTTTTTCCGACACGCGCATAAACAGCGGTAACGAAACCGCCGTTAAAACCGCCGTTAAAGACTTTAACGGCGGTTTTACAGCCTTTAACGGCGGTAAAAAACCGCCGCTAAAGCCCAATTTTGGCGTAGTGTCACACAAAAGAAGAGTACTAACTCTATACAAAATAAGCCCTTGACTTGATATACATGTAATACAACAAAATAGCCAAAAAAAAGAGTCTTCAACTCTCATCATTATCCAAGCTATATCCTTGGAGGTGGCATGCTACCTGTACCTGAAAATAATGTCCTATATAGGGAGCCAACGCCCAGTAGAGATATGCTAAACACAGTATGAGCAATAACTAAGACATTAGCAATTGATAAATGTTCAATTTTCATAAATCAATTCATAACCCATTTCCATTACATGACCACTATGTCCATGTTTCATTCCTTATCAAATTCACAGTTCACATCAACGGCTCAGAACTTGGCCAACCATCTACATGAGACGGTAACTCATTTTAAACGTTTCCCATTTTACAATAGATATGCATATAAGCTATATCAACATCTCAACAGATAAGCATACAAGCTGTATCCACATTTCAACAGATAAGCATACAAGTTATATCAGCACTTCCATAGATAAGCATATGAGTTATATCAACACTTTAACTGACAAGCATATGAGCTGTATCAGTGGAGTCCATTCCCTATCTCCTCCCAACAACATCCGGTTTAGAGGTCTATCCCCCATCTTCCCCTAAATCATGGAGTACATCCCCTATCTCCTCCCACACACACAACGTATATACACATAGGTTATATACACAATCAATCAATACATAACGTTAATGTATTCTATCAACCGTCATACTCAATGACACATCCAATTGATTAGTTTTAGTTTATCTAATCATCATGCATTGTCTGCAACAATCATAACTACCCTCCACCGGTAGCCGAAGCAATTATTTCTAAACAGATAATAAAAGCTCCAACAGATAAAATATCAATGTTTTCAAAAGTGAGCGATTAATAAATCCAACTCCACCATTTCACAATATAATGAGTCAATTTCATTATTTCCAATTCAATTTCATGTAATCACAATTTTCCCAAATTAATTATACCAATTAATTTATACAACAAATTAGGGTTTTCTTCCTCATCTCTCAATATTAACCCATAGGTTCAAAAATCAACAACCAACAACCATAACCTCATTTTGAAACCCAAAATACATACTTTAGAATCAAAATAACAAAACCTTCTTTTAACATTTTGAAACCCTAGATCTCAAAATCAAACCATTTAACAAAATGTCCAAAAATCTATGTTAAAACCCATAATAGTGAGTAGGAATCCCTACCTCAAAAGTTGACGCCCAATGAAGAAGATGAAGAAAATGGAAATGCTCCAAATCCCGAGATTCTTGGATCAAAAGGTAGCCCTCGACGATCAATAACTTTTTTGTAAAGGCCAAAGGTGAGGAAACAACTCTAACTAGATCAATACCTAGAGAGAAGGCAATGTTCTAGAGAGAGAGGCTCAACAATGGAGTTTTGGAAAAGTAAGAGAGAGAAAAGGAGTTGAAAAAGTGATCCAAAAGTCGGATCTTGATTTTTAAATAAGAGTCGCCCCGCTCGAGCGTGGAAACCCCCGCTCGAGCGTCACTCACAGACTTCCGCTCGAGCGGCGAATACACACTCCCAGCACTTTTGCAGAACCAGGTCCCCGCTCGAGCGTCTAACTCCCCGCTCGAGCGTCACACACAAACTCCCGCTTGAGCGCTCAAACTCCCGCTCGAGCGGACAACCCTGCAGAGGAAATACTGGATGGGTGTTTTTCCCGCTTGAGCGCCAAAACCCCCGCTCGAGCGGACAGGCCAAAATCTGGGCAACTAGTCTAGGTTCCTAAGCTCAACCAACCTGTTTCAAACCTGCCCAACACAACCCAAGATTCAAATACAAAGAGTAAAGGATGTAAACAAGATATACACAACAACCATCTCCACGGAACCTAAGTCCGGATACAACAAATAAGAAAAGGGAAACCGGGATCGCTATAGTTTAACACTTTCAATGTGACTTTCCCAATGCGTTTGCGACAACGATTTAACTGTGAGGCCTTCCTTTAGATTATCTTTTAAAATTGCCCAACGTTGAACGGAAGATGAAAACAATACATATATGCGTTGTACCACACCAAAAAAAAGTTTTTTCTTTAGAGCAAGAGTTGACCATATCACAAAGCACAAGGTTAAGACTATAACAACCACACGACGTATAGAATGCTCTAGGATTTACTTGAAGTACTCCTGTTTGAACACCTTTGTTTTTGCCTTTCATATTAGAGCCATTGTCATATTTTACCCTCTTAAGTCACCAATATCAAGTTAAAGGTTAACTAATGCTTCTTGATGTTTATCAAAAAGTCACGTCCCCGATATATTATCCATATTCAAGAATTCCAAAAAGAAAAAAACGCTTTCACTTTAATTGGACTTGTTGAAACATCCACGCATCGAACAACAAGAGACATTGTTCTTGATGGCTTATATCTAGAGTACAATCAAGTATGACCGAAAAGTATTTTGCTAGTTTGATTATCGACAAAATTGAACTTTTGACTTCCCCAGCCAACATTTGTATCACCTCATTTTGAATTTTGTAACTCAAATAATGGTAATGAATCTCACCATTTTCTATCCGCTGCAAGTGTTGTTTCATTGTTAGATCAAACTTGCCAATCATTTTAGTTATGCTTAAAAAAAGTCCATTGCTCTCTTCATAAATCTTCCCATGGCTTCCATGAAAAGGCAAATTATTCTTGGCAAATGTTTTCACAACTGCAATTATCATCAATAAAACCCATCTCAAGTGCTCTCTTTCTTTGTTAACTTGTTCTTGTATACTTTTATCTATTGTTTGATGCTTTCCTAATCTTCCCTCCAACTCAATCCATTTGCTCATGCAAGTAATGTGCTCATTACCACTTTCATGGCCTTAACTCTCTCACCAATATTTCTCCAGTCTTTAAATCCTTCGGTAGCCTATTGAGTCTTATTTCCCTCTTGCTTAAACAACTTACAACAAAAGCAAAATACTCTATCCAAAAGTTCCGAGTATACCAGCCATGTCCTATCAAATTTTTCTCCATTTGGTAAATGCTGAATGTAATGAACATGTGAGAAATGCCTATGCCTAGCAGAATCATCCTTAGGGAAGTTGAACTCACAATTTCTTCTCACAGGACTTCTTTCGACTAAAAAATCTCGTAAATTCTAGTCAATTATTTTCCAAGTCCTCAAATCATCTATATTTGAATGCTTACATTCCGTATTCATATCATCATCTTGATTGATTTCTGCACTCCCAAATTTCTCATTTCCTTCTTCGTCCACCAAATTTTCATTCTCATTATCCACCAAATTTTCATTCTCATTATTCACCAAAGTTTCAAATTCTTCATTATTCAAGTTTTCAATTGATTGTTCTGCTTGTTTGTCACTCGTAAAGAACTTATTAATAGCTCCTCTTTGACACTTGACTAATTTTTTGACTATTTGCTTCTTTTTCCATTTTGCGAATCCAGACGGATAATTTCTTTTAAGAGTCATGATGAGCTGAGATCAAAATATTTTTTTAGATCAAAATTCAAAACAAGAGCACTACTACCATTTAACAAAACACAAAACTTTTAAATTATGTGATGTGAACTATTAAACATAAACAAATTCTTCTTGATGATGTAAATACCAATATTATAATAGCAATTAATTGAGCAAAAGACAAGACAAATATTTAATTAATTGAATAGAAAGAAAAAAAAATACTTGTGTTGATGCTTTGCTCCGTCTGTGTGCTCTATTTGTGTGCTGCTGCTTTGTTGCTTTGTTGGCTTGGGCTGCTGGTGTGCTGTCAAACAAACCGTAGGGAAAATTGGATTGAGAGAAGGTAGGGTTAGAAATTAGGTAGGAGGGGCTTTTCAAACTGATGTCAAAGTTGCCCCTTAACTGTTGGCCCTTAATTGTTAGGAATTAGGAATTGGATTAACTGTTGGGCCTTTCAAACTGCTACCTTGTTGGGTTGCTTGCTGTCAAACTGTTGGGCCTTTCAATTTTTTAATGGGTCAATTTATTTTAAGTTAGTTTGGGCCTTTTTAATTTTTTTTTAGACTTAAAGCATGCTTAATATATTACATTAAATTATAATAGGAGGGGGCCCTTTTTTGGACCTATTTTGAGGGGCCTTAAGCCATGGCCTTGTGGGCCTATGGCTAAGGCCGGGCCTGGTTAAGAGGACATTTATCTGAAAAGAAGTATATCATTGTGTTTGATGATGTATGGGAAACTGATTTTTGGGGATCCATAAGACATGCTTTACTCAAGAATAGTGACGGCAGTCGGGTAATCATCACCACACGCAGTGAACAGGTTGCTACATTTTGCAAGAAAACTTCAGTAGAGCATGTCCACGAGCTTGAAACCCTATCCGAAGAGAAGGCTTGGGAACTCTTTTGCAAGAAAGCCTTTCAATTGGACTTTTAGGGTCATTGTCCTCCTGAGTTGGAGGAAGTATCACATGCACTTGTTAAAAAGTGTCAAGGTTTGCTACTTGCAATTGCAGTTATAGGTGGTCTCTTGTCTACCAAAAACAAGGGTATATCGGAATGGCAAAAATTATGTGGTAGCATGCACTCTGAATTGGAAAGGAATCCTAATCTTACAAGCATCAGAAAAATTTTGTTGTTCAATTATAATGATCTGCCTCACTACCTCAAATCTTGCTTCTTGTATTGTGGTATGCTAGAGGATTGCTCTATCCATTGTGGAAGACTAATTCGACTATGGATAGCTGAGGGTTTAATTGAAAAGTAGAATGGAAAAACATTGGAAGAAGTTGCAGAAGAATACTTGACTGAGCAGATGCTTAGTTCAAGTGTCAATTACAAAATTTGATGGAAGAGTTGAAGAGTGTTGGGTACATGATGTAGTGCATGAGATTATTCTCTCAATGTCCGAGGAGTTTAGTTTGTGTCAAATTTTGGAAAAAGAGAATTCAAGTTTCAATGACACAACTTGGCGGCTATCTATACATATGCGTTATTGCAACATGGATAAGGTTATGGAAAGCATTGGTAAATCCCCAATTCGTTATGTTTTTCTTTTTCAAGAGGAAGAGCTGCCAAAGAAGCCCTTATTTGGTACAATCAAGCGCGGCCCTATCCATAGGCTTACAAGGCCATGGCTTAGGGCCCCTTAAAATAGGCCCAAAAAATAGGCCATCTCCTATTATAATTTAATGTAATATATTAGGTATGTTTTCTATAATAACCCTGACCCTGATTAACGTTAATTGTGACTTAATTATGCCTAATAGTAATTAAGAGGAAATCTGGAATCAATTTGCATGTGTATTGTATGATTTATGCGTTTCTATCTGTTCAGTGTTGAAATATCTGTTCGTGTTTTAAACTTTAATCTGCGAATTGAAAGCCTTATCAGCGCCCGATTCCGAAATTGATTAGTGTTTTGGACTCGTTAGGATATATGTGATTTTATGGCAGGTTCAATTAAAATTTGATTTGAAATGGTTAAATTAGATTAAATAATGTCATAACATGGAACCTAGCATAATTACTACTATGCCACCTTAGTGGACCATTATCTAACAAAATGATGGAGTCTAGTGCATCTTATTTCATGAATTCATCAGCTCATTTCCTTGCCTTAGCCGACCAAGAGAGAGAGAGGAGGAGAGAATTGATTTCATCTAGGCATTTAGCTTGGAGACTTGAGGGAATTGGAAGATAGTTGTAAATTTGAGCTTCTACACCTTAAATTCAAGACTTAAGTAAAGAAATTCAACCTCTCATTGTTGTATTTAAGATTATTCTTGCATGATTCTTGACTAATTTGGTGATCAAAGTTAGGAAGGGGTTCAATATGTTGAATTGAGAGCTAACTCATGCATGCATGTTAGCAATCTTGCATTTTGAGTTGGTTTTCATCAAAACTTCACATGCATGTTCATGCTTTTGTTTTAGTCCATGAATTTACCTTGGTTTTGAGCTCAATGTTACATTAAATCTTGTTTTTGAGCTTTGAATTTTAAGTTGAACTCATGCATGTTTGTTTAAACTTTGTTTTTGGTGATTTATGGAAATTGTGTCCAAATTGACTCATCATTGAGCTTTAATTTTTACAAATTGAGCTTTGGAACTTGATATACTATGAGTTTAAAGTGTTTTTCCAGAATTTGGGCTCAAGAGGTTGAGTTTTGCGTTGGTGAATGCATGGTTCGAACTTGGAAGGCAAATCTGGAAATTCTAGAATTTGGCTTCCTCGCTCGAGCGACCAACGTTTGTTCAGGGCTCCGCTCGAGCAAATGAATGGTGGCTCGAGCATAAATTTCAAACTCTCAGATTTTTGGTGCATGCAGGCGCACGCTCGAGCGAGGAGCTGTGTCTCACGCTCGAGCGAGCATCGAGCATAAAAAACCAACAACCAGTACTTTTGCATTTTTACAGACCGCTCGAGCGATGGAGTCCTCGCTCGAGCGAACCCTTTGTTTTGGCAAGCTCGCTCGAGCGAGACCCCTGTTTTCAGCAAGTTTTGCAAAATATTTTCTAAGGCATATTTGCATCCTCATTCCATCCTAGGCATTCTTAGGTTATGTTTAAGACTCTATAAGGGGAATTCAAGGGTAGAAACACACTATGAACCAGTGACATAAGTTTTGTATAATTAGAGTGTGGATTTCAAGTGTATATCTGTTATGTGTTATGTAGGTCACGTGCCACGCTCTGTTTGACCTTTTGGCTCTGTTTGCCTGTTTCAATGCCCACCGTGAGTAATAACATAGTAAAGATATGTTCGACTGTACTTATTTTGTGTGTGGCAAAATGGGAACTGTTTTCAGTAATGATATGTTTTGTACAATGAATGACTGTTCAATTTCTGACATGTATTCGTGACATCCTTAGTACCATGTGAGATTTATAGCCGTGACCCGGTATCGGAGGTTCCTTCATAGAACTAGGTTATTCGTAACCTTACGCTTATGCGTCCTGTTTGTGCACTGTTGCCCGTACCGGAGGCCCGCCATGGGGGCTTAGCTGTCTTGTTACCCGGATCCGGAGGTTCCTTCGCGAGAACTAGGTTATTCATAACCTTACGCATTGTGCGTCCTGTTTAGTTATGCTAATGGATGTATCACGTAAATGTAACTATGACTTATGATTTCTGTCTGTATATGATCTGATCAAGTATGATTTTGATAAAACTGAATTATGATTTTGTGATACCCCTGTTCCGTATTATGCTAATTGGTCCTTAATTTGAATATAATTATGTGTTTGTTATGGTTTTGTATGCCATTATGTGGATATATGTGATTTTGGAATTCTATCTGTTCACCGTAGGAATATCTATCTGAATAAACTGCTTTAGAAATTAAATTGAGGGCCTTATCGGCCACAGAACCCGAAATTGATTATGCCATTGTGATTAGCATAATTTTTAGAGCCTACGGTGAAATTTAATTGAAAAATTGATTCAGACCAGATTAAGTTGATTTAATTGGTAATTTGGTGCCCAAATATTTATTATAATTTAATTGAGTTAGTGGGAATTGTTGTAAAATGGGGCACTACACTTTAACTCTCCTATTTGGCTTCATTTGGGCTGATCAAGTCTCTAGAGAGAGAGGCAAGGCCGGCTGTTAGAGTGAGAGAGGAGAGAATTGTGCAAAATTTAGCTTAAAGCTTGGAAATCTTGAAGATTTAGCTCAAGAATTGACTAGAGCTTAGAAGATCAAGACTTCTAGGGTCAAGCTCCAGGGCAAATCCACAAACCGATCACTGTGAGTAATATCGATATTCGAATGCTTGTGAATGTCCAATTGTTTATCCCCTTATAAGCTTTATGAATTGCTAATTGGGATTGTGGACATAAGTCTGACATGAATACATGAATGGACCAAAGGTCATTTTGATAAACATGAATGGACCCAAGGTCGTTTTGTTAAACATGAATGGACCAAAGGTCGTTTTGATAAACATAAATGGACCCAAGGTCGTTTTGATAAACATGAATGGACCAAAGGTCGTTTTGATAAACATAAATGGACCCAAGGTCGTTTTGACATGAATGAGTGGGGCAAAGGCCGTTTTGAAATAAATAAGTGGGCCGAAGGCCGTTCTGACATAAATGATTGGGCCGAAGGCCGTTTTGACACGAAAGTATATGTGGGCCGGAGGCCGTTTGATAGAATGTGGGCCGAAGGCCGATTGATAAATGATTCGGCCAAAGGCCGTTTGCTATAAATGATTGGGCCAAAGGCCGTTTGCTATGAATGATGGGCCAAAGGCCGTTTGCTATAAATGATTGGGCCGAAGGCCGTTTGCTATAAATGATTGAGCCGAAGGCCAGTTCGATACAAAAGTATAAGTGGGCTAGAGGCCAGTTTGACATGGAAGTTTGAATGGGCCAGAGGCCAGTCTGATATAAATGATAAATCTGAAATGAATAATAATCTGACATGAATGAAAGGTAAATGGGCCAAAGGCCAGTATGTTTGGAACCACAGTCGCTTGGCTTAAAATGTGTGTATATATATATTAAATAGAAATACGAATTGGGCCCAAGGCCGTTCGGATTATGTTGTTCTATATCGTTGTATCTTCTTATTTGATATTATTCACTGGGCTATCGCTCACGCTCATTCATGTTTGTAGGTGAGCCAAGAGAAGTCCAAACCCAGCCCCAGTGAAGTCAGCCAGGAACAACATAAGATTTCGAAGAGTCAGCCTTGTGTCTCACGCACGAGACCCAGCCTTGCCACTTTTGTTATGTATTTATATCTCGTCTTGTCGGCAAGGACTTTGTGTATTTTGTATATAGTCTGTTATGGGTTGACTCAGTTTAGATGATCCTGTCTGTAAAGAAGTTTTGCTACTGTACTTTTGACGTGGGTTATTAATGCATATGAGTATGGTTTGTTTTGATGTGCATATAAGCACGGCTCTATGGACAAAGTTTTTAATTACTGCTTCTGTTTGGCCCCTTTACTCTATTAAATTACGTCCGTTTTTGATTAGAGGCCGTAGGTAATCACATGATTACTGGCCGGTTATGTCCTTAACCCATAGGGGCGGGTTCGATCTGATCAAGTATGCTTTTGATATAATATGAATTGATTTTTGAAATCTGTACGAACTCATTCATTGAAACCCCTTTACTCTGTTTATTATTCACTGGGCTTTTGCTCACAGTTTGCTATATATATGTAGGTAAGGTGGCACATGACCCAGGCCAGAGTTGACGGCCTCCAGTTTTGTTTTGTCAGCCAAATGTTGCGCCTCCCGAGGAAGTTTCGCTTGAAGCCTATTGTCATGGCTGTTTTGTAACCATGCTAGTCTGTTATGTTTTGTAATGTCAGATCTTGGGAATACCTTTTGTAAATACTTTGTACATATTGGTGTACCTTGACTAGCATGTTTATATATATATATATATAAGATTTTGAGAAGTTCTGTTTCATATACGTCATCACAGCTCATTGGACCTTGTTTATTTTATATATTTGCTTCCGCAGCCCCTTATTATGTGTTAATCTGTTCAGAGGCCTTCGGTAATCCTCGGATTACTGGCCGGTTACGGTGCCAAACCTACAGGGGCGGGTTTGGGTTGTGACAGAGTGGTATCAGAGCACGAGTTATACCGCATACACAGGTCCGTATGAGCTTAGGATGTCCTAGTAAGAAGTAGGGGCATTCCATCTGCATGTGTAAGTGTGTGGTAATACAACTGAATATTGAAACTAACTGTACATTTGAATAAATGAATTAAAGGAAATGAAGAAGATTATGTCTATGCTTAATATCATTTGATATCTGTAGTGTAAGATGGATAATGCAAGGGGAACTGGTGAGAGTGAATCTTCAGAGGCTCGCATGGGCCGAATGGAACAAATGTTGGCAGCATTGACTGAGACCTTAACACAACAGAGACAACAAACTTTACCCTCTCCGCCTCCACCGGCATAAGCCGAGGCAGATAACAATGACATCATTAATCTGACACAGAAATTCTTGAAAATGAAACTGCCGACGTTCTACGGCGGAATTGAACCCTTGAAAGCTGAGACGTGGTTACTGGAGATGGAAAAGTTATATGAAGTATTTCTGTGTTCCAAAACTCAGAAAGTTTTGTTAGCCACCTATACTTTAAAGGACGAAGCCCGCAGGTGGTGGTTGTTAATCCGAGGCAGCAATGGGAATATGACATGGGCACAGTTTAATGCCATTTTCTATGACAAGTATTTTCCCCAATGTTTTAGGGATCGCAAAGTGTCTGAATTCCAGGAACTCAAACAGGGAAGAATGTCAGTGACAGAATACGAAGCTAAGTTCACTGAATTAGCACGATTTGCTCCACACATGGTGGACACCGATTATAAGAAAGCCCGAAAATTTGAAGGGGGATTGGATCTTGATGTGTTTGATCGAGTAGGCATCCTGAAATTGCCTACTTATGTGGAAGTCCTAGACAGAGCCTTAATGGCAGAGGCTACCCTAGCTACCATGAAACAAAGCAAAGCTCCAGCACCTACAGCAAACGAGTAGAGAGGAAAAAGATCCGGGTTTGGTTTTAAGAAAGGCCGGTCCTTTAGTAATAAGAAGCAAAACACAAGGACTTGGAGCAACTCGAGTCAAAGTAGTGGGCCTCCTCAAGTCTGTTCTGATTGTGGTAACAGGCACAGGGGTGTGTGCCACCGAGCGTCCGGTGCTTGTTTTCGATGTGGCCAGCCGGGTCATATGATGAGAGATTGTCCACTTAGATCTGAGACTACTAGCCGTCCTGCAGCAAGTTCAGCGGGATCCGCTTCAGTGGTCAAAACCAATGTCAAAGCCAATATAGGAAAGGAACCTTTGAGACAAGGCCGAGTACTTGCCTTAGTGCTCGGGGACGTACCAAACACCTATACTGTGGTGTCAGGTAGACTTTCTGTATGTTTTCAAAATGCATGTGTATTGATAGATTCTGGTTCTACACATTCTTTTGTGTCACATGCTTTCTCTCGAAAATTGACTAGGCCATTAGAACTTATGACATATGTGCTATCTGTATCTACGCCATCTGGGGACTCTATGATGTGTACTCATGTATATCCAGCATGTGATGTTAGGATTGGTGATATGACGTTGTATATGGACTTATTACCTTTAGACATTCATCATTTTGATTGTATTTTGGGGATGGATTGGTTGACTAAATACTATGCTACCATTGATTATGCAAACAAAACCGTTGTGTTTAGACCGCCGGGTATACCTGAATTTACTTTTAGTGGGAATGGGGTAGTTCCTCCCCCATACTTAATCTCGGCTATAAAAGTTGTAAAACTGCTTAGGAAGGGATGTAGGGGTTATCTGTGTTGCATATTGACCACATCATCTGATAGTCCTACTGCAGAAACAATCCCTATTGTCTGTGACTTTCCTGATGTGTTTCCGACTGATTTACCGGGGGACTTAATTGACAGAGAAATTGAATTTACTGTTGAGGTGTTTCTGGGGACACAACCTATTTCCAAGACTCCCTATAGAATGTCTATCTCTGAATTGAAAGAATTGAAAACCCAACTTCAGGAACTGCTAGACAAGAATTTTATCCGTCCGAGTACTTCACCTTGGGGAGCTCCAGTCTTGTTTGTTAAAAAGAATGATGGATCTTTGAGATTGTGTATAGATTACCGGGAACTGAATAAAGTGACTATCAAGAACAAATACCCTTTGCCTCGAATAGATGACTTGTTTGATCAACTTCAGGGTGCCCAAGTGTTTTCTAAAATTGACCTCAGGTCTGGGTATCATCAATTAAAAGTTAGAGCCGAGGACATAGAGAAAACTGCATTCCAAACTAGATATGGACATTATGAATTCTTAGTAATGCCGTTTGGGATGACCAATGCACCTGCTGCTTTCATGGTTCTTATGAATATGGTGTTTAAATCATATCTGGATGACTTTATTGTTGTATTTATTGATGATATTCTGATATATTCTAAAGACAAGAAGGAACATGAGAATCATCTGAGAACCGCCTTGCAGATTTTGAGAGAAAAGAAATTGTATGCTAAATTGTCCAAGTGTGAATTCTGACTTGACAGTGTGGCATTTTTGGGTCATGTCATCAACAAGGATGGTGTTTCTGTGGACCCTCAGAAAATTGAAGCTGTGGTAGATTGGCCTAGACCTACCAATGTGACAGAAGTCTTAAGTTTTCTAGGACTTGTAGGTTACTACCGAAGGTTTGTGAAAGACTTTTCTAAGCTTGCCTTGCCATTAACTCAGTTAACTCAGAAGAATATGCCGTTTGACTGGACTGAACAAAAAGAGGCAGCCTTCCAAGAATTGAAAACTAGGTTAGTGACTGCACCAATTTTAACCTTGCCTAATGGTACTGAAGGGTTTCAAGTGTACAGTGATGCTTCCTATAAAGGCTTGGGGTGTGTCCTAATGCAAAATGGAAAGGTGATTGCCTATGCTTCTAGACAACTCCGACCTCATGAAAAGAATTACCCAACACATAATCTCGAATTAGCGGCCGTGGTATTCGCTTTGAAGATATGGCGCCACTATTTGTATGGGGTGACTTGTGAAGTTTATATAGATCATAAGAGTTTGAAATATTTCTTTACCCAAAAGGAGTTGAATATGAGACAGAGACGTTGGTTGGAACTAATCAAAGATTATGACTTGCAAATCTTATACCATCCAAGAAAGGCTAATACAGTGGCAGATGACTTGAGCCGAAAATCTGGTGTAACTGTACCGTGTTTGTTATCCAGCCGAAAAGAATTGTTGACTGACCTGGAACAAGATGGATTGTATTCTGCTATTTCTGCTCAACCTGCTATTCTTGATGAGATCAGACAAAAATAATGTGAAGATGAATATTTGAAAAAGATTATAGAGGAGTTTGATTCGAAGCCAAGGCCGGGGTTTGTGTTTGAGAATGATGTGTTAAAATTCCAGAACCGTCTTTGTGTACCCGACTGTGATGATTTGAGAAAACGTGTCTTAACCGAAGCTCACAATAGTAAGTTTGTTATGCATCCAGGGAACACGAAGATGTATCATAACCTGAAACAGAATTTTTGGTGGCCTGGAATGAAAATGAGTATTGCAGACTTTGTGGCTAGATGTTTGCATTGCCAACAGGTTAAAGCTGAACATCAACGACCTGCCGGTTTACTACAACCACTCCCAATACCGGAATGGAAATGAGAGCACATCACCATGGACTTCATTGTGGGATTGGCTCGTTCTTCTCGAGGTATGGACTCTATTTGGGTCATAGTTGACCGTTTAACTAAGTCTGCACACTTTCTGCCTGTTAAAACTATCTATAATGCTGATAAATTGGCCAACATCTATATGACTGAAATTGTGAGATTACATGGAGTGCCAGTGTCTATTGTGTCTGACAGGGACTCGAAGTTTGTATCAAGATTTTGGCAGAGTTTGCAACAGGCTTTAGGGACAGAACTGAGATTGAGCAGTGCCAATCACCCACAGACAGATGGCCAGACTGAACGAACAAACCAAACTCTGGAGGATATGCTCAGAATGTGTGTGTTAGACTTTCAGGGAAATTGGGAGATCTACTTGCCATTGGCCAAATTTGTATACAACAACAGCTACCACTCCAGCATTGAAATGGCGCCTTATGAGGCCTTGTATGGAAGAAAGTGTCATTCTCCAATATGTTGGGCTGAAGTAGGTGACAGACCTTTATTGGGACCAGAACTTGTGCAATAAACAACCGAGAAGGTAAAACTGATACAGCAACGTCTGAAAACTGCACAGAGTAGACAGAAAAGCTATGCCGATGTTCGAAGAAGAGAAAGGGAATATGAAGTGGAGGACCATGTGTTCATCAAAGTGACCCCGATGAAGGGTCAAACTTGATTTGGTGTTAAAGGAAAACTGGCGCCAAGGTATGTTGGGCCTTATGAAGTTCTCGAAAAGATCAATCTGGTGTCGTATCGGATAGCCTTACCTCCTGTCATGGAACATATGCACAACGTCTTTCATGTATCGATGCTTCGGGAATATTTGAGAGATCCGCTCCATGTTATTGAACCGACACAGGTACTTCTGAAAGATGATTACACCTACGAAGAAAGGCTTATCCAGATTGTGAACCGCAGAATCAAAAGGTTGAGAAACAAAACAATACCCTTGGTGAAAGTTGATTGGCAGAACCACGGGGAAACCTATGCAACTTAAGAAACCGAGGAAGACATGAAAAAGAGATATCCGGAATTGTTTCCGTTGAACCCCGTGCTGATTCCGAATTAAGGTAATTTGAGTTTGGGGACCAAACTCTTTTAAAGGAGGAAGACTGTAATAACCCTGGCCCTGATTAACGTTAATTGGGACTTAATTATGCCTAATAGTAATTAAGAGGAAATCTGGAATCAATTTGCATGTGTATTGTATGATTTATGCTTTTCTATCTGTTCAGTGTTGAAATATCTATTCGTGTTTTAAACTTTAATCTGCGAATTGAAAGCCTTATCAGCGCCCGATTCCGAAATTGATTAGTGTTTTGGACTCGTTAGGATATATGTGATTTTATGGTAGGTTCAATTAAAATTTGATTTGGAATGGTTAAATTAGATTAAATAATGTCATAATATGGAACCTAGCATAATTACTACTATGCCACCTTAGTGGACCATTATCTAACAAAAGGATGGAGTCTAGTGCATCTTATTTCATGAATTCATTAGCTCATTTCCTTGCCTTAGCCGACCAAGAGAGAGAGAGGATGAGAGAATTGATTTCATCTAGGCATTTAGCTTGGAGACTTGAGGGAATTGGAAGATAGTTGTAAATTTGAGCTCCTACACCTTAAATTCAAGACTTAGGTAAAGAAATTCAACCTCTCATTGTTGTATTTAAGATTATTCTTGCATGATTCTTGACTAATTTGGTGACCAAAGTTAGGAAGGGGTTCAATATGTTGAATTGGGAGCTAACTCATGCATGCATGTTAGCAATCTTCCATTTTGAGTTGGTTTTCATCAAAACTTCACATGCATGTTCATGCTTTTGTTTTAGTCCATGAATTTACCTTGGTTTTGAGCTCAATGTTACATTAAATCTTGTTTTTGAGCTTTGAATTTTAAGTTGAACGCATGCATGTTTGTTTAAACTTTGTTTTTGGTGATTTATGGAAATTGTGTCCAAATTGACTCATCATTGAGCTTTAATTTTTACAAATTGAGCTTTGGAACTTGATATACTATGAGTTTAAAGTGTTTTTCCAGAATTTGGGCTCAAGAGGTTGAGTTTTGGGTTGGTAAATGCTTGGTTCGAACTTGGAAGGCAAATCCGAAATTCCAGAATTTGGCTTCCTCGCTCGAGCGAAGGATTCCTCGCTCGAGCGACCAACGTTTATTCAGGGCTCCGCTCGAGCAAATGAATGGCGGCTCGAGTGTAAATTTCAAACTCTCAGATTTTTGGTGCACGCAGGCGCACGCTCGAGCGAAGAGATCTACGCTCGAGCGAGGAGCTGTGTCTCACAGTCGAGCGAGCATCGAGCGTAAAAAACCAACAACCAGTATTTTTGCATTTTTACAGACCGCTCGAGCGATGGAGTCCTCGCTCGAGCGATTCGCTCGAGCGAGACCCCTGTTTTCAGCAAGTTTTGTAAAATATTTTCTAAGGCATATTGGCATCCTCATTTCATCTTAGGCATTCCTAGGTCATGTTTAAGACTTTATAAGGGGAATTCAAGGGTAGAAACACACTATGAACCAGTGACGTAAGTTTTGTATAATTGGAGTGTGGGTTTCAAGTGTATATCTGTTATGTGTTATGTAGGTCACGTGCCGCGCTCTGTTTGACCTTTTGGCTCTGTTTTCCTGTTTCAACGCCCACTGTGAGTAATAACATAGTAAAGATATGTCCGACTGCACTTATTTTGTGTGTGGCAAAATGGGAACTATTTTCAGTAATGATATGTTTTGTACAATGAATGACTGTTCAATTTCTGACATGTATTCGTGACATCCTTAGTACCATGTGAGATTTACAGCCGTGACCCGGTATCGGAGGTTCCTTCGTGGAACTAGGTTATTCGTAACCTTACGCTTATGCGTCCTGTTTTGTTATGCTTATGCGTCCTGTTTGTGCACTGTTGCCCGTATCGGAGGCCCGCCATGGGGGCTTAGCTGTCCTGTTACCCGGATCCGAAGGTTCCTTCGCGGGAACTAGGTTATTCATAACCTTACGCATTGTGCGTCCTGTTCAGTTATGCTAATGGATGTATCACGTAAATGTAACTATGACTTATGATTTCTGTCTGTATATGATCTGATCAAGTATGATTTTGATAAAATTGAATTATGATTTCGATCTGATCAAGTATGCTTTTGATATAATATGAATTGATTTCTGAAATCTGTACGAACTCATTCATTGAAACCCCTTTACTCTGTTTATTATTCATTGGGCTTTCGCTCACAGTTTACTATATATATGTAGGTGAGGTGGCACATGACCTAGGCCAGAGTTGACGGCCTCCAGTTTTGTTTTGTCAGCCAAATGTTGCACCTCCCGAGGAGGTTCCCCTTGAAGCCTATTGTCATTGCTGTTTTGTAACCATGCTAGTCTGTTATGTTTTGTAATGTCAGATCTTGGGAATACCTTTTGTAAATACTTTGTACATATTGGTGTACCTTGACTAGCATGTTTATATATATATATATATAAGATTTTGAGAAGTTCTGTTTCATATACGTCATCACAGCTCATTGGACCTTGTTTATTTTATATATTTGCTTCCGCAGCCCCTTATTATGTGTTAATTTGTTCAGAGGCCTTCGGTAATCCTCGGATTACTGGCCGGTTACAGTGCCAAACCTACAGGGGCGAGTTTGGGTCGTGACATTTTCAGTCTAAAAAAAATTTAAAAATGCCCAAACTAACTTAAAATAAATTGACCCATTAAAAAATTGAAAGGCTCAACAGTTAATCCAATTCCTAATTCCTAACAGTTAAGGGCCAACAGTTAAGGCCCAACTTTGACAGCAGTTTGAAAGGCCCCTCCTATCTAATTTCTAACCCTACCTTCTCTTAATCTAATTTGCCCTACAGTGTGTTTGACAGCACACCGGCAGCCCAAGCCAATAAAGCAACAAAGCAGTAACACACAAACAGAGCACACAGACAGAGCAGAGCAGCAGCACATGTATTTTTTTTCTTTTTATTCATTTAATTAAGTATTTGTCTTGTCTTTTGCTCAACTAATTGCTATTATAGTATTGGTATTTACATCATCAAGAAGAATTTGTTTAAGTTTAATATTTAACAAATTTGTGGGTCGGGTCGGTTCTAATATTAATTTTTAAAACAAAATTTATTTGAATTTTTTTCCAGAAATTCTTGCGGGAAAATTATTTTTTTTGAATGAAATTAATTCAAATTTTGTGCCAAATTTGAACTCAACTTTTCTGTCCAAAACAGTGCCCCTTCGATACAATTTTCCAACAGTTTGAAGACTGCCCAGCAGTTTCCAACAGATCTAAAATTGTTTTGTACCTGTTCCAGTTTGAATTCATATCTATTCGATTTGAAATTCATACCCGTTCGGCCCTATAAATACCAAGACATTTCCAGCAGTTGGGACATCCAAAAAGTTTCTTGTTTCCCTCCAGTTTTGCTCACTTGCACAGATATATTCTTCATATTATTTTTAGAAAAAATTCTGAGAGTATAGAACACGGGTTTGGTTCGCCATATAGATTGTTTAGAGTGCTACTACAATCTATGTAGATCATTATATCCTAGGACATTGACGTCATTTATCCGTAAGCACCGAAGCAGGGTGAATCTGTCTTAAAGACAGAGTGTCACACACTCGACTTGATCAATTTTGGTTTTATTCTTTTCGGTAAATAAATTCTATAAATAATTTATTTTTATTTATTTGATTTGGTTTCAAGTTATTTATTTTATATAGAAGATTTGTCCAACATCCTAATCATTACTGGCACCTCCAATCGTGCAACACATGAAATGTATCTAGTTGTGATAGAGTCTCTTAACTATTTTTTCTTCCCAGATAACAGGAATACATAATTTCTGTTGAAGTCATCAACCTAATTTGAAGACGGATTTGATTCAGGCATATTATTCTTAAAGATGAAGAAGATGATAACTCTAGGGTTTCGGGTCAGCCAATAAGATTGGTGTTAGGGTTGTGACCCCTTATGGCTCAATTTTATCAAACCCAAGACACACACACCTACGTTACCCCACCAGGGCAGGGGATTCCTTCATCTTTTAGAAATCTGCTCTCATGACTGCACAGATAACCCCAAATGACATTGACTATCTTTGTTACACAAGGACCAGGCATGGGTGCGCCATTACAAGTTGCCACTGTTGTTGTTCGGGTTCTTTCACAGATTTCGAAGAAATCCATTGATGCAGTAAATCATTGAACATCAACTGGGGCTATGAGAAAGAAATAATCGCCAAGGATTTATGAGATGATATGTTTGTAGATGGAGTTGAATGAAGGCTAAAGATAAAACCTACCTGAAATGGTTAGGATGCAGGATTTTTTGGATTGAGTTCTATTATTATATTATTTTATATACAATTCAACTTTTGTGCTTCTTGTTCTATTTCAAGTTTGGTCAGTGAGCAGTAGATATTGGTGAATTTAGACTTTCCCTATGTCGTCAAAAGAAATGGATGTTTGGAATCGTTTGAGAACAAAATATTTTAATAATTTTTTGATTAAAATATGAGATAAAAAAATTAGTATATTTAGAATGACTTTTTAGTTTTTTACGAAAAGATGTGTAAAAAGTAGAGAGAAAATATAATTTTTCACTTTTTGATATAGGTTCTTGGTTTTTTAGTTTTTTTCGTGACTTTTTGACTTTTAGGCCAAATATTGAGTTGCCAAACAAGTTAGCTTGAAGCTACTATTGAGGAAAAGCTAAAAAATAATGAATGCACCCTTGCAGATTTGTGCTATACCCTTCAGGTAATCATTTGGAATGCTTCCAATATTTTTAAAAAATTACATATTTGTGTTGATAAAAAGGTTATGTAGTTGGTAATTTGGTATGGCTGTTTTTTGTAAATTGCAAGTATTAGTTAAATATTTACACGATCTAGTTGTGACTCAATTTCTGCATTCAATTTAAATTGTTTTAGAAAACTATGTTTCTGGTGCTTGTGGAGATTACAGAACAGGTAATGGCACACTGTGACAAGATGTTCTAATTATTGGTGGTGTGGGCAACAATGAGCGCTTGCAAGAAATGATGAGAATCATGTGCTCCACGGGAAATATGTATGGTGTCGACAATGGAGCAATTATTGCGTATACTGGTCTCCTAACTTATGCTAATGGGATGTCAACTCCCCTAGAGGAATTGACATTCACACAGCGGTTCAGAATTGATGAAGTACTGGCAATCTAGAGGGAGAAAAAGGAATCATCAAATGGTGTCATGGAAAAAAGTGTCTAATTACCTACATGTTGTAAGATATGTGTTTTTTATTCTTTTCCCATCTTTTTTCAACAAGATCACGGATTAGTTCCTTCCTAATTTAAAAGAAGGTACGAGGCCCTTCAGCAAATGATAAAATTGGCAAGTTATGGACAATCCATGGCCAATTTATTTATTTTTACTATGAAGAGCTAGCTTTGTATTTATTTTACTT
>JAXFYN010000302.1:260047-281931 GCA_036172215.1 Camellia granthamiana | reverse complement strand
ACATAAAAGAATAAAAAAATAAAAAAAGAAGAGAGAATAACATTGATAGTTGGATTATTTAATATTTACAAAAAAGAATAAAAAAAAAAATTGACTACAAATTTATTGATAGTTTTTTTTTTGAGGACTAAATTTATTGATAGTTGGATTCATTAATATTAATAAATAAATAAATAAATAACATTGACTAATTTTTTTTTTGATAATTGGATTATTTAATAATTTAAAAAGAAGAAGAAGAAGAATAATAATATTGAGTAAAAATTTATTTATTCTTTAGTTGGTATAAGTCTAAATTTGATAATAATGTAAAAAAGGGTATTTGTGAAATTTCACATGGTTAATCATATCCCTATCTTTCAAAACAAATATGAACTATTACTAGTCCATTGGTTATTAAACAAACACAATTTTCTTAATCCCCTCACTATTAGTTCCCTCACTAACAGTCCCCTCACTAACAATCTTCTCTATTCTATCTCTGAAAACAAACGGGGCCTAAAGATTACGGATGCCCAACTTTGAATGAGGTCAAATTTTTTCATGTTCCTTGAAGACAAACTCTATGGAGTCTTAATACAATTACACATTCTGATTTTATAATATATATATATGTATATTCAATATGAGTTCTACTTGTTAATCATTTTGTACACAAATTTCTTGTGCAAAATAAAGACAGAAAAAATAGAATGACAAATTTGAATTTATTGATTTAAAATAACATGATTACAAGCTTTATGAAATTTCTAGTCAAAGAAAACAATCTTATGATTTTTCTCTTCAAGAAGTTGATTCGAGGGTTTGACAGCTTGTTCCTAACGTTAGAATCTTCTCTAAGTAACGGGAATTAGTAGAAGAAGACAATGAAGTTGTAGGGCTTCACGATAAACTTTGTTTGACTTGAATCTCTAAGCTTCAAACATGATAGGGGGGAGGGTGTTTGGCAAACGTTATTTTTTGACTGTTTGGGCTAAAATTTATAAAAAGGTAAAATATGTTTAAATAGTCAATAAGATAAAATATCACATCAAATTCATAATTGTTTCACTTTTTCTCTCACAAATATTACATTCAATTACAAAAAAAATTCAATTATTTTCTCAAGTATAAAAATTTTAACCTACTAAAATAATCAAAAACTAAAATAACCTATTAAAATAATAACTTTCCAAACACCCACAGAGATTGATGGAGTTGCGTCGCGAACAAGTGCCTTGCAATCGGAGGCTTAGGTGAGGAAAGTTCTTTAGGGATATAAGGCTTCAATCCGGTAGAGCTTTACCTCATCTTGATCTGAATTTTGTTAGAGAGCACCCCTATTTATAGGTGTGGGTGGGAGAGAGTCTTTATAGACTTTGACTTTTTTGATAATTATCTTTTATTTATTTAAAGATAAATGTCAAAATATCACTTTATTAATATCTATCTCTTTATTTGTATGGAGATACAATTAAAATAATATATTAATGGTGTGCTACTATGTTATTGGCTTGACCACTTTGACCACCTCAGCTTTCGTTTGGTATAAGCTACATGGGGATTTTTTAGTTAAAATAATCATAAAAAGATAAAATAGGTTTAGCTTAATAAGACAAAATGTCACATCAAAACCATAATCATTTTATTTTTTCTCTCACAAAAGTCAAAAAAATTAAAAAAACCTATCTCAAACGAGATTTTTAAGCCCTAGGCTAAACTAGACAAAAAATCAAAAAGCCAAAAATTCAACCCACATCCCCAACGAACCCTCAATATGAAAAGAGGCTTAATTTGATTAGCTACGACTTTGTTTTCTTGACACTGCATCATCTCAACATGTGATAATTGGGTGTTGAGTCAGTCTTGTTGTGTCAGAATTTGGTGATTTCGGAGGTGTTAACCCGGGCATCACTGTCTTATTTGTGTTTGTGTCATCTTTTTCACTTTTCTTTTGAGTCTATTTTTATCCTTGAGCCAATGGAGCCAGAAGTTTTGAATGGAATTGCAGTACTTTTCACCTATTTCTCTGTGCTTTTAAATCATTACGTGCCGTTTTGGCAACTTGACCAAAACGCAGCTTTTTGTTGCCCAACTAAAAAACGCCACACACACCCAAAATGCTGAAATCCCATTTGGCAAGACCCAAAACGCAGCTTTCAAATTTACCAAATTATCCTTGGGAACATTTTAATTAATTAATTTAAAAATCAAAAAGTAAGGATATTTTGGTCATTTTGGAAGTGATGTGACACTTTTAAAAAAATATTAAACCAAAAATCAAAAAAGTCAACTTTTTACCAACTTCCCAAATCACTTCCAAAAAAGCCAAAAAAGCTTGGTAAAAAGCCAAAAAGCCAGCTTTTTACCAACTTCCCAAAACACCCCTACATTGACCAAAGTTTTTTCAAAACTTTTTCAAAACTGTGGTGAAAACAAAGAAGAGAGAATTTCTCGGGATTTGCAAAATTTGATCAAATGAGAGGAAGGGAGATGTGTTAAGCCCTTAATGAATGAGATTATGTCTGTTAATGTAGGTATTGAAAAGGATCCTGACTTGATCTAGATTGGTTTTGCATTGTTTTCAGAGGAGCAACGAGCGACTAGTCGCTTTATTAAAAGATTTCAAAAATGTTTTTTTTGCATGGTCCTACGAAGACATGCTTGGATTTGATCTCGTGATTGTACAACATAGGATCACTCTCAACCTTGAGATTTGACCCCTTAGCTTTCAAATCTCGATTCAGAATGTTCAACGATCAATCGAAATATAAGGCTTGCATGGTCGAATTGGAAGCAACCCTTGAACTAGGGGCAATAAGGTCGAATGTGATCGAAGGAAGCTTGCATAGCTGGATTAGAAGAAGCCCTTGAACTAGGAGAGATGCGATCGAAGATTCAAAACTAGGTCATTTCTCAAGACAATGGAGACCGGCAAGAAAACCAAATCCTAGAATCTGAAAGAAGAAAAATTTATTGCTGAAGGACAATCGAGTTAGTATCCGTGACACTAGGGGCAAATTCAGCCCCAATTGGATGGGCCCTTACATCATCAAAGATTATTTTGGTCAGGAATGTTGGCCATTCTCGTGGATTTAGATGGCTTAGAGATCTCACAACTGATCAACATGGACAAGTTAATTTTTTCTATACGTGAGAGGCTTGCTGAGCCGAAAACCTAAAAGGGCGACCCAAGCAAAAGTTAAAGCAAGAAAAAGAAGGAAAAAAAAAAAGAAGAAGAAATGAAAACAAAAGAAAAGAAAAATGAAAAATGAAAAAAGAAGAAAAATGAAAAAAGTGAAAAGAAAAAGAAAAAGAAAAAAGAAAAAGAAAAAGAAGAATAGAGCTCGCAAGGTTAAAAACCCGGAAGGGCGGCTTTGGCAAAGGATAGAGCGCAAAAGGAGAGTGTTAATACTCGAGTGCACCTTAACTGAACTACGTAAGGCTTGATTCCTATCTTTGGGATGCAACTTCATCCTGAAGTTTGGTCCCAACCATTTTCAAACTGCTTGTCTCATCTATGTTGATTGGTTTATCCTTATTAAACTCGGCTATCTTATCCATTTCTATGTCCAATTGGCTTAACTTCGTGCTCATCTTCATTCAAAATTCGATTGTCCTATTTCATTAAAAGATTCAACTGCAAGACAAATCAAGTTTGGATTTGAGATTGTGCATTCCAAGAGTTAACTCCAAGTTCGGATTTGAGAATTTTTAATGAAGTTGACTAATTCTCACGGAAATTATTCCATTTTTTCAAAATTGGACCATTTCTTGAACCCCCCCCCCCCCCCCAAAAAAGAGGAAAATTTTCAGTGCTCACAGTTTGACTTGCATGATTTCAAATCAGAAAATCGAACAAGCAAGTTAATCTAAACTCTCATGTTGGTTAAAATTGTTTCAGCAAAAAGCCAAAAACAAAAAATGGTCAAAGTGATGAACCAGGGGCACAGTTGAGTTAGGTTTTCTGTCTTTTTCCTATTGTCAACACACTCGTCAGGAAGGGCACACCTGAAGCTAGCTGCAGGGGCCAAATACTTTCTCATCCTCCGAGCAATGAGGTATCGAACCAAGTGCAAAGCACGAATTAGAAGTAGAGCTGGATATTCGACCCCCTCATAAGGTTCACAACTTTTAGCTTATCCATCAACCATACCTGGGAAGTGATAAAAAATAAGAGAGATTAAAGAATAGAGAGACGTGCGCTAAGAGAAAAAATAAGGAAAAGGCTTTTCAGAGAAAAAGAGATTGAGTGTCAAAGTGATATGAGAATCATAAATAAGAAAAGGTGGGAAACAATACCTGGAGAAGCAATGGGCTCCCCGTGAATCGAGAGGTCTCTCGTCGATGGAAAGCAAACATCCAAGTGTTATGTCCGTTGTTTTGTTTGTTTTGAGTCGTTTGTTTTCAGGCGTTTTGACTTTAGTCAGTCGTAAGCTTAATACCCGGTTAAGAACTCATTGTCAGTTTCCAAATTATTTTTGTACTCAAAATGCCGCGCCATTCCCGACATGATGTACAAAACATAATTCCTTCTTTCGTAAATTGTAGGGTCCAACCCCAATCAAAAGAGAGAGCAACAGAGCATAGACCTATCTAAAGCTACATAGGTTTTGGACTGCAAAAGCAAAAGAGCAAAAAGAAAATTGGAGCATCTGAATTTGTTTCAATTTCAGCAAATTTCGAGATTGCATTCCGGATACACCTTTTCAGATCTCGCCATTTCTCCAAAGTATAAGTGTACCTCGGCCCCGAGCTTAAGCCTACTTTGAAGTCAGAGTGGCGATCAAGAGTGCTCTCCTTGAACACCATTCCCCACCAGAGGCGTCTTGGCTGTGTTTGCAATGAGTTCCTAGGAGACCAACTGCAACGGTGGAAACTAGAGTTCGAATGGCAATGTTTAGAACACAAAGGTTTGGAATTTTCGAGACTAAAGTCTGGTTTAAATACCTAAGGGTGTATCTTCGACTTGAAATCTGTATAGCAGCCCCATAAATTGAGATAGCATGTATACGTCTTAATTCTGGATATTGAATCAACCTAGTTTGTTACTCCATTGGAGAATAGGGAAAGTTGTAAGTATGATCAGGGAGAAAAGCAGCATCCATGGTTTTCGCATGTAGATTTTATCCCTTGCCAGTATTTGAGGACCTTTGAACTGTGAGTTGAAGGTTGAAATTTGAAAAACACAAAAGGGGAGATCCCCGTTAGAATAGAGCGGTTCATCGCCACTCATCCCATGAGGTGCTTTCTAAAAGTACCGATTTGTTTGTTTATTGCATTCTCTAAACATCATCCACTACATTGCTTGTCATACATGCTACTATCACACATCACCATCGTGTATCTATCGTATGATCTCATCGTACTCTTTGCATCTATCGCATCATCACACTTCCTCTTCTTACGATTTCAGCGTGGTTAGAGTAATCTCAGGGTGGGCGGGAACGCAACCCTGAACGGTTTTTCTCTTCCTCTTCTCACAATTTCAGCGTAGTTAGAGTGTGTTTTTCCTCATTTCACGAGAAATGTGTTTGGAATTGTTGTTTACTTACTTCTTTCCGTGTGAAACATGGTTGGACCTGTTTTGATTTAAGCTTGAGGCTTGTCTCATATGCTGTCGTCTTGTTATTACTCATTGTATTGTCTTGCATAATCATGAATTTTCAAAATAACTGGCTTCGCGAAGCGTGTAAGTCTAACTTTTCAACTGTATTCTTTGTGCATATCATTTGCATCTTGCCCATGAACTATGCTACTTTGATTCCTTACAAAGGGATACGTAGGCAACCCTCGGGTTCAACCAATTGTATCTACATTTTGATTGATTGCCCAAGTCTTGCGGCCTTGTCAAATGGGTCGTCTTTGAGTTTTGACATTCACTCACGTCATTTCATGATTTCGAGTTCTGTCAAAGAGGGGCAACTATAGACATTCCATTTTTGACCGTCTATAAGATTTGGGCGCCTCAAGTTGAACACTCAATGATGAAATACTACGCTGTACAAACGTTCGATTTTCTTAGCGAAAGGCTTAGATTTTCCAATTTCAGAGCCTAAAACCTTGCACCTCCTTTAGACCAAAACTTAATTTTTTCTAGCCCTGACTACTCAAAGGCCTGCTGGCCAACAGGTGGCTGGCTGGCCAATTTTTAGTGGCTGGCCATCCCTTTACTAGCTGGCCGGCCAAGCTTCTCGGCTGGCAGATATTTTACTGCCAGTTGTCCCCCTATGTGCATGCACTACACCAGCTGGCATACAGATATTTTCGATAACCATATCTCTTGATTTTAGGTTAGAAAAATTTGTGAAGAACCTAATTCTTGCTAAGAACTCTCCCTTTCTATCTTGCAATATACATACATTCTATATACACTTCCTAAACTAAAAATTTGAGTCTCTTTGCTGAGGTTCTTGACCTAAAATATCAACCCTTGAGAGTGAGCATCTCGTGGTTTGTGAACAAAAGAGTGCCTTCTCTTCAAAGGTATAACTTTTGCCTTTTTTTGCCTAGCTTTTTCCATCTTTTTATTGGTTTTCTATACTTTTTTGGTGGGCTGAAACTTGTGATTTAAAGCTACTAAAGGTGGAGGGGTTAACCACCCTTCTTTGAACCTTATTCCATAAGCTTTTATCCTTGTGTTTTCCACTTATTTTCCAACTTTTAGCTACTGTTTTTCAGAGTTCTAAGAGGTTGAAATATGTGGTTTTAAGGTCCAAAAGGTGGAGGGGTTAGCCACCCCTCTTTAGGCTTGCTTACTAGTTTTGATTCTACTCCATTTTGCTTTTTCTTTAGCTTTTTTTTCAAAGTAATTCCAATACTGTTTTGGGAGTTTTAGGACTGTTTTGATGTGTTTACTTCATTCATGCATTGAATATTAGGCTTGTGTTGTTGTGAGTTCTCATAGGTTTGGTGGTTTAGGCCTTAGACACCAACCTATTTGAGTTGATAGTTTTTATACAATGCTTACACTTGTAATAATCATTTTTGTCTTTGTGTAAGAGTTGTTTCAGACAATTGTTGTTTAAGGCATATGAAAGAGACCTTTCATACTTAATGGTTTAACCTCTTCGGAGGTTCATTTCCAAGGCGTTACGTCTCTTTCATGCCAAGAATAACTCCTTGTTTGACACTTCTCTTCATTTAGTGGACATAACTCACACTTTTAGGACAAAACAATTAAAGAATGGAAATGTAATTAAAAGAGACATAAAATTGGAGTAAAAGTGGTGAAAGATGTAATAAAATCAAGTTGGGTTCAATCGGACGTTAATTGAACCTATTGGGCTTTGGATCATTACATACTCCTAGTGATGTTAATGGCTCAAGGAGCAATGTCCACTCATTTCCTTGAGGTGACTCCATGATAAGAAAGAAGTGTTGTTGGTCTTTCATTTCTTTTATTGAGCCTTTGTTCCATTGGTTCATAGATCATCACGCAACAACCTTGTGACGATTGATGATTTGTGGACCAATTCTACTCCTCCCTTAATCAATTTCATGAAAGGGAGAGATAGAAAGGACAAACATCTCCTGGAAACACTCTGTTTGTGCTCTGTTTCTATTTTGTTGCAGTAGGGTAGAGCCTAAAAACAGTGGCCGGCCGGCCATCCTCCCATTTGGCAGACCGCTTTCTAAGGCTGGTTGGCCACTTTATTTTAAGTCGGCAGTGTCATTTTTATGATAGAATAGGGTAGAAGCTGGGATAAAAATAGAATTATTTTTTGACTGCAAACAAAATAAAATTTGGCAGCAGCATAGAGAAGTTTCCGGGAGGATGATTATTGGTTGCACGTGTGGTTCTTTGACTCTTGTTTGAGTTCATCAGCTTGTAGCTCTTAGATTAATTAGTGTATTGTAATTAATTAGTTAAATTCCTTTGAATTTGTAATAGTTAGTTAACTTAGTTAATATTTGGGTGTTGTAATATTTAGCTAAAGTAAGATATTCATTCTGACCCTCTTGCATGAGGGTAAATGTGTAATAATTTGTGTATGTCTTCCAACTCCCATTTCTTTCTCCCTTTTATTTATCTGCTTATCGTGGTTATAGCATCATATCTTTCCTTAACATTTTCCATGACTTGCATCTATAGAGGTTCGGCTCATCATACTGATCAATGTCAATTTCAAATTCTTTTCTAGAATACGTGTTTTGTTGCATGTTTTGCCATGTTGAGTAACTAAACCTAGTAGTTGCATTTTGTATGTGTTACATTAGTCACTTGCATATTAGAGTATACATTTTTTTAAAACTATTTTCTTCTATTTTGGCTTGCCTCGGTTGAGTACTAGGTGAGCATTTATTGTTTTAGCACATTGTATGTATGTTTGTGTTGTCATGTCAAGCATATTACCATGAGGCTAAGTGTTTATTTGATATATCTCTTGAATGCTTGTAGATGAAGGTTATTTCACTTAAGTTGGGATGATTTTAATACATGTACATATGAGCTTGCTTTTCCAAGTAGCACATATTGAAAATTCTTTTTCAAAACGAACATGAAATCAAATTGGTCGAATTAGTCTATACTTGTGTGTTTTGCATAGTAAGTTAGCATAATAAACCGGAACAAAAACATATAATATACATAAAAATCACATCATGATTAGTAGAGGTCGATCTTTGATTAGGTGAGTGGGGTGCTCAATTCATGACATTTTCCTCTCATACCTAAATTTCCGAGCTGAGACACTTTAGTGATGACGGACAAGTGGCCTTTGGCATGAGTCATGAGTTTCCTAAATTTCTCAAAAATATTTAGGTGGCGACTCTGAAATCTAGCAATGCAGTTCATTTTTGACATTTTTGATTAAAAATCTATTTTCCAAAGATTTTTCAAATTTTGACTCATTCGTGCCTTGTCCGTTTTACATTACACTTGTGAAACCAGATTTATAACCACGGGAGTCCGAACTGTAAGGCTATCGTATTTGAGGAGACTAAACCCCTCAAAGGAGCATGAAAAGCAAGCTACAAAGTGTTTTGTTGTGTTTTAATTGATATCAGAGTCTCATTTCTCAACCTTGTCAATAAAATTATAATAATATCAAATACATTAAAGAAGTAAAATTAGATAATTTAAATAATAATCAAACAAAATAATATATTAATCAAGTTATTAAAAGAATTTAATTAAAATTTTAATGACATCTTGTATATAATATTAGATAAAGGTAGGCATGTAGCAATTATAGAAATTAATGTCTCGTTTGGGAATATGTTATTTTAGTAATTTTTTATAAAAAGATGTGTAAAAAAGTAAAAAGAGTGATGTGACAACTTATAATGATTTTTTGACTTTTTTATTAAAATATATAGTTGACAAACGAGACTTAGGTAAGAAAATCTGAATAACTACACTTATCCTTATGAAATAAATTTGCCTGTAAAACTTTTTGAGGTAATTCCACTTGAAAAACGTAAATAGAATAGAAATTTAAGATTTATTTGAAATAAAATCTTAACGTAGTAGGTTTATTTATTTATTTATTAATTTATAATACTTATGAATTTAAATTTTATTTATGTATGTCTTTCAAAAAAGTCTTGTTTGGGAACATGATTTTTTAGTAACTTTTTGATTTTTTAGCTAAAATATAATGTAAAAAAAATTAGTATGTTTGAGATGATTTTTTGATTTTTTACGAAAAGATGTGCAAAAAATAGAAAGAAAATGAAAATTTTGACTTCTTGGTATATGTTATAGGTTTTTTTTTTTGATTTTTTTAGTAACTTTTTGACTTTTAGGCTAAAACAAACACTTGCCAAACGAGGATTTGAATAAAATATTTTAGGGACATAGTAGATTCAATTGATAGTCAAAGGATTAAATAGATTTTGATTAAAATACTTTAAGGGCCTACTATACTCAATCGATAGTTCATGAATTATCTAGATAATTTGACAATGGTTCAAAAATTATAAAGACCAAAATGACAAAAGAATCAAAATGCATGGACTAATAGTGTAATTTGTCCAATTAGAGATTTCTTTTTAAAAAAACACCATAATATTATAACTAAAAAGTGTTTACACAAAGTTGATAGCTTTAGGTGGGAGCGGATTCTCTCCCGTCTATATCGGATTAGAGAGAGTTGTTAGGCCTTTGTAGGGTTGCTAGGGAGCCCGCATTGATGATGCAGACCGTTTAATGTATAGTGCTTGTTGAGTATTCTTTTCCTGCAAAAAATCACGTTAATTAGATATCAATAGATACTTAGTCAGATTATACGTGTGTCAACGGTAAATATAACTTTAAAAATAAATTGTTAACACATATGTGATTTGATTGAGTGGTTATCGATATCCAATCAATATAATTTTTTGCAAAAATGAAATACTCGATGAATTTTACATATTGAATGATTTGATTATCGTTGCCAGTTCCGTAGTGAGTCTACATATGCCCAGTAACACTCTTCAATTAGAAAATCCAACCGAAGAGAAGCCAAGACCGCTTTACATTGTATGTCATTGGAGAAAACTTAACACGAAAATATGATTTATGGCTTACCGTAATTCATTCATTCTTTTTTTTAATATCTTGGCATTCTTAAATAAATAATTATTTAGATGGCATCACTTCTCTATTTTTTAATATATTTTTTTGTAAAAATTTAAAAAGTACACTTATTTAAATTATTCAACACAACCTTTAATCACATAATGAGACACAAATTGTCAATTAACATTTTAAAATAAAACATTAATGATAACACAATTAAAACATCACTTCTGTGCATTTTAGATGAATGAAATCTAGATATATGATTTTAAATTTTTATTCATTTGCGTAACGATCTGCATAGCACAAATTTTATTAGTATGTAAATAATGGAATTGACAACGAACAAATAAAGCAGCTTACATCTAAATCTTATCGCCCTCAAACAAATTCAAATTACATCTCTTTTCTCTTGTTGCAATGGCAAACACCCCCAAGAAAAAGGAAAGAAAGTAAAAGAAGAATTTATCTAATGTTTTATATATTTTTTAATATTTGGTATAATAAAAAATGAAAGTTAACTGAAAATACTTTTTATGATCAATGAAAAATAAGTCAATTTGGACAAAAAATATTTTCTACTTTTAAAAAGCAGAAAACGTTTTACGGACTAAAATTTTATTAATGTCACCACACCACTATTATCACTCTCACCTCCAACACCACATCACACCACCATAACCACGGCCACCACCATCATCACCATCACCGTCACCCCACCCAAGGCTTGATCTAGGGGAGTAAGGGTGAGGACAACCGCACCCCCAAAATTTTTAAAAATATTATATATTATATTAAAATTTTTAAAATAATTAACAATTATAAAAATTTACACCCCTAAATGTAATTTCACACTCCCATAGTGATAATCCTATATTCATCCCTGACCTTAGCATCATACCATCATCTCCACCTCCACTTCCACCTTCCTTTCACCATCACCACCACCAAATATAGAAAAATATTTTCTTCAGAAAACATTTTTTGAAATTTTTTTTCCATAAAAAATGTTTTTCATTAAGAAATATTTTTTATCCAAATAAACGGAACGTAGAACAAAAGATAAATAAAAACTAACTAGAAAAGAAACAGCAAGAAGCAACGAGATTTGCAATATCATCCACCTTGTGTCCTCCTGCTCGCCTCTGCCACCAATGAAGACGAATCAGATCCAAATCCATCAGAGTTAAACCATAACCACCTTGCTCTCTTGTTTAGGATCCTTAAGCATTGAATTTGCCTCAGACTCCTCAGCAATGGACTCTGTTTTTTTTTGCCTTTTTTTCTTCTTCTTTTCTTTCAAACAAGAGTTTATTGCGTAGAGTATATTCAGAAAGATAAACAAGGTAATTTCGATACGGGAACATAGTTCTTTCTTCGCTTCGGCAATATTGTCACCTGAGATCATGCGCATGACAACCAATTCCCCAACATCAATCAATAAAAGGAAGAACAACATCACGCCCGTCAAAAAGGTGAAAACAAACTCAACTCCCATCATCTTTCATGTTGTGTTCTCCCCAAAGGATGCTGGTACATGTCCTGCCTCCTACTTTCTCGGCTGCAATTAGCTCTTGTGAGCTAAAACGTCTATATTGGGGCAAGCAAGCTGTTGCCACCGTATAGTTGGGAATGACGTTTTATATATAGCTAATCAAAGGTATAAACAAGGATTGATCTAGGGGACAATAGAGGCGATCACTCCTATAATTTCACAAAAACCCCTTTATTATAATAACATTAGTTATTAATTATTTTTAAATTATACAGTCTCAACCCTTGAGTTCTTAAAAAAAAATTAAAGTGATTGTTTGGCAGTGGTGGAATTCCATTGGGGCAGGAGGGTGTCATGGCGCCCCAACTTGTGTATAAGCCTCTGTAGCTTGCTTTTATTTCTATATAATAAAACAGAATGATTTTTGGAAAATGTTTAAGAAACACAATTAGTTAGAACGGTGTAAATTGACCTTACTTAAGATTCGGTGGCTATGATCATGAAAGGGAAATTGAGTTTCCGCCTATAGTATAATTAGAAAGGCAATTTGTTTGGTTCTGGTTTTTAGAAAATAGTTTTCAAAAAATTTTATTTTTTTATTTTCCGTATTTTAATATTTTCAATGATTTTTTTTAATATTATAAGTATTTTTTTTAAAAACTTTTTTAGACGTACAAAACATAAATACACTTAAAAAGTATAATATTTGTAAAAAAATCTTTAAAAAATACACTAAATACCAAAAAATATAAAAAAATGAAAATTTAGTACAAATTTTTTTCTATATTTTTGTGTATTTATTAATTTTAAAAAAATATTTTTTCACAAATATTTTACTATTTAGATACATCTAAGTAAGATGCATCTAAAAAAGTAAAAACATTGCTTAAAATTTAAAAAATATTCACTAAAAGAAAAAAAATACGAAAAATAAAAAACTTAATTTTCAGAAAACTAAATTCAAAAAATTGAAACCAAACACATTGATTAATACTTTCCTTCTAAAACTCATAGATTAAGGAAAGAAATTAGTTAAACATCTCTTTCCAACTTTGGTTAGCATGCGAAGTCTAATACATTTTTTTCTTATTAGTTAAGGTCCCCTAATAATATTATTAGAGAAATTTCAACTTGTCATAGCAGTTCATGACGAACTGAAATTTTTCTGTGAAAAAATAAGTTTATCTGTGAAGAGTTAAAATATTTTCTGTGAAAATGTTAAGGGAACCTCCTACCTACTATGAAAATGTTATATGTAATTTATTTTATAAAATTATAATATTAGGACCTTAAGCTAAAAACTCCTAAATTAAGAGATTATATATTGACAGTTGACGCATTGAATATGAACAATTTCAAATTATTATTGAATATGTTAGGCAGACCCAATATATTATTTATTTTGTCTTTAAAAAAGCAAAAATTCATAAATTTAGTTGGAGTTTCCCGAACTTTTGGTGTTGAAATATCAGTTTGCTATACCATATATATATATACTTGTATAAAACTTGTGTCATGCACAGTTTTGAACAATTATCTAAACTTTTATTTTGAAATTAAATAAAAATAATTTAGAAATTTTTTAAAAATTAGTTAAGATCAAGTAAGTTCTAATATTTTCAACAAAACTACACTAAAATGTCATTTTTTTTTTGTGTGCGCGCTACCATTAATATTTGGGTAAATAACAGTTACCTCTTTTGAGGTTTTTGAAAATTACAGGGTCCTCCCCTATAATTTCAATAATTACGGAAATCTCTCTTATTTTTTTTTGACATTGTCAAGATTTCTCCTCCCATTAATTTAACCCAATCAGTGTTAATTTGGTTGTGCAAATGACCATTATGCCCCTTAAGTGTAATTTACCTATATATTAAATTATTATTTTATTTCTCAAATTTATTTATTTATTTATTTATTTGTATTTCCTTGACTTTGTATTTTTTTTTCCACTACAAGTTTTTGAAATTTTATAAGATAAAAAAAATCAACCATTAATGAAATTAAGAAAGAATATCCATGTTTTTTATTTGAATTAATTTTGAGATTTAATTTAATAAAAATAATTTAAATGAAAGAAAGAAAGATGGAGATATAGATTTTAGATGTAATAAATAATAAATTATTTGAGTATTTTATTATTTTCAAATAATTTATTTCTTCAAGTAAAATTCTATTTTAATTAGATGTAAGAAATGACAAATTTAAATAGTTTATTATTCTCAAATAATTTCTTTATCTTTTATTCCCTATCAACTAAATTTAATTTATTGTAACGTGATTAGATATTTTTTCACTTTTATATTTATTTTTAAAAATTTTATTATTAAGGTGATACATATTGACTCATATATATATATATTTTTTTAATATCCATTGATCGGAATTTGAAAAATTTAAAGATGAAATTAAAATTTGAGAATAATATAGGATTGTGAAAATATAAGAATGATAATTTTTTAAATATATTTATGAGGTAAGATTTGGTAATTTTTATAAGTAAATTTTTTTTATTATAAATATGAAATGTTATTATGTTTATTTTTCTTAAAAAAATTTAATACACAATATGTTTACAAAACAAAAGAAATATTCGTATTTGGTAAGTTGTTATGGTATTGGGTGAAGCTAACATTGATGAAAGAGAAAAAATGATGAAAAAACATAGAGAAGAGAACAAATAATAATAATAATAATTATTATATGGTGTTTTTATTGCCTGTATTGACAATATGAAAAAATGAACGAGAGAATAAATAGAAAGAAAAATGAAAGAAATAAAATAAAGAAAATGGAAAGAGAGTGATAATTTCTCCAAATATGTATTTTTCATATAAAAAAAAATCAAATACGTATATGTATTTTTAAATTTTTATTCGAACTCTAATTTCTTAAAATAGTTATTAATAAAATTGGTGGTCTTTTTAAAAAATAAAACATCTTTTATATTTTGTTTTGTAATTTTCAAATAAAGGATTGTATTTAATCTAATATAAGGTTTGATGGTGATCAATTTGTTAACTCTTATTCTTCTTCTTCTTCTTCTTCTTCTTCTTCTCTTTTTAGATAAGGTAATGTTTAGTTATTCTACTATATATACGCTTGCTTTAACAATTTAGATTTTTTATATAAAATATTGTATAAAATTTAATAATTTTGTTCAATATTATTAGAATAATGTATGTGTCTGTATTATTTTTTTTGTAAGTCCTCAAGGGAGGTGAGTGAAATTTATTATTTGAATATATAAGGACAATCATTTTTTGCTTATAGTACATGACATCAGCATGATGTCAGCATATTCTATTAAATAAATTAACATAAGATTAACGGTGGAGGAATCTTAATAATAGTTTCAAAAGTACGGAAAGTTTATGTAATTATTAAAACCATAAGGGAGATCCTTATAATTATTAGAAACCTCAAGGGAGGTAATTGTAATTTACCCTTAATATTTTGTTAAGTATTATATAACAAATGCATATTCATAAGGGACATGTACCAATAAATCCCAAATTTGTATCTTGTAACCCATTTGGTCCTATGAATTTTCTTATGAACCGTTAGGTCCTATCCCAATGTTAATGACCATTGAACATCATCGACATCAAACATTATCCATCAAACATCAAAACATCAAACATCAGATTTATGAGTAACATCATCGAAACAACATCAAACATCATCATCAAAACAACATCAAACATCAAAACATCATACAACATCATCAAAATAACATCAAAAATAACGATTAAATAATTTTTTAAATAACGATTAAACATCAAAATAACGATTAAACAATTTTTTAAATAACTATTAAACATCAAAATAATGATTAAAATAACATTAAACATAAAAAATAACGATTAAATAATTTTTTTTTGATTAAATATCATCATCATAACAATTTTTTTTACCAAATATCATCCTAACAATTTTTTTGAACAAACATCGTCATAACATAGCAGATCCCTTCTCAGACTTCTTGGAACCCGAAGAACTCCATGACAGGTGTTTCTTACCCTTATCAGACCTCCTCAAAGGACTAGGCATCCTCTTTTTCTCAACTATTTCAAGTTTCCTCTTCAGTGGAGTTGCTGTTGGCGTCCTTTTCTCAATACGCTCAGACTTCCTTGTAGTTGACGGGCTTGAAATAGCAATATATTTTCCTACTGCGGCGGTGAAACGGTTGGGTTAGGGTTTTTGGAGGCCGATTTCTATGTCTTTGAAGCAGATTTAATTGCTGGTGAATTTGAAACTTTCATATTAGGGCTTATGAGATTAGGATTTGAATTCTCAGAATCTTTTGAGATTTCTGAAATCTTCTGGAAATTGATCTGGAGAAGCAAGATTCGTCTCAAGCAGATCGGCAAGTGGTTTGACCACAGTATTTTGAGTTAACATTCGGTTTTTTTTTTTTATAAACATTGATCGACATTTAGGGCTGATATATATATGATCACATGTATGTACGTGTTCAATCTGTTTGTGTTTTGAATTGTAATCGAGATTGCAGGAGGAATTGATCTGAAAATTAATGTTCACATTTTTTTTTTTTTATGATGTTTTGTGAATGTTTGATATTGTCGATTGGGGTAGTTAATGTTGCTAATGTTTTGATGATGTTAATAATGTTGTTGATGTTGCTAATGTAGATAGTGGGACTAAATGGTGCATAAGAAAACTTGTAGGACTAAATGGTTTAACTTTCTACCATATAGGATTTACTGGTAATTTTTTCTATTCATAATTCAATTGATAAAATTAAAGCAAATAAATTTGTATAAATTACAAAAATTACAAATTTTGTTCAACATAATTACATCCCATATATAAAGTTTTCATAATCCAATTGGTAAAATTAAAGCAAATAAATTTGTATAAATTACAAAAATTACAATTTTTGTATAACATAATTACATCCCGTCCATAAAATTTTCATAGTTATAGTCTGTCCAGAGACATAACAATTTAATCTTCTTTTATTATTATTATTATTATTATTATTATTATTATTTCTTCCTCGCACTTCTACCCTTTCTCTATTACTCTTTATTATTATATTTATTAAAAATATTTAAATTTTTATATATAGATTTTAAATCTAAAATAAATTTGCCACAGAGGCGGTGATAGATTTTGCTGGTAGAAGGTAAGTTTAGATTTTGAGAGTTAAGGCTACGTAGCCTAAAAAAATAAAAAATAAAAAATGAAATATTATATATTTTATATTTATTTCAGTTTTCATAAAATTGAAATAAAATTTTTAATGTTTAATTTTTATTTTTGGATTGGGGGAGAGAAAAGTATTGAACTAAATTGTTGATTAATGACTAATTTGTTTGGGTGAAAAGAGAAAATTACTTAATGTAAAATCTATAAATTTATATTTAATTTTTTTATTTATGAGTGACAAAATGAAAAAAAAAAAATTTAAATGTAAATAGTATGTATTTTATTTTAAAATAACATATTTATTCATCCCCCATGTATAGCGCAGTCATACAGTCATATATATAGATATCAAGTAAAATCATACTATTAGAAAAAAATTAGTGAAACATCTCTCTAATTTTTCGTAGTAGGAGATGTCTAATATATTTTTTCTTATTAGTTAAGGTTCTTTAATAATATTATTAGAATTTTTTTTGAAATTTCTCTATGAAACTTAAATTTTTTTGTATTGAAATTTCTCGATGAAAATCTTAAAAAACTCCAATTATTATAAAAATATTACATATAGTGTACCTTATAAAATCTTTATTAGAAACCTTAAACTAAAATCCCTTTTTAAAAATCTCTATAAAGCAAAACACTTTTGTAGTGGGATATATTCCACAAATAAATTTTTTTAAGGCCCTAAGACAATAAAATAATGCTAAATTACACATTATACCCTCAATTAAAGATTCGTTACATAAATAGATAAATAATTGACAAATGACTTGACATGATATCTCAAATATTATTTAGAGTAAATTATGTAAATGGTCTCTATAATTTATATGGTGTGTTAATTTGACCCATGTTGTTTTAATTGATTTAATTTTGCCTCTTAATTTAACGAATTGTGTCATATTTGTCCAATAAATAATGGTCGTTAAGTTTGGTGGACGGAAAGTTGTTATGTGCTCAAACAATGTGTTAATTTGATTCTTATAGTTTACATAATGTGTCAATTTGATTTTTATTATTTTAATTTATTTGATTTTGATAGGAACCAAATTGATATATCGTGTAAATTACGTGGACTAATTGACACATCGTTTGATTTTTTGTCTACCAAACCTAACAGCTGTTATTTATTGAACCAATATGACATAATTTGTTAAATTAAGGGACAAAATTAAATAAATTAAAATAATATAATTAAATTGACACATCGTATAAGTTATAAGAACTATTTATATAATTTATCCTATTATTTAATCTATTATTTAATGGCCCCCCCTCCTCCTCCTCAAGGCAACAACAATGGTAGTCCTAGTGTAGGCATCTATAATTGTTGACTAGAGTAAGATAGATGAATGATAGAGATAAAGAAAATAAATAAAAAATAAAAAGCGAAGAGTACTGGATGGTGGTATAGGCTTAGGAAAATGTTTCAGTGCTCGAATGTTCAGGCTCGAATTGTGGCTCGAAACATAAAAGAGAGAGAGAAGGAGAAAAGAGAAAGAGAGGGAGAGAGAGAGGGAGAGGGAGAGAAAGAGAGAAGCAAAGGGGAAGAGAGAGGAGATGAGGAAGAAGATGGCGGTGATGGGAGGAGAAGATGCAGCAGTGGAGAAGGCCGTCAACGACGGTAGATCGAAGAGGATCGTCGCCCAGCCCAGCCCCGCCCAAGCCGCCGATCGTCGCCCAGCCCAGCCCCGCCGCAGCCTCCGACCGCCGTCGCCCCTCCTCCGCCTCCTCCTCCCCCGAATATTCTGCCCCCTCCAGTCCTCCTCCTCCTCCTCCTCCTTCCTCCTTCCTCCTTCCTCCTTCCTCCTTCCTCCTCCTCCTCCTCTTCCTCCCTCCTTCCTCCTTCGTTCTTCTTCTGTACCTGGTCTTCGTTCTTCTGCAAAAAAAAAAAAGATATAGAGAAGAAGATGGAGTTGAAACATAAGAAAAAGAAATTTTTTTTTTTAAAAAAAAGGGGTCAAAACGACGTCATTTTGACCCCTCGAGCCAATTCGAGCCAAGCACTTTCGAGCTCTGTAGCGGTTCCGATATGCTTAATATCAAGTACGTATAGAATTATATAAATATATGAAAATATGTGAAATATGTATTAAATTTTAATTTTTTAAAATATTATTTGGTCCGGATTTGGATCATATTTTGCGTGTAAGGCCTCATTTGAAAATAGATTATTTTTAATATTTTTTTAATTTTTTACAAAAAGATATGCAAAAAAATAGAGAGAGAGAGATATGAGAATTTATAATAATTTTTTAACTTTTTTGATTAACATGCATAGTTAACAAACGATACTATGGAAGTTCTAATGGCAAAATGACATGTGGGTAGGAACGAAATAAATGGGTTAGGTGAAATGTTAGAGCCAAGCCATATATATATATATTTGTTACAGAAAAATCCTCCCACTCTCCCATAGGTCTAGGGCAGCGCCCCTTGTAGAGATCACTAAGGTGTCCTGTTGTCCGTTCCAAGATAGGAGACTATAACCTGGGAACTTGCCCCGACCTCCCAAACCATATATATTTTAACAGAAATGTTTGACGGTTTGAAAAGGAAGGGCTCGAATGGTTCGAATGGATGTTCACTAGATGTCCGTTCGGACGACTGAGTGAAAGCTTGTCTACCGCGATTGTCACCTTTGTCAACTGCGACTGTCAACCTCCTCACCAGATGTTCGCCCAGACAATCGGCAAGATAAATTTCGAGCCATTCGAGCTAACCTCCTTTTCGAGCCACTTGACATTGCTCATATTTTAATTAGGGAATTTACGTGGATTTTAATATGTAGATTTATTGTTTAATAGATCTTACGATAATTAATGATTTTTTTATTAAATATTATTAAAAAAATGTTACAATTGTTAATTTTCTGTCACAATTTAAAAATTTTATCACAAAAAAGTCACTAATTATAAGTTTTTGCGATAGTTTAAAAAAATCGTCATAAAAAATATCACTAATTTTTAACTTTCAGTGATAGTTTGAAAAAATTATCACAAAAAAGTCACAAATTGTAAATTTTAATAACAATTTATACAAACCGTGACAAAAAAAAGTCATTAATTGTCAATTTTAGTGATATATGCAAAAAATAGTCATAAAAAAATATTTTAGTGATTATTTTACTACGACTCATTTTTAATAAAATTTAATAAGAATTAAGTCAAACTATTATAACATATTGCTAGTTTACCCTTTCAATTAAGGATGAGGCTTCCCTCTAGTCCAATGATGGACTGGAGGGTACTGTTGGGCCCGCGGGGCTTCATCATGGGTCCCATTTTGATAATTCGAATTGTTCAATGTGTAGAACTCGTTGAGTACTATATGCCTATAAAAAAGCACGTTGATCGGATATCGATTGCTATGTGAACAAATCAATTTTTTGTCAATCGTTTATTTTTTATCATCTATTTTTTTTCATACAAAACTGATTTGATCACATATCTATTGATATCCGATCAATCTGATTTTTTACAAGCATACAATACTCGACGAGTTTTACACATTGCACGGTTCGGAGCATTGCAATGGGACCTGTGGTGGGCCTCCATGGGCCCAACAGTACCCTCTAGTCCGATGAAGGACTAGAGGGCCTCACTCTTCAATTAAACGGTGCCGTTTTTGTGCTGAACAACCGCTACCTTTCATGGTCTCCAATTCCAAGGTAGAGTTTGACGTCAAAACTCAAAGAGGAAAAAATAAAATAAAATAAATTGGGGGCTGACTAGGGGCGTAAAAATGACTCGAGGCCTATGGGCGGTTTGAAGCCTGTCCGCGGTCAGAGGTGAGCCCAGCCTGTTTCGGCCCAGGCACAAGCCTAGCCCAGAACCTTGGGCCTGGGCTTTCCATTTGAAGCCCGGCTCGGCATGGCCCACCAAATAAATAAAAAATAAAAGGCAAATTGCAATGGTTAAAAAATGAAAAAAATAAAGTAAAGGCTTAATCTTTGCAACAACGGTAAAAAAAAAAAAGAAAAAAGGATCATTTCCTTGCGAGGAGGCAGAGCTGACTGCCCCCTGCCAGTGCCGCCTACCCGCTGCCCCCCTTGTCATGCATCACTCACATCATCATTGCAATTTGCAATGAATGAAAAAAACCAAAAAAAAATAAAAAATAAAAAATGTTTGCACCTCTTTGCAAACTAAAAAAAAAAAAAAAATTAATAATAAAAATAATTGAATGATCATATTACTTTTTAACACAACGATCATTTTTTATTTATTCATAAATTACTTCAATCTTCCAAACTTCTATAAATATCCCTCATTTTTTAAAATAAATTTCACAAACAATTCTCTCTCTTAAACTCTCAATTAATTTTGAAGTGTTATCCCTAAGTGGCAATTGCAATTATGCAACAAGAAACTTTAATAAAACGAAGCTAATTTCTTTATTGCATTCGTCAGTCGGTAGCATTAATTAGTTTAATTAAATTTATTTGCTACTCATTTTTTTTATTAATTATTTCTGAACGTATATTAATTATTATTTTTTACTCATTATTTAAATTAATTGTTAGTTTTTATATATTATTTTACTTAAATTGCTATGGATCTTAATATAACTAATGTTTATATCGATGTTGATACATATATTACACAACATAAATCTATTGATTTTCCATCTAATATCCCTCTTTCAATAGTTGGATCATCATCTAGGGGCACAACTAGTAGTGTTTGGGAACATACTACAAGAAATTACACTTTTGCTGACCTAAAA
>JAXFYN010000302.1:0-259847 GCA_036172215.1 Camellia granthamiana | reverse complement strand
TTTATTTCACTTGTTTTCATTACATGTTATTTGTTTTTACCATTGCATTCTACATGAGAATCAGTGGTACTATTTTTTGTTAATAATTAAAACCAAAAATATTTTTTGGAGCTTACTTGCAACTATCAAATATGTTAGTTGATGCTCTCATCCAAGAACAATGGGGTGGCATTTTCTTCTTAGAAGCTGGAGACACAGAGAACTCTTGTGAAAAATCACAATTCTAAAGCAATAGGGCTTAACTAACTTGAGACATTTCAAGTCTTCAACAAAATTGGACTGTTAACATATTTAGTTTTCAAATTTCAATTATGCTCCAATGATTAGAGAGTCATTACTTTGGGTCTAATTTCAGCTTCTTACTTTTATTTTTAGTGTTCAATTTCTCAGAGTCAGTTAACTTTCAAATACAAAGGCTATTCAACACCGATTCATCAGTCATTCTTGCAAATATTACTATTGATGCGTTGGAATGTCTAGATTCACTTGACGTACACTGATTATTACAAGATTTTATTTTTTATTTATGCTCATGATGTTTGGGAGTATGTATCAATGCCATAAGATATTCATATGAAAATTTGGATTCATAATTATCATATCAATTTCCTAGTCTTTTATACAGACAACTTTCTTGCTTATAGTTGTGTTATTTCTGCCTCATATTTGATGGGGTACTCACCACAACATGTAAGACTTTTAGCGACCAATTATTTTTGGTCCCTAAAACCATTAGTTTGGTCTCTAAATGGTTTTTGTGACAAAATTAAATTTGTCACTAAAAAAGTCACTAAAAGTGCGTCTAAAAAAGTCTTTAGCAACAAATTTTTAAAAACGTCACTAAAAATGACATTTGGCGACTAATTTTATATTGTCACAAAATGTTTGATATTGCAAAACTAAAATATTTCGTCGCTAATATTTTGTCACAAAATGTCTCCATTTGGTCGCAAAAAACAAAATGTGACCTTTTTAACAGCAAATATATTTGGTCGCTAAAGGTTTGAAATAGCATTTTGAAAACATTCAATTTCATAGCTACAAATTGACATCCACAACCCAAAATATAGAAAAAAACAAGATCAAATCTATTCCTGTATATACAAAAAACAAATTACAAAAATCAAAACTCTAAGTATCCAAATTCACTTCAACATAGTTCATTATATGAGTTAAATCCCAAAACAAGATCAAATTAGTTCAACATTGTATGAGTTAGAACTCTATGACGACTTCAACTTTGTCTTTCTCTCGCACCACCTCTTCACCAATTCAGTTACAAGAGCAACATGCCCTAAACAATTAGTTGTTCCACGACCACAAAAGCTTATCACCGTCTGTAGTCATAGAGAACGGATGAAAATCCTGCACACATGATCATAATCACAAGTGTAAACAAAGTTAAAAAATGTAAAAGAGATGTAGATGAAATCCAAAAAATGGATATCAACCTTGAAGAACTTAACTAAGGCATTTGAAGCGAATAAAAGCTCAAATTTTTTGGGCAAATTGAAAGAATTTTTTTTAAAAAAAATTTATTTGACTTCTATTAGACTCCAAATTGTAGTAATGCATCTGAAGATACAGTTAAAAATTTGGAATCAAATGGCCTAGATGGGCTTGGACCCTTGGAAGATTCCACATAAAGATTGCAGAGGAAAAAAAGAGGAAAACACTTTTTATATTTTTGGAAACATCATAGCACATACCATGAACTAATGCATATCGAACCAAGTATGAATATTTGGCATGAACACTGCCAAAGGAATGATACAGTTGAATCTGAACTCTTTCACATAATTCATAAAGGATTTTTTTTTTTTTTTTGATTAAGTGCCAGGGCTGTAAGGACATGAAACATGGGGGACTTATGGATGGTATGTCTAAAAAAATATTCGGAAATAATGCACAGAAAAAACACTAACAAATAATCGATGTGATACATTGGGTATAGTACAATCATATAATCCTACTTACCAATGGGTTCGGGCAAACTCAGATGTCTATGAAGGCCATCAATCCCAGCAGCAATTATAGTAGCCAGCCCAAGTGTGGATTTGCACACCCATCAAATGCTTTAATCTCAAAGTTGCTCACAACACCATTTGGAACCCCAGGTGGGCATGTAGTTCTCAGGGGTGCTTCTCTGTTCTCTTTTCCCTAGCACTGGTATGCTCCACTCCACATATTGGGCACTATGCAATCATAACTACATTCCAATAACAGTTGAACAAGGAAATTAGAGAAAACAAACTATATTATTTTTTGTTAATTTAATACACATCTATTTGAAGTTCAAAAACCCAACAACATACTAAAATTTTGATCCTTCAAACTACATAAATTTGGAAGTGAAGAAATGGGCAAAAAGAATTTGCACAGAAGGGCATTATTTAAATTTAGCAAAAAGGGAGCATCGATTCAAGTCTACAGGGAGACGTAGAAATGTAAGGATCTTTTTGTTTCAATTCAAATGATTAGCTGGGAAAAAGTCTTTGTAGAATAGTGGCTCCCTGAAATTATTGTGAGATATCTGCTTTCTTCATGCAGAACAAAAAGCGATGGAAACATCGCCTTGAAACGTTTTCCTCAAGATCAATAGTACACCCATCAAATTTCCAAATATAACTGCATGCTTAAAAAATAATTCTATGTAGACAAGATATTTTAACAAAATTGGTAAAAATGCATACTTCTCTATTAGTACATTTTTTTTTTTTTTGATCGGCAAAGAAAATCTTTATTGAACAAACATTCAAGGAATGAAGGTTACATCAATAAAGAGGAGCTTGGGTCTGAAAAGCCCCAAGCGCCAGTTGGTGAGAAACCAACAAAGAGAAAGAAAGAGGAAAAAACAAGAAGCAACACCAAAACACCCAGAGGTTGTGACACTGCAGCAAAATTCAGCCAAAACAGAGGCATTAACAGGACCTAATTCTATCCTTGAGAGTGATAATAGATTAGCATACACCCTTTTGGCTCAAAACCAGCTGCTGATTCTATCCTTGAGAGTGTCAAGAGTTAAACAAACACCCTTTTGGGTCAAAACCAGCTGCTGCTGCTGGACCACCACTCAACAGAACTTTGCAGTCAAACACTACCAATGCAACATCTACAGACTGTACCCGTATTAAGCTTCAACCAACAAAATGCAGACACACTACCATTACAGACACACTACCATTGCAGATGAACCCAGCAAAATACACTACCACTGCATAAGCAAACCAACCTGCATTATGCAGCTTGCAGAAACCAGAGCAGCTAACAACTACAAGAGGCCACGCAACCACAAATCAAAAGCAATCATCCCAAAACAGATAACTCAGAGTATAAATCAACAAAGGAAATTGCTAAACCCAAAACTGAGCAGAGCCCAATTTACTGCTGCAACCTATATGACAAACACAGCCTTTACAGACCAACAGACCAGCCACTATCACAAAACTACCATGGATCCCCCCAGACACTTTCTAACTTGCCTCAACTGAAGGACAAGTTCCTGCACTGAAAAATGTACATCTGAGAGGTGTGATTTTACCCAAAAAGCAATCCTATACTTGATTAGATCACAGAGGTCCTCCAGATTTGGACTGGATGCTCTAAGCACACACTCGTTTCTGCATTTCCAGATTGACCACATTACTGCCAAGGGAATTACTCTCCAAATCTTCTTTTCTACCTTCCTCCACTTCCCTCCAGCCCACCACATGAGCAGGCTTTCCACAGAACCTGGAATAACAGCTTGGACATCCTACCAATTTAGCATTTCAGCCCATATCTTCCACACAAAGGGACACCAAAGTAATACATGATTCACTGATTCACCCTCACAACCACAGAATACACACGCTGTAGATGTACCTTGATTAATCACACCCAACTTTTGTAAGAACTCCTTAGTCTTCAATCTTTTTTTCCATGCAAACCACCCAAAGACCTGCACCTTAGGAGGGATATACTTGAGCCATATCAACCTAGTTATGCTCAGAGAGCCACCATCAGTGTCCACAGCAAACTTATACAGCTCTGATACCCTAAGAGTCCCATGAGAAGAGGCTGACCATACAGGCTGATCAGGGCTCTCAAGACACAGATCTGGGGCTGCCAGTAGCATAGTAATTAATCTGTCCAGCTCCAGCTTCTCCCAATCATACAGCTCCCTTCTAAAGACCAGAACCCAGCCACCTGCTGTGATTTTCTTGTCAACTAAACCACTCAAGGTCTCCTGTTTCTCCAAAGATAACCTATACAGCGTGGGGAATTCATCCTTCAAGCAAGTAGAGTGACACCATATATCAGTCCAAAACCGGATCCTCACCCCATCCCCAACCTTCAAGTGAAAATTATTCAGATAGAGCTCTGTTAAGCTATTGCACTGTTCAGCAACAGAGATGATCCCCTTCCACACTGCTGAGTGGCTAATGGATGGTGTTAGTGACGGAATCCAATCACCCACCTCCAACTTGTATTTGCTGCATATAACTCGTTTCCAAAGGGCATCCTTTTCACAACCAAACCTCCACCACCATTTCATAAGCAGGCAATTATTTACAGCCCTCAACTGCCTAATACCCAAACCACCTTGGTCCACTCTTTTAGACAGATCCTTCCATTTAATCATATGGATTTTTCTTCCCTGATCAGAGCCACCCCACAAAAATCTATCTTGAATCTTATCCAATTCTGAAGCAACCCCTTCAGGCATCTTGAATAAAGATAAATAATATACCGGCAAGGCTGAAGTTACTGCTTTAATCAGTGTGAGTCTCCCCGCAACAGATAGCATCTTCCTCTTCCATCCAGCCAACTTACTTTTGACTTTGTCCACAACTGGTTTCCAAGTAGCTTTCTTCCTTGGATTAGCACCTAATGGCAACCCAAGATAGCTAATTGGCAATGCTTGAGTTTTACAATGCAAAATTGTAGCCATATCATTCAGACTTTCCACAGAGACTCCCACACCACATACAACGCTCTTATGAAAATTTATTTTTAGGCCAGACAAAATTTCAAAGCATCTTAGAACCCTTTTCAATTTTCTCACCTCTTCCACCTCAGCTTCACAAAACAATAGCGAATCATCTGCAAACTGTAAATGAGTCAACACCACACCCTCACCTCCTACCTTCACCCCTTTAATTAGGTTTAGCCCCCACGCTCTGCTCAACAAAAGATGTAGGCCCTCCGCAACTATATTAAACAGAAAGGGAGACAGTGGATCACCTTGTCTTAGACCCCTCTGCGGGCTAAACTCTTCAGTAGGGGATCCATTTACAAGCACTGAGACTCTTATCGTTGTTACACACTCCTTTATCTAGTTGATCCACTTAGCGCCAAACCCAAACTTAGACATCATAGAGAAGAGGAAACCCCAATTAATGGAGTCATACGCCTTTTCAAAATCCAACTTAATAAGGACTCCCTTCCTCTTGGCTCTCTTCCAGCCTTCCACAACCTCATTTGCAATCAGCACACCATCTAAAATATTCCTACCACTAAGGAACGCAGACTGCGGCTCGCTAATAATATGTGGCAAAACAGATTTTAGTCTATTTGCCAAAAGTTTTGCTATGATTTTGTAGACTGAGCCCACCAAACTGATAGGTCTATAGTCAGAAAGGCCAGACGGATTGTCCCTCTTGGGGATGAGGGTTATGAAAGAGCTGTTAATGCCTTTTACCAGTCTGCCATTCCTATGGAATTCATTCACAAAATTAACGACCTCATCCTTCATGACCTTCCAAAACTTCTGAAAGCACAACATATTAAAGCCATCAGGTCCGGGTGCTTTGTTACCATCACACTCCATCACAACTAGTTTAATCTCTGCTTCAGAAAATACTGTTTCCAACATATCAAACCTCACACTACCAGCTGCTGATGGAAAATGACCCCCCCAATACAGGTCTTTCTGGCCACAATTCTGTATACTGGTTTTTGAAATATTCCAGCACCTTACTCTTCACTGGGTTTAACTCTGACACAAACTGAGATGCACATGAGATCCAGAACCAATATCATCTAATGCATACCTAGGGCAAAAAAAAAAAATGGAGAAAACAGTTAAGAGACATAGCTTGAAGAAGAAAATTCTGCAGGTGAGGAAATGAGTGAAGTTCAACCAATATCAGATCCTTGTCAAGGATCTTCACCTCTCCCCCAAGATGTTCCAGCCAACACAGAACAGGGAACATATATGGTCTGGTTCCCTTAACAAACCTGAGTTAGATTAAAATTCACATCAAACGGATTGAGAAATACCTATAATTAAAATTCACATCAAAAGGATGAAGTAAACAAAAGTCAAACAGAATGAGTTAAATTAATTTTATTAATTCAACATTAAACCTAATTTTTGGCTACAATCTGTATTAAAAACTCAATACTAATTGAAGGATCGAGAAATACCTTGATAGAGAGTGAATTAACCAATCGATGTCTTCAAAGTAGCAGAAATCTGCAAAAAATGAAGAAGAAGATGAAGAATCAACCTATAGAAAAATTGCTTCCATGACAATGTGCAGGCCAATCGAACAAAAATGTGAACTACTTATTGTGTTATTTATAGATCTACAATATATATATATATGAACATATTTTCAAAATAACAAACAAACAGGTACAAACAGAATGAGTCATATGAACATATTTTCATTCGAATTTTAGGTTGGTAGATAAGATTAGATATATGATGCATAATTAGTCCATCAAATAATTTAAATGAAGTGAACATAAGAATATGCCTTTGTTTATTAATGGATTCCAAGTATCATTGTCAATAATAGCTCCATTGAATTGACTAACTGATAGATGAAACTTGTTTATTAAAAAGTCAAAGACGTCATCAAATATAAATCTGTGTAGGAATTTGTCAACCCAATTTTAATTGCACACCATAAGGTGGAAAAGATGGTTAAAAAAGTTAAAACAATTGGGAAAAGAAAATTAGTACATGTAAATGTTAAAATGTAAAGAGAAGGGTTGATACCTGGTGGCCTTCTTTTACAAGAAGTCTTGACAAAAACACACCAATAAACTGAGTCCCTCCCATTATCAAGATTTTCATAAGATAATCATTTGATATTGAAATGCTAGAAACAACATATTCTGAATAATGATCATCATCCATCTAGAAAAATACAATAAAGTCAATTAAAAAATAAGAAGAAAGTTGTGATATCCAACGCTGATGAAAATTCTCAAACAAGATTAAGGTCTATACTTGATAAAACGGGCCCGTAATTTATTCATCATTTTGAGCAAATAGGGTTTTGGAGTTAGTTAACTAAATCTCACATACTTACTTGGCGAAGGTAACAAATAAAAAAATGGGAATAAACATCACAAAGTAGAACTAGACAAAACCCCTTATGCATAACAACAAATGTTAACAGAGCCATGAATGATATGTATAATTCTAAAATTATTAAAAATTATAGGATGGTTAAAGAAGAACTTGACATAACAAGGGGATTTATATTATGAATTGCTGAAGGTCACTGGAAACATTGACTGCAAACCTGAGAGTGACTAGAAACATTGGCTCGCTCACCCTTTTCTTCAGTAGCTTCATCTTTAAAAAGCTTCTCAATCTAAACAATGACCCAAGTAGAAACATAAGCAAAAGGAAAAGAAAGAAAGAAAGAAAGGAGCAGATTTCTCATCATTCCATTCGATGTGTCATTGTCTAACATACCACCATTAGAAACAAATAAAACAGATAAACTTTGAAACCCAAGTGCTACCACAATCAATATCTGAAACAAAGAGAAGGAAACACAGGATATTAAATCAAAAGGCAACAAGAGAACTTCACAGGACATTAAGTTTGCGGAAGTTAGGAATTTAGAGATTTATTAGTTTAATTTCCTATAAGTTGCTGGTACATGTGAAGATTGCAAGTTTATTCAAGAAGTTGTTTCTATCAGATAAAGCATTAATAAATAAATAAATAAATTTAACTCCTTTTACTTTAGTCTCGTTTCCTATCTTTTTTTATTTCATTTTGCTTTCCCTCAATAAATCTAAGATCCAAACATGGCCTAAAGTTACTTTAAGGATTCTATAAACTATAAAAAGGCAAAGCACAATAAAGAAAATTCACAACCTTGAAATATCATTCAAAGCACAGCAGAACATTTGCAAACTTAAATTATATAAATATTTGAACAATGAAAAAAGATGCAAATTCAAGATGAACCTTAGGTAGAAGTACCTGTTTCTGAAGATTCAATAAAGTCAATATTTATTTTCTCAACTCAAGATGCTCTGCACATACAGCTTTGGTTGGAACCTTTGGTTTTAAATTAACCTATGAAAGGAAAGGGCATGATTGCTTATTAAGAAGCATTTTAATGGAAGACAATGTGTAAGAAGTGACACCATAAGATAGCAAATTCTGAAACATCATCCTTTCATGTTTAGAAACATCTAATGAAGAACAATATGTTTATTATTTCCTGAAAATTTAAAAACTATGTTAGGCTTTGGAGCAATAAGGAAACACAAAAAGGAGAAGTATCTGAAGCTTACGTTAAAGGTGCACATCAAGCAAGCCAACTTGAGCAACTCAAGTTATAACTCTCACTATAGTATAATAAGTGTAACACCAACAATTAAAGCAACTTTGTGATTCATATGTATGGAACACACTCATTATTTTCATAGTATCATCATTAGGCATATTGTCAAACACATGGTGAGCAAAATATAAAATGTAGTAGTCCAATCAAACACCAACAAGATAGAAATCCATCAAGAAAAAAGAAAGTAACAGATATACATATTATGAAGTTTCTGATATCAATTAGTTAATGAATGGAAAGTGGGAAGTAAAAAAAAAAAAATCATTCATCAAATCCATCAGGTCAAAAATTATAGAAAAATACATATATAGAAACTCGAACAACAATCAGAAAACACAAAAAGATATAAAAAAATTACAGAAATTAAGATCATAAACTTCATATATAAAACTTTGATACAGAGTTTAGAAATCAGAGTTTCAGAGTTTTAAACTTCATATATATCAATAATTTTAACAGTCTAGAGAGTACTGACCTAGGGTTTTCGATACCAAGTGAGAGAGAACTCGGAAGAGAAGTAAATCGACAACTGAGATTCTTCTTCAATGAATCGATGATGAAATATTCCATTGATTAAAGATTGTGATGTAGAAAATGATGAAGAGAAAGAAAAAGAGATGATCGGATCAATATTGTAAATCATATATATGTGTCTATGCGGAGAGAGAGAGAGAGAGAGAGAGAGAGAGAGAGAGAAACGCACCAAAATTTGAAGAAGATTGAGCAAATCTGCCATGGATGCTTCCCATCTGTATTGGAGCTCTAGAGAGAGAGAGCAAACTCGTTGAAGAGAGAAAAGCCCCGTTTGTTTTCAGAGATAGAATGGAGGGGATTGATAGTGAGGGGATTAATAGTGAGGGGATTGTTAGTGAGGGCATTGATAGTGAGAAATTGTTAAATTATTTTTATATAAAATAATAAAAAAATAAAAAAATTAAACATTAATATTTTAAAAAAAATTCCCAATATATAAAAAATAAAAAAATAAAAAAAATTCTAATCCCCTCACTATTTTTCTAATACCATCTCTTCCTCCTCATTATGAATCCCCCATCCAAGGGTATTAGTAATACTAAGGTATTAGTAGTCCCAAGCCCATCTCTCAAAACAAACAAGGTATTAGTAATACCAAGGTATTAGTAGTCCCAATCCCCTTCCTATAACCCCAAACAAACGGGGCCTTTGAGAGTTGCAACTTTTTGATTGCTAGCAAACCCCGTCAGGGCTGAAGTGAAGTCCCGATTTTTTAATGGTTAAAATGATTAAAATATTTGGTCGCAAAATGTTTTTAATTGATAATGACAAAAATATTTAGTCCCTAAAGGTTAATAATATATTAGCAACCAAATTTATTAGGGTTGGTTTGGTATGTTTGAAAAAAATTAAAAAGTCAAAAAGTCACTATCTTATTTAAGTCACATCATCTTATTTAAATCACATCACCTCTCTAATACATTACTTTAAATCTAACCCAAACCCAACCCATATTTCATAAAAAGTCAAAAGTACACTTATTTAGATCATTCCAAACAACCCCCTCTCAAAAAGTTATGTAAATATTAAGTGAGAATATTAATAGTCATTTTTACAATCTTATAAGTAAATTATCATATATTTAAATTTGTCCCTAAAAGATTATTTTTAGCAACCAAATTCAATTAGTCCTTAAATATTAGTCCCTAAAAGACTAATTTCTTGTAGTGACTTCTATTTGGTGATAACAAAGAGGATAATTGATCTAATGCAGAAACCAGATGTTGATGAAAAATCGTTGTTTAAGGAAAATCGTTGTTGGAATATTTTAAAAATCGTTGTTGAAAAATCGATTCATGTATAAACTATTGTTCAGAAATCGATTCATGTATAAACTATTCATGTATAAAAATCGTTGTTGAAAAATCGATTCATGTATAAACTATTGTTTAAAAATCGTTGTTCAGGGACATGTATAAACTATTGTTCAGGAACACCAAAATTTTAAAAATCGTTGTTGGAACTAGAGGAGAAGGTTTGTTTCTAGACACCACTTAAGTTAGTTTGTATTTGTTTCTCTTTTTTAGGTGCAAGGATTTCAAATGTAACCATGTTCCTTTGTGTTTGTTTATATATGGAGTGGGATCCTTAGAGCTTGCTGTTAATCTGAGGCCAGACCTTGTTCCCTTACTTTCAGGATTATATCAAGTCAATTTTCCTTTTATTTACTCTATTAATTTCTTTGGATGATCTATTCTTACTAGTTGTTGATTGTGATTGTGTTTTTGTTTCATCAAATGCAAGTGACTTATATGTGAATTTCTCGTGTATCCTCCCATACTATTTTTTGTAATTCTTGGCACCATTGCGATTCTGTTTTTCTAACCTCTTGGCAGTTATTTCTTGTGTATACATTTCTTTGTGCATCTATAAGAACCATAGGTGTTTATTGTTTTTGCTACTTTGAAGCTTTGTAAGTTTTCCTCCATTTTTATTTTTGCGATTAACATTTGCCTTTGCCTCTATTCTTCTCTCCGGTTATTTCTGTAACAGAGTGCAGTTCAAGTGAACAACTTTCTTCTTTTGCTTGACTTGGGTATGTATATTGTTATATTTAAAATTCCAGCTATCTTTACTATGAATTTGGCGAGTTTAGTGTTTGGAAGGCCATTAACTTCTTGTTCAATTTTGCTATATCAGTTTTACTTTATCATTGTCAATCTCACAACATGAACTTCCTTGTTCCCCTAAGTTCAAAAAAAAAAGAGTCTATGAATGAATGATAGCAAGTTGAGAATAGTTTTACTTCATGATTGTGCTAGTTAGAAATGTAATGGCCGGGAAAATAAGTGTTACTCTAGATGTCTTCACGATTTGTGAGGATAATGGTTGATAACTATGGTTTAACAAGGAGGAAAAAAGAGTAAGAAGTGGAATAAATACAACATGGGGGGTGTGGGTGGGGTAGAAACACTAGAAGCCTGAATTTTTTTACTTGCATGATCTCAATTGGTGCAATCTGGATCTTAGTTAAGCAATTACTGCCAATAATAAAAAACCAAGATAAGAATCCTTGAGATACTGATACTGTTTAGACCTTGTGCTTTATTGTTGCCTAGAGATTCTGTGATTTATTATAACAATTTGAATGTTTTATCCTTTCCTAATCAGTTTCCATAAACTAAATGCAAGTTTTGGATTTTGTTGTGTTCCTAAAACTAGAATTTGATCTATCTATATTCTGTGCCAACTATTTCAGCATTGCTAGCATGAACATAGTTGTGTTGTAAGCTATCTTTTCACGTTCTTTTAAACAAATTTGTGAGAGCAAGCGGCGTGTTGATAGAATGCATGGTTAGAGGTCTAGACAAAAAAATGTGATAGAAAAAGGCAAAAAGGGGCTGTTTGGGGGCAAAAATTGGAAACAGCCTCAAGATCATAACGGTCACCTTGGCTTAGATTAAGCAAACTTGTGAGAGCAAGTGGCATGTTGATATGAAGATTGTGAAAAACAAAAGAAGGAATTTTTGTTCATTCGGATTTATTGTATGAATGCATGATTTGATTCATAATTTGTTTGTTTAAACTCATTTGTTTTAACTTATAATTTGATCTGTTTAAATTTGCTTAAACTGTTCTATTAGTTTATAAATTGTTTTGCCTAAATTGTTTGTCCTGTTATATCGTAAGCAAACGATATTGTATGTACGGTTCATTCAGAGGAGTTCCAGATAAAATCATTCGTGCCATAGTAAAATCATCATATATTTGCAACCAAATTGAAACGCGGTGCATTGTGTTCATTGTTTCAACACGTGGGTAAATTGGCTTTCACTTTACTACATCATTTTGATTGTTTTGATTTTACTTATGCGATTTGTTTGTTCTTTTATCCATCTAACCTTTTCTCCTATCGCATGTGACGCGTTAGGATTATACCTCCGGTTAAAAACATCAGGTGCGCCCGGTGTTCACACCACATTTCCTCCTCTCACATGTGACGCGTTAGGATTGTACCTCCGGTTAAAAACATTGGGCATGTCTCGGTGTTCACACCACTTTACCTTTGGTTAAAAACATTGGCTGCGCTCGGTGTTCACACCACCTTTTTTCCTATCACGTGTGACGCGTTAGGATTGAACCTTCAGTTAAAAACATCGGGTGCGCCCGGTGTTCACACCACTTTTCCTCCTCTTGCATATGACGAGTTAGGATTGTACCTTTGATTAAAAACATCGGGTGCGCCGGGTGTTCACATCACATTTTTTCCTTTCGTGTGCGATGTGTTAGGATTGTACCTTCAGTTAAAAACATCGGGTGCGCCCCGTGTTCACACCACCTTTCCTCCTCTCGCACGTGACGTGTTAGGACTGTACCTTTGGTTAAAAACATCGGGTGCACCCGGTGTTCACACCACCTTTTCTCCTCTCGCGTGTGACGCGTTAGGATTGTTCAAATCGGTTAAAAACATCGTCGGGTGTTCACACCACCTTTTCTCCTCTCGCGTGTGACACGTTAGGATTGTACCTCGATTAAAAACATCAGGTGCGCCTGCTTGTTTACACCACCCTTCCTCCTCTCGCGTGCAATGCGTTAGGATCTCGGTTGAGACCTCGTGTGTTGTAGCTTGACTTTCGGCGCTCCTTTCGGAAGGCGAATAGCCCTATAGTTTAGACTCCACTTGTGCTTCTGAATCTGATTTCACAAGTGCAATGTGAAATAGTGAAAACACAAAAAGAGTCCAAATTCGGAATTTCTTTTTGGAAAATCAATGTTTGAATCAAATGCCAAAAATGGACTGCTTTGCTAGATCACAGAGTCGCCACCTAAATATTTTTGAAAAATTTAAGAAACCGAAGGCTCATGCCAAAGGCCATTAGTCCGTCATCACCAAAGTGTCTCGGCTCGGGAACTTAGGTACGAGAGGGCAAGGTCATGAATTGAGCACCCCACTTGCTCGATCAAAGATCGGCCTCTACTAATCATGATGTGTTTCTTGTTTACATTATATGCCGTTGTTCCGATTTATTAGCTATTCTTTACTATGTGACGCTCATAAAAAATATATACTAGTTTGCAAGAATTGGAACATTTGATCTCATGTTTTGTTTCGAAATTGTTTTGTGAATTTGCCACTTGAAAAAGTGGGCTAAAATGGACATTAATCAAGCCATTCTGATTCAAGCAACTAGCCTTCATCCACAGGCATTCAAATAGTTTATATCATTTAAGCAATTAGCCTCATGGAATTCATGCTTAGGACATGGCAAAACAAACATTCGATGCAAGATGCTAAAATACAAAATTACTCACCTAGTACTCCGAGCCCGAAAAAGGTGAAAGAGTTAGCAAAAAATGCATGTTCCTAACTTATGTGATTATGGCTAATGCAACACACACATTATGTATTTTATAGGGTCGGCTATGAGCATGGCATATGATTTCATTCAAGACATGCGATAAAGCACATATTCAAGTAATGAATTTGAACATTGATATCGGGTTAGCATGATGAGCCAAACCTTATATGCATGCAAGGCAAATGGATGTGAAACATGGAGTATGCTAAAAAACATGATGCCCTATACTAACTATCGTAAGCAAGTAAGTAAAAGGGAGAAAGACGTGGAGTTGAAAGACATACACATTATTACAACATTTGATCCCTTACGCAGGAGGGTACAAATCAATGTCTAAAAGTCCAAATTAAACTAATTATTACAAAGTCAAATGAATGAATAGAATCAGCTAAGCTAATTAACTAGCTAATTAGGCTATCTATGCTATTACAATGGATAACCAAGATTATTACCCAAGATAAATAAACTAACTCCCTAAGCTAATTAATTATAACAATTATAAAGGGACAATAATAATTACAACACGTTAATGATGAGATTAATTACAATAGACAACATTAAATTAATTAATTACAATAATCAAATATAAGCGAGGATGTGCAAGAATTGCATGCATGTATGCACATGCACGGTGCTCAAGAATAGCTCTGTTTGCCCCAAGCTTGCCCTGTTTCCCCTCAGCCACTTCCCTCTATTTTTTGTAAAAATACACTGCTGACCAAACTTTGAGGGCCGGTCGGTCCTCAATGAAGCTTGGCCAGGCATGGAGAAGGCCGACCGTGCCTCAATTTTGTGCAAAACTCTGTTTTGTATTTTGAAGTAAAAACAGTGCAGACAGAGTTGTTCAAGCTCTGTTTGTCCCTTTTTTCCTTCTCTGTCATGGGAAAGCCTCGAAAGAAGGTTGAAATTGATTCCAAAGCCATCAATGAGCAAATTGATTGCTTGATGATCGCGGATACAATTTTGGACAAGAATCAATGAAATATAACGAATATGACCACCCCTCCCTCTTATTATGGAATGAACTCAAAGAGGGTGGTAGGGACACTTCAAGAATGATCAAAATGCCATGAATTAGTGCATAATCACTCTTGACTCGATAAACTTGGCATAATGTCTGGCCAAGTCTAAGCAATTTTAACCATTTTCTTTATGTGTGCTGATCCAATTTTGAACCAATTTGTTTAGTCATTGCCATTCATTAGTCCATTTGTCCATGGTGATGTTAAAGTCCATTAAACAAGATGTAACGTCAAACGAGAGGTTCTTCTAAAACAAGAGAGAGAGAGAGAGAGAGAGAGAGAGAGAGAGAGAGAGAGAGACTACCGTTGACAAAGAATCTCCGAAAAGATTAAGCCATTAAGTAGAAGTCTCTCTTACATGTTTTGAGCAACCTCAATTAGTTGAAATCATTTTCAAGAATGAAAGAGATAGATGGTTAGATAATTTGTTAGAGTGAGACTCTAAACATGAAAAGTAAGTAAAGGAAAGTTTGGAACAGCATGCAACAAGTTATGTATGCCAATTCATGAGGCAACAAAGGAACTAACCAAAGCTTGAACCAATTTAAAAAGCTAGGACAGGCCTAAAACAACCCTTAATAAATAAAAAAAGAGGCTTAAAGCTCACAAAAAAAAAAGAGGTTTAAAGTCCACAAAAGGAGCCTAAAAGAAGCTAATCAACAAAAGAGGAAACAAGGCTAGTAAACAAGAACAAGGAGGGGTGGCTAACCCCTTCATTTTTGAAACCCCAAAAATATGATCTTAGCCCTTTTTTAACTCTGAAAATCATTGTAGAGAACAAAGGAAAAGAGTGGAAAAGTAAGGGTTTGAGCTATAGGTAAAGATGTAGAAAGAGCAAACTCTCTCTACTCTTTTGATAGCTCTCCAAACCCAAACTTAGACACTTAAAATAGGATCAAAACAACACAAAATGATAAGAACTAGATAGCAAATGAAAGAGTTGAAAGCAAGAGGGAAGAACAAGCTTATACCTCTCAAAGAAGTTAGCTCTTGCTTGTGATCCAAACTAAGTAGAAACACACCCTCAAGCTTGAATTAGGCTTCTCAAAGATCAACTATGGCTCTAAGATGGTGAGACAAGGTTGTGTGTGGTGTATGGAGATGACACAAGGGAGGTAGGTTAACTCAAAGGTTGCTTGCTATGGAAGAAGGAGGAAGGAAAAGCTCTTAAGGTGTATATAAACTTTCTAGAATTTTTGTCAACCCCCAAAACAGAGGCTGGACCTCGTTTTTATAGAATTTGAGCTCAAAAGGTGATAAATATCTTCAAAAATGGACAGTTGGCGGCTCCTGCCCAGTACAGTGTTTCTCGCCACCAAGGCTCGGCCGGCCATTCATAGCCACGGTCGGCCTTCACTGAGGCATGGCCGGGCATTCATGCCCTCCCCTGTTTTTATGTTCAAACTCAGCTCAGGGTGGCAAAAGGTCCAAAAATGAGACTCAGAGATTCAAACAAGGCAAATGTTGACGATTTGAGGTTATTTCGAGAGCCTGACTGAATCTGAATCGCTGTGAATTCAAAGCACCCAATTCAACTTTCATTATCAAGTGTATCGAACCAAGCGCCTAAGTATTGCGAGTGGTAAAAATGGGGTGTCTACAGGTGCGCTCGATGGTTACGTCGCCCTTCCCCCTTTTTATGCGAGGCGTAGTTAGGTTGCATTTTCTTACATACTTTCTACGTGAGACATAGGTCGGTTTGTGCTTTCTTGGTGCTTTTCATGCGAGGCGTGCTTGTTTATTCTTTTCTTTTCGTGTGAAACACGGTGAGGTTTATTTTGCTTTGATTTGCATTTTCCTTCAAACGTTGCATTCTTATCTAGATTGTAGCATTGTTTCATTGCTTCATTTACATTGTGTTTCATTACATTGCTTCATTGCATGATCATAAGTTATTTTCTGCATTTCGTTTTTTCATTTTTTCCCTTGAGTTCGTTTTTTGCATTTATGTCTTGATTTCTTGCCTGAGCCTTGTGGCCTTGTCAAATGGGTCGTCTTTGGGCTTTGACATTCACTCATGTCATTTTATGACTTCGAGCTCTGTCAAGGAGGGGCAACTATAGACACCCAATTTTTGACCGACCGCAAGTGTGGTAACCCTACCCTGTACTATGTTAATTAATCATGATTATGTTTGTAATTATGTGCTTAATTCGAATTTGGGTGTTAATTGCATGATTATATGTGATTTTGGCTTTGTATCTGTTCACCGTAGGAAAATCTGTTAGAATCTGTGCTTTGAACTGAAAATTGAAGGCCTTATCGGCCACAGAAACCGAAATTGACGACGCCATTATGATTGGTGTAATTTTTATAGCCTGCGGTGAAATTTAATTAGAAATTGATTTGGATCAAAATAATTAGATTAAACTGATTGAATTGGGTACAATTAATTAGCCTTAATCAAGTCTAATTAGATAAGCCTATAAATAGGCCCTTATACACTTAAACTCACCATATGTTTGAGCTCAAAATCTGAAAATCACACTCTAGAGAGAGAGAGAGGGGTCAGTTCTAGAGAGAGGAAGAGGGAGAATTGTGCATTTGGCTCAAAGTTTGTGAATTTGGAAGCTACACTCAAGATCTAACTACATTTGTGAAGATTGGAGTCTCTAGGTGAGTAATTTGATATGAATTCATCTGTTTAAGTTGTAATTATATGAATTCAAAGGTAAATAGTAACCAAGAACATGAATGGAGTTGATTATGATGAATTTGAAGTCAATGAATGCATGCATGTAAGAAATTGCCATGTAGTTGCATATTTGAATGTAAAGCATGTTGATCATGATCAAATTTAAATCAATGGGTACATGCATGTAACAATTTGTTGTGAGTCTTCATGTTTTTGTATAAGACATGTTCAATGAGTTGAATTGGAAGTCATTTAAGGCATGCATCTATGAAAAATGAGGTTATGGGCTTAACTACATGTTCTGAAGATGATGAACCTATGTAAGATCATACATGTGTGAGCCTCAAAATTGTGAACATGGAATTGAATGAACTTGATTTTGAACGATTGGCCTCATATTGCTTATATCCTTATGATATATATTGTGTTTCCGCGTTTTTGAACCAAGAACATGAGTTTTGGACCATTGAATGTCGAGTTTGAGCTTCAAGAACAATTCTGGAAATTCCAGAATTTGGCATGTCCGCTCGTGAGGGGAAAGCTCCGCTCGAGCGTGAAATGTTAGTTCCCAGAACTTTTGCAGACATTGGTGTCCCCTCGAGCGGGGAGATTCATGCTCGAGCCTCAGTCACATGTTTCGGCTATCAGCTCGAGTGTCCGAAGACACGCTCGAGCATAAATATGAGGCAACTATTATTTTTGCAGACCAAAGAGGTCTGCTCGAGCGGGGAGACTTGTTTCAGAAATTTTGGAAAGATGATTTTATGTTTTGTTTTCCGTTCTCTTTCATTTTTAAGCACTCTTAGGCATGCATTGAGCATTGTGAATGGATTAAGAAGATAAGAAAGAGGCCTAAGAGGAATGAATAAATTAAGAACAGATTGAACTGCTTGTGACCCATTATGTGTTATGATTTATGTAGGGTCGAGCACAAGGACGAATCCTCCGACGGAACACTGTGAGTAATATCTTAGTAGAGATATTTTCGAGTATGTTACTTTCCAAATGCTACTTCTGTATAAACTTCATGGATTTGTTGATTTGAAATATGAATGAGTATTCTATATGCCTAATTTTGTATAAGACCATTTGATACATTTGACATGAATGATTGGGCCAAAGGCCGTTTGACATGAATGATTGGGCCAAAGGCCGTTGGACATGAATGATTGGGCCAAAGGTCGTTGGACATGAATGATTGGGCCAAAGGCCGTCGGATATGAACGATTGGGCCAAAGGCCGTTAGACATGAATGCAAAGATGGCCAAAGGCCGTTTGAATGTGTCATTTGATATGTTTGAATACCGTGATGGGCTAAAGGCTGTTTGAATGAAAAGGGATCATGATCATGAATATGAAATACGCATAGATATGAGTATAATGAGAATGGGCCCAAGGCCGTTTGATACGCCGGATATGTTTGAATTGGGCCTGAGGCTGTTTGATATGTTTGAATTGGACCAAAGGTCATTTTGAATAAAGAGTTGGTCGGACCAAAGGTCGTTTTGTATGGATGGACCCAAGGTCATTTTATATAAGAATTGAACCTAAGGTTGTTTTGCATGTGGATATGATGGGTTGAACCTGAGGTCGTTTTGCTTTGTTAAGATTTGTAAATCTAATGTGAATGAGAATAGTGGTTTAAATGTTTACATTATAAGTATGACTCATTTATGAGCGAATCTCATTCATTAACCTCTTTATTTTGATATTATTCACTGGGCGTTAGTTCACTATTATTTATATGTATGTAGGTGGGCAAAGGGACGTTCAACCCCAGCCTTAATGGAATTTAAGAAAGGAACCCGAGTTTTGTGAAGTCAGCCCAGGTGCCTCACACAAGAGGCTGTGTTTATGATCTTTGGTATTTCTTTTGCTATTTTTATTGGTCATGATAGACCGTTTGTGGGTATAAAGCTTTTGGTTTAGCTGACTATGTGTTTGAATGATCCTGGGTATACATGATGTTAACTACTGATATGTGGTGTGAGTTATTATTAAGTGTATGTGAAATGTTTTGATAAGCCATGTAAGCATAGCTTATTGGACAAAATTTCTAAGTTTGCTTCCGCATCTGGCCCAATATTACTAATCCTTTATCGATATCAGGTTTGAGGCCGTAGGTAATCTCACGATTACTAGCCGGTTATGACCTTAATGTATAGGGGTGGGTTCGGGTCATGACAACAAGGCTCGAGCGCTTTGTCCGTTACACTCGATGATGAAAGTGGTATTGTGTGTAGTTCGAGGTTTCAACGAAACTGCCATGCTTTAAGCTCCGAAACAACCTCAAACCTTCCATAGTTCCACTGACTATACCCAAGAAATCCATTTTTACACCTTGTGCCACTTTATGCTAAGGTTGAAGCAGAAAAACAGGGGAATGCATTGAGGGTCGGCTGTGGCTATTGAGGGCTGGCGGGACCTTGGTAGCAAGAAACACTATTTTGGGTGGGAGGCCACTAGCTGTCCATTTTTGAAGATATTTATGATATTTTTGGCTCAAATTCTATAAAAATGACCATATATTTCTGTTTTGAGGGTTGAAGAATTTCAAGAAAGCCATTACATCATCTTGAGAGCTTTTTCTTCTATTTCTTTTTGTGCAAGCAACACTTTGAACTAACCTACCACTTTGAACCTTTATCCATACATCATATACACCTTCATACCTTAGCCTAGGAACCTTGGTTGAGCCTTGAATACCATAATTCAAGCTTGAGAGTATGTTGAGACTTGGCTTGGTTCATAATCAAAAGCTTACTTCTTTGAGAGGTATAAGCTTGCTATCTTCCCTCTTGCTTTCATTTCTTTCATTTACTACCTAGTTCTTATTGTTTTGTGTTGCTTTGATCCTTTTCCAAGTGTTTGAGTTTAAGTTTGGAGAGCTACCAAAACGATAGAGAGAGTTTACACTCTTTCTATACGAACCCTTACTTTTACACTCTTTTTCTTTGTTCTCTACACTGATTTTCAGAGTTAAAAAAGGGCTAAAAATCATGCTTTGAGATTTCAAAAGTAAAAGGGTTAGCCACCCCTCCTTGTTCTTGCTTAATAGCCTTATTTTCTCTTTTGGTTGATTAGCTTTTTTAAGCTCTTTTCATGCATTTTTTGCCACTATTTTTCATCTGTTTAGGGCTATTTTAAGGCTGTCTTAAGTTGTTTAAATAGTTCATGTTTTGATTAGTTTAGTTGTTGTCTCATAAGTTTGCCTACATAGCTTGTTGTGTATTGTTCTTGGCTTTTCTTCAACTCATTTCCATGTTTAAGAACCTTATTTTAATAATCAACTTATCATTCATCTCTTTCATTTGAGAGTTGTTTCAATCGGTCGATGGTTATTCAAAACGTGAACTAGTGAGTTACGCTTAATGGCTTAATCTCTACAGAGGTTCATTGCCAGTGGTGTAGTCTCTTTTTCATGTTGAGAATCACCTCCCCTTTGATATATTTCTCACTTAGTGGACGTAATCTTTAGTGGACATAACGATTATCTTGGACTTAATGGACTAAAGGATGGCAAAGGCTAATGAATTTGGTTTAAAATGAACCAACTCACATAAAGAAAATGAGTTATATTACTTAGGGTTCGGCCGGACGTTATGCCAACTCTGTTGTGTCAAGAGTTGTCTTACATCAATTCATAATGTTTTGATGGATCTTGAAGCGTATCTACCTCCCTCTTTGAGTTCACTCCATGATAGGAGGGAGGGGTGGTCGTTATTCATTTCATGTATTGATTTTTGTCCAAGTTGTGCATCGAAATCATCAAGTAATAAATTTGCTCATTGATGATTTTGGAAACAATTCTAACCTTCTCTCGAGGCTTTCCGATGAATATATGTCATAATTTAAACTAATTATTACAAACCAAATGAATTAATGCTAAATTAACTAGCTATTGCAAGTTTGAATGAAGCTACTAATTAAGTACAACATATTACTATTAAAGCATTAATTTAAAGGACCACGGGAAGTGAAGAGTCGCACACGTACAAATGAGAACATTCTCCTGGAAACCTCTATGTTTTGCTGTTGTCAGAATCTGTTCTGTTTGCAGTTAGAAAATAATTCTATTTTTGCCTAAGCTTCTACTCTGTTTTGCCACCAAAATGACATTGACTGCATAGAAAAATGTGGCCGGTCGGCTTTGGAAAGTGGTTGGCCAGATGGAGTGGTGGTCGGCCGTCCATTGTTTTTGGAGATTGCCCTATTATCACAGAATCAAAACAGAGCAAAAATAGAGTGTTTCCAGGGGATGTTTATCCTTTCTATCTCTCCCTATCATGAAACTAATCAAGGGAGGAGTAGACTCGATTCATAAACCATCAATTGTCGCGAAGTTGTTGCATGATGATCTATGAATTGATAGGACAAAAGATCAATAAATGGAAACAAAAGGCCAACAACACCTCCTCCCTATCATGGAGTTATCTCAAGGGAAGTGGTAGACATTGCTTCTTGAATCATTAACATCACTAAAAAGTATGTAATGATTCAAGAATCAATGGGTTCAATATAACGTCTGATTAAACCAAACTCAATTTTATTACCCTTTTTTTACCACTTTTATTTCAATTTTAACCTCTTTTACATTACCTTGTCATTCTTTATTCATTTTTGTCCAAAAGTGATGGCTATGTCCACTAAGTGCAAAAAAAATGATAAAGAGGAGTGTCCAACTAGAAGTCGTGTTTAACGTGAGTGAGATGTAATGCCTTGGTAATGAATCTTCGAAGAGATTAAACCATTAAGCATGAAAGTTTCTTTCTCAAGCCTTGAGCAACAATTTAGTGTTGGATACACCTCTTAATCAAAGGAAAAAAGAAAGGAGAGAGATTGCAGAGATGATTATGCAAATGTGATGATTATAAGTATGGATATTTATGCAAAAATAATGAATGAAAAACTATCAACTCAAATGGATTGGTGTCTAAAGCCTAAACTCCCAAATCCATGAGGACTTTACAACACCACAAGCATAGTATTCAAGGCATAAATTACATAAACAATTAAAACAGCCCAAAATAGCAAAAATAGTGCTGAAAATCACTTTGAAAAGTTAGAAAAAGTAAGCAAAAAAAGAAGAGAATAAAGCTAGTAAGCAGGCCAAAGGAAGGGTGGCCAACCCCTTCACTTTTGGGACCTTAAAATCACATGTTTTAGCATTTGAAAACTCTAAAAATCAGTAGCTAAAAGTAAAGAAACAAGTGGGAAACACAAGGATATAAGCTATGGAATAAAGTTCCAGAAATGATGGTTAACCCCTCCACGTTTGGTAGCTTTTAAATCACAAGTATCAGCCCACAAAACCAATCCAAAATAGTGTGAAAAACAGTAAGAAAAGAGAAAGAAAGAGTAGTGTAAAGATGGCAAAAGTTATACCTCTTGAAGAGAGGATGTTCTTTGGTTTACAAACCACAAGGTGATCACCCTCAAAAGCTGAAATTTTGGCTCAATAATCTTAGCAAGAAACCTCAAAATTTTGGTTTAGGAAGTGTATGTATAGTATATGTATATTGCAAGATAGAGAGGGAGAGTATTTCGCAAGTTTTTGGCTTTTGGAAAATTTTTCTAACCTAAAACCATAAGGGATCGTCAAGTATTTATAGAAAAACAGGTTCCTCTGTCAAAAATATTTGTATTGAGCCAGCTGGTGCAATGCATGCACATGGGGGGACAACTGGTAGCAAAATATCTGCTTGCCAGGAAACATGGCCGGCCAAGCACCTATTGGTTAGTGGGTGTAGCTCGCTTTTTGTGGTCCTTTCGGAAGACAAATAGCCCTAAAGTTCGGACTCCCGTGGTTCTGAATCTGATTTACAAGTGCAATGTGAAACAGTGAAAACACAAAAGAGTCCAAATTCGGCAATTCTTTTGGAAAATCGATATTTGAATCAAATGCCAAAAATGGACTGCTTTGCCAGATTTTAGAGTCACCACCTAAATATTTTTGAGAAATTTAGGAAATCCAAGACTCGTGCCAAAGGCCATTAGATTGTCATCACCAAAGTATTTCGGCTCGTGAACTTAGGTACGAGAGGGGAAGGTCATGAATTGAGCACCCCAATCGCCCGATCAAAGATCGGCCTCTACTAATCATGATGTAATTTTTATTTACATTATATGCTCTTGTTTCGATTATTAGCTATTTTTTACTATGTAACGCACACACAAATATAGGCTAATTTGCAAGAATTGGAACATTTGATTTCGTGTTTTATTTGAAATTGTTTTGTGAATTTTCCACTTGAAAAAGTGGGCTTAAAATGGACATTTATCAAACTATCCCAATTCAAGCAACTAGCCTTCATCTACAGGCATTCAAACAGTTATATCATTTAAGCAATTAGCCTCATGGAAGTATACTTTGACATGGTAACACAAACATTTGATGCAAGATGCTAAAACATAAAATTACTCACCTAGTACTCCGAGCCAAAACAAAGCAAAATAATTAGAAAAATATGCATACTCCTAATTAATACAATATGACTAAATGCAATGCACACATTATGTATTTTATAGGCTCGGCTATGAGCATGGTATATGATTCCATTCAAGACATGCGATAAAACAAATATTCAAGTAATGAATTTGAACATTGATGTTGGGTTAGTATGATGAGCCAAACCTTGGATGCATGCAAGACAATGGGTGCAACGTATAAGAATGCTAATTTAAAAAATGATGTTCTATTCTAACCATCATAAGCAAGTAAGTAAAAAGAAAAAAGTCGTGGGGTTGGAAGACATACAACTTATTACACATTTGCCCTCGTGCAAGAGGGTGTGAATCAAAGCCCGAAAGTCCAAATTAAACTAATTATTTCAAAACTGAATGAATAAATAAGCAAAGAATTCACTAGCTAATTACTTTATTACAACAAAGACAATCATGAGAAGTAAACTATGTAAGTTAATTAGCTATAACAATTACAAATAAACAATAATGATAATTACAACACTAACAATTAACAAGACTAATTGTAACAAAAATAATAATTACAATGCTAATAATCGGAGCATTAATCTACAACATTAAGGTAAGTAAGGATGCACAAGGATTGCATGCACAGTGTCCAAGAACATCTCTGTCTGCTTAGGCTTGTTTTGTTTTACCTTCAGCCACCGCCCTCTATTTTTTGCAAAATATACTGCTGACCAAACATTGATGGCTGGCTGTGCCTCAATGACGCCCAGCCGGGCACCAAAAGGGCCAGCCGTGCCTTAATTTCATGCAAAATCCTATTTTGTGCTCTGAAGTAAAAACAGTGCAAATAGAGTTATTCTAGACTCTATTTGTCTTTCTCACACTTCTCTGTCATGGGAAAGCCTCGAGAGAAGGTTGGAATCGTTTCCAAAACCATCAATGAACAAGTTGATTGCTTGATGATTTCGGGTATAATTTGGACAAAGATCAATAAATGTAATGAACAACAACCACCCATCCCTCCCATCATGGAGTGAACTCAAAGAGAAAGGTAGAGACACTTCAAGGTTATCAAAAAATCATGAATTGATGTAAGACAACCCTTGACACAATGGACTTGGCATAATGTCTGGCCAAACCCCAAGCAATATAACTCATTTTCTTTATGTGGGTTGATTCATTTTAAGCCAAATTCATTAGTCTTTGCCATCCTTTAATCCATTGAGTCTAAGGTGATTATTACGTCCGCTAAGTGAGAAACATGTCAAACGGGAGGTGATTCTCAACATGAACAAGAGACTATGCCGTTGACAATGAACCTCCGTAGAGATTAAGCCATTAAGCATAGATCTTTAGTTCGTGTTTTGAATAACCGTCAACAGATTGAAATAACTCTCAAATGAAAGTGTTACCCAAAAGACAACCTATGAGGGGGAGTGAATTAGGTTTTTACAAATAAAAATAATAATACCCTAATAAAAATTATGACTAGCATAATAGATAAATATAGTTAATGAATTAAAAATAATTAAAACAAGTGTTCTAACAACTATGTCAGTTAATGATTTTAGCACAGTGAAAATGTGAAATATAGCTATGGCAATTTAAATAAAATAAAGAGATAAGGGAGAGAGAGGTAAACAAATTTATAGTGGTTCGGCTTCAACTTGGCCTACGTCCACTCCTCAAGCTTCACTTCAGATTTTCTACTATACTCTACCTTCATAGGGTGCTAGCAACCTTTTCACAGATGGAGCAATCCTCCACAGATGTTACACAGACTTTCTAAGTCAAGAACATTGAGTGTACTATCTCTCAAAGATAGATATAAAAATGAAACTCTGATTTTTCTGTAATCCTCACACAGGAAAGATGGGCTTAAAGCTATACGTCTCAGTGTATAATTTCTAAAAGATGATGTAAACAAAAATTGAAGAACACTTCTCAGAGAATTTTTCAGAGAATAGATGTGAGTGATTATAGATCAAAGAATATTTTCTGATTTTTTTTTTTTGTGTAACTTGTTCACATTAGAAGCTTTGGTATATAAAATGAAACTTATAGCCGTTTATAGCCGTTGTATTTATTTGAATATCTTCCACTCCATCATTACTAATTTGAATATCTTCCACTCCATCATTACTAATTTGAATATCTTCCACTTGAACCTTTTGAACTGTTGCTGTGCTGGGCTGTTTGAACCTCTGTTTTTGGGTTGTTTGAACTCCTGATTTAGGCCTCGTTTGGGAACAGGCTAATTTAGTAACTTTTTGGCTATTTGGCTAAAATGTGATGTAAAAAAAACTAGTATGTTTGGGATGACTTTTTGGCTTTTTACGAAAAGATGTGCAAAAAGTAGAGAGAAAAGGGAATATTTGACTTTTTGGTATGGGTTGTTGGCTTTTTGGCTTTTTTAGTAACTTTTTGACTTTTTGGCTAAAATAGCCTCTTGCCAAACGATCAAATATTAAATACATTCTAACAACATTTAGGATAAAGGTTTAGGTGAGAAATAATGAGACAAAATAAGTTTTGATTCTATTTTTCTCTTCCAAATAAATTAAAATATAATTAAATAAATCATCAAAATAAGTAAGTCTAACAATCTCTCCCTTTTTGATGATGGCACACAATGATATTTTGATTTGATTTGGGAGTAAGAAAAGCTCCCCCTCAAGTCATGCTCCCTGAATTCATTTATAAATACATAGGTTAGCACATGTGTAATAAATAAGCTTTAATTAGAGATATGATATGAGACTAAGATATCAAACTATAAATACATAACATCAGATTAGTTTGAAAATAATACTATAATTTGAAAATAATACCATAATACATAACATCATAAGTTTTCTCCCCTTGTGACATTATCAAAAGGAAATCATGGGTCAGAATCTGGAGGAAGAGGAAAATGATAGTGATAAATGGTATCAAAAAATAGATAACCAAAACATATATATACATAAATATATATATGATTTGCCCGCGTCTCTCTTTTTCGTCAAAAATCGCGTCGGACACGGGGCCTCGCTTTTGCGTTAGCCGACCGACAAAAGCGAGACGGGTCAATCAGCTGCCTTGGCTCTCTCTCCCTCTTGTCTTCTTCTTCTCCATCTTCTTTTTAATCACTCACTTCTCCTTCTTCTTCCTCATCACTTCCATCCATTTCTTCTTCTGCGTGAGAGAGATAGAACAGAGAGACTGAGCAGAGCAGAAAGGCTGCCAAAAATGACCCTTCTTTCGATTACATCTCTCTCTCTTACTATATGGCCTCGTCCCGTCCCCTTACGCTCTTTCTAGACTTGAATGATCCTGTAAGCACTGTTGGGTCAAGTGCCCTGGCTCCTACTCTTCCTAACCTTCTTATGATGTCGATTAAGCAAATAATGGCAGCTTAATCAGACATTGAAACCAATCATTTCACGCTGACGTCCTATATGGAGATAGTAACTGCAGCCACAAAATTGGCTCACTGTCTATAGAACAGGACGAGTGAGCTCCATTAGGTCAACGCCAACTCTCTCTGCTCTAGCGCATGTACAAGGATGCGCGAGCAGAGATAGGTGCACTGAAGACCGAAAATAAAGAGCTTACATGGAAGACCACCTCTATGGCCTGATTTGGAGCAATGTCGTTCTTGGCTTTTGATAGTCGGCGGGGAGTGCTCTCTCTCGACGAAAGCACGGGGGTAGGGACGTCAAGCGTCGCCCAAGGTGATAAAAAGAAGAAGAGAGCAGTGGAAGATGCGAGTAAGTGAGGTCGGCTGATGGCCGGAAAAATGAAGGGAATTTTTTTGTTTTGTTTTTTTTTTTTTTTTTATGAAAATATGTATATTTTGATTTGTGTTTGTTTTTATGTTTAATGTAATCACTTGAAGATGAAAGTAAAGTGCAGAAAAAAAAAAAATCAAAATTAAGGCTTAGGGAAAAAAATAATAATAATGAAAAGAAAAGAAAAAAAAAATAATAAAGGAAATGAAGCCTATTAGTAAAAAAAAAAATAAAAAAATAAAAGATATTAAGCCTAATAACAATAAAAAAAATAAATTAAAATAAAATAATACTAGCAGAAATTATACTTAATGGGACGTCAGTGTTGCTGGAAGGGTAATGTAAAAAAAAATACCATGAGGGTTTTAAAGAAAATCAATGTATACAAAGTTAATTTTACCTCAAGATGCAGAAGCCCCCCCAAAAATTACACAGTTAAAAATAGCAAACTGTTAAGGATAATAAATGGATGAAGGAGTTGAGAGCATGCAACTGATTATAAATGTTTCCATATCAATGTAGCAATACACATATATGATTTTAACAAAAATTCAAGTTTCACAATCATAACAAAACTTTTTAAGTAGAAATCGACATTCCAAGCTTGCCACGAATAAAATTGAAGCGATCGTCGCTTAGGGGTTTTGTGAAAAATATCCGCCAATTACTTGTCGGTGTTTACAAATTCAAGTACAATATCCCCTTTTTGAACACGATCTTTTAAAAAATGATGTCGAATTTCAATATGTTTTATTCATAAGTGTTGAACCGGATTTTTGCTTAAATTGATGGCACTAGTATTATCACTTTTAATAGGGATATGATCATAATGCAAATCAAAGTTCTCCAATTGTTGTTTCATCCAAAGTATTTGGGTACAACAACTTCCGGAAGTTTATATATTCAGCTTCGGCCGTTGATAAAGCAACACAATTTTGCTTTTTTGCTAACCAAGTTACTAATGAGTTACCAAGAAAGCAACAAGTGTCACTGGTGCTTTTTCTATCAAGTTTGCATCCGGCAAAGTCGGCATCCGAGTAACTAATTAAATCAAATGTAACACCTCTAGGATAAAACAGTCCCAAATTTTTGAGTGCAACAAGATATCTAAAAATTCTTTTAACAGTACTGAGATGTGATTCCTTAGGATTTGATTGATATCTAGCACACATACAAACATTAAACATAATATCGGGTCTACTTGCAGTTAAATAAAGAAGTGAGCCGATCATACCTTGATATTTTGTTTGATCAATGGACTTACCTTTTTCATCCTTGTCTAGCTTAATGGATGTGCTCATAGGTGTTTCAGCTATTTTTTGAGTCATACATACCAAACTTTTTGAGTAGTTCTTTTGTGTACTTAGCTTGGTTGATAAAAATTCCTTCCTTACATTGTTTGATTTGAAGCCCAAGGAAATAATTTAGCTCCCCCATCATGCTCATTTCAAACTCACCTTGCATATACTTAGCAAATTCCTTACACAAGGTTTCATTAGTAGCACCAAATATAATGTCATTCACATATATTTGCACAATAAGTAAATCATCATTTTTAGTTTTAACAAAAAGTGTTCTATCAATTGTTCCTCTAGAAAAATTATTTTCAATCAAAAATTTACTTAATCGTTCATACCATGCACGAGGTGCTTGTTTCAAACCATATAAAGCTTTTGATAGATTAAAAACATGATTTAAAAAAACATGATCTTCAAAACCTGGGGGTTGTTTAACATAAACTTCCTTATTTATAAAACCATTAAGAAAGACACTTTTTGACACTTTTTACATCCATTTGATAAAGTTTGAAATCTCTAAAACATGCAAATGCAAGTAACATGTGATTGGCTTCTAATCTAGAAACCGGAGCAAAGGTTTCATTGAAATTAATACCTTCTTCTTGATTGTATTCTTGTGCAACAAGTCTAACCTTATTTCTTATAATTGTGCCGGATTCATCAAGCTTGTTTCGAAAGATCCATTTGGTACCGATAATGGTATGATCTTTAGGATTTGGAATAAGTTCTCACACTTTGTTTCTCTCAAATTGGTTAACCTCTTCATGCATAGCTATCATCCAATGTTTATCGAATTCGGCTTCTTAAAAGTTTTTAGGCTCAATCTGTGAGAGAAAAGCCAAGTTACTACAAATGTTTCTAAGTGAAGAGCAAGTTTCAATACCTTTTGTAGGCTCACCTAGGATTAAATCCTTAAGGTGATTATGAACAAACTTCAATTCTCTTGGCAAATCATCATTGTTTCCTCCTTCTTCTTGAGGTGGGAGAATAGGTTGTTCAATCTCTTTGTTCAACGTACATGGTTTGTTCTCTTCTTTGTAGATACTTGAATCTTCCACATTTGGTTCCAAATCTATATTATCACTAACAATTTATTTTTGAGCAGAGATGCTAGTTTCATCAAATGCCACATGTATAGATTCTTCCACAACAAGAGTTCTTTTATTAAAAACACGATAAGATTTGCTAGTTAAGGAATAGCCAAGAAAAATTGCTTCATCAGATTTTGAATCAAATTTAGCTAAGTTATCCTTACCATTATTATGCACAAAACATTTATAACCAAAAACATGCAATTGACTAATGTTGGGCTTTCTATCATGCCAAAGTTCATAAGGAGTCTTTTTGAGAATATGTCTAATTAATGCACGAGTTAAAATATAGCATGCGGTGCGAACGGCTTCAGCCCAAAAATATTTAGGAGGATTATTTTTGCAAAGCATTGTTCTACTCATCTCTTCTAAAATTCTATTCTTCCTTTCTACTACACCATTTTGTTGAGGGGTTTTAGGTGCTGAAAAATTATGTCCAATACCATGCTCATCACAAAATAATTCAAATTTCTTATTTTCAAGTTCTCTGCTATGGTCGGTTCGAATATTAGTAATAAGAAAGCCTTTTTCATTTTGAATTCTATGACAGAGTTTTGTGAAAGAAGAAAAGGTTTCATCTTTGTGTGCTAAAAACATAACCCATGTAAATCTTGAATAATCATCAACAATAACAAGACAATAATGTTTACCACCTAGACTAGATGTCCTTGAGGGACCAAATAAATCCATATGCAGTAGTTGTAAAGGTCTAGTTGTGGAAATGTGAGATTTTGATTTAAATGATGTGTTAGTTTGTTTTCCTTGTTGACAAACACTATAAAGATAATCTTTTTCAAATTTAATTTTTGGAAGTCCAATGACCAAATCCTTTCTCAAAAGTTTAGCAATTAAATCCATATGAGCATGACCAAGTCTTCTATGCCATAACCAACTATTTTCATTATTAACATATAGACATTTAAAATCACTAGCATAGAGATTGTTGAGATGAAAAACATAAACATTATCATGACGATTACCAACGAATAAAGCTTTATGATAATTTGTGCTTTCAATTGTGCAATGTGATTTATCAAAAATAACTCGATTACCTTTATCACATAATTGACTAATACTAAGTAGATTATGCTTAAGTCCATCAACAAGTAAAACATTTTCAATAGAAGGGTTAGGAAAAATATCGATGCTACCAATACTGATGATTTTTCCTTTCTTGTTGTCTCCAAAAGTAACAAAGCCTCCATCTTTGGATGACAGTGTAGTAAAGAAGGATTTATCTTCGGTCATGTGTTTGGAACATCCACTATCAAGGTACCACTTCCCTTTTTAGCTTTGGACTTAAAGCAAACCTACAAGATAACAATCAAGTATTGGTTTTTGGTACCCATAGTTTCTTGGGTCCTTCTTGGTTAGTTTTGTTAGATTTCTTAACAATCCAAATCTTTTTAATTCCCATGCTTATATTATTTTTGAAAGGACAAGAAGATATATAATGGCCTTTCTTTCTACAATAATAACAAGTAATATTAGGGTGAGCCATGAGAGGTGCCTTTTTAAAAATTGTATTGAAATTCTTTTGTTTTTTTAATAGGGTCATATCCAATGCCCGCTTTATCGAAAACACATCTTTGATTTCCAAGAAGCATGTTGAGATTACTTCTACCTTTTACAAAATTTTCAAGTGTTTTAGTTAAATTATCAATATTGTTTTTAAAGTAGTTTTTTCATTAGAGATAGTATCAAAATCATTTTTCAAAACAATTTTTTCTTTCTTTAATTCTTCTACATTAATAGATAAAGATGCAATAGATTTCTTCAACACATTGTTTTTGGCACAAACTTTTCTAAATTCATCTTGTAGTTCATGGAATGCATTTTCAAGTTCTTCATAAAGAGTAGTTACTCATCTTGAGTAGAGTCTTCATCTTCAAGAGCCATGAGACATAAGTTGACTACTTCATTTTCAATTTCATCACTTGAGCCTTGAGCTTTCATCTTCACTTTCTCCCCAAGCTGCTACCATGGCCTTTTTGTTTATTTTGTAGTCTTTTCCATGATTATTTAATTTTGGACAATCCATTTTCATATGTCCAGGATTTTTGCACTCATAACAAATAATAGGCTCTTTCTTGTTATCTTTGTTGTACTCTTTCTTGAAAGGTCTTCTTCCTCCATAATTGTTTTTCTTGAAGTGCTTTTTGAGATTTCTTCTAAACATGGCGTAGCTTTCATCCTCACTGGAGTTTTCATGTTCTTCTTCATTTGATGAGGTTTTGAATGCAATTTCACTTTTCTTTTTATTTTCAACATTCTCATGTCTTTTCATAGTGATCTCATGAGTCATAAGGGAACCCATAAGCTCATCCAATCCAAGTGTGGAGAGATTTTTGGCTTCTATAATGGCCGTGACCTTTGCTTCCCAATTCTTTGGTAAACACCTAAGATTTTTTCTCACCAACTCACTGTTAGTATAAGTTTTGCTAAGAGATTTCAAAGAGTTTACGATTTGAGTAAATCTAGTAAACATACTTGAAATAGATTCATCAGAGTTCATTTTAAACAATTCATAACTATGAACAAATACATCAATACAAGATTTCTTCACTTGGTTTGTACCTTCATACGTTACCTCAAGTTTGTTCCAAATTTCTTTTGCCGAATCACAATTTGAAATTCTATTATACTCCTTAGAGTCTAATCCACAAACAAGGATAAGTTTGGCTTAGTATTGGCTTGCAATAATTTATGATCCTTCTCATCACATTCATCTTCAGTTTTAGGTACACTAATATTGTCTACTAATTTGGTAGGAATTTTTGGACCTTTGGTGACAATAATCCACATAGTATAATCAGTGGCTTGTAGGTATAGGGTCATCTTATCCTTCCAATGACTATAGTTGTTTCCATCAAACAATGGTGGCCTATTTGTGGCTTGTCCTTCAGTTAAGGTTACCATGGATCGAAACTCCCAGATGGTTAAATCTAAAACAAGAATCTAGACTCTGATACCAATTGTTACCCAAAAGACAACCTAAGAAGGGGGGGTGAATTAGGTTTTTACAAATAAAAATAATAATACCCTAATAAAAATTATGACTAGCACAATAGATAAATATAGTTACTGAATTAAAAATAATTAAAACAAGTGGTCTAACAACTATGTCAGTTAATGATTTTAGCACAGTGAAAATGTGAAATATAGCTATGGCAATTTAAATAAAATAAAGAGAGAAGGGAGAGAGAGGCAAACAAATTTATAGTGGTTCGGCTTTAACTCGGCCTACGTCCACTCCTTAAGCTTTACTTGAGATTTTCTACTATACTCTAGCTTCACAGGGTCCTAGCAACCTTTTCACAGATGGAACAATCCTCCACAGATTTTACACAGACTTTCTAAGTCAAGAACACTGAGTGTACTACACTCTTACAAGGTTGAAAATAAGGTGTTTTTGCTTTCACAGAAAGCTACAAGAATTATCTCTCAAAGATAGATATAAAATGAAGCTCTGATTTTTCTGTAATCCTCACACAGGAAAGATGTGTTTAAAGCTATACGTCTCAGGGTATAATTTTTTAAAGAGGATGTAAACAAAAATTGAAGAACACTTCTTAGAGAATTTTTCAGAGAATAGATGTGAATGATTATAGATCAAAGAATATTTTTTAGTTTTTTTTTTGTAACTTGTTTACATTAGAGGCTTTGATATATATAATGAAACTTATAGTCGTTTATAGCCGTTGTATTTATTTGAATATCTTCCACTCCATCATTACTAATTTCAATATCTTCCACTCCATCATTACTAATTTGAATATCTTCCACTTGAACCTTTTGAACCTTTTGAACTGCTGCTGTGCTAGGTTGTTTAAACCTCTATTTTTGGGCTGTTTGAACTCCTGATTTAATCAAATATTAAATACATTCTAACAACATTTAGGATAAAGGTTTAAGTGAGAAATAATGGGACGAAATAAATTTTGATTCTATTTTTCTCTTTCAAATAAATCATCAAAATAAATTTTGATTATATTTTTCTTTTCCAAATAAATTAAAACATAATTAAATAAATCATCAAAATAAGTAAGTCTAACAGAAAGAAATGAATGGCAAGTTGATTATTAAAATGAGGTTCTAAAACATGAAAATTAGTCCAAAAAAAAATAAAAATAAAAAAGCTTATAACAATATATAACAAGCTATGTATGCAATCTTATAAGACAACAATCAAGCTAATCAAAGCATGAACTAACTAAACAACCTAGGACAGCCCTAAAACAACCCTTAATGGATGACAAGCAGTGGCTTAAAGTGCATGAAAAGAGCCTACAAAGGTAAACAACAAAGAGAGAAAACAAAGCTAGTAAGTAAGAACAAGGAGGGGTGACTAACCCCTCTATGTTTGAAACCTCAAAGCATGATTTTTAGCCTTTTTTAAACTTTGAAAAATAATTTAGAAGCAAAGGAAATGGTGTAAAAGCAAGGGTTCGAGCTATAGGTAAAGGTATAAGAAAGAATGTTAACTCTCTTTATCCTTTTGGTAGCTCTCCAAACCCAAACTTGAACACTTGGACGAGAATCAAAGCAACACAAAACTACAAGAAATAGATAGCAATAGATAGAACAAGAAGTAAAAGAGAGAATGACAAGCTTATACCTCTCAAAGAAGTGAGCTTTTGTTTATGAATCAAACTAAGTCCCAACACACTCTCAAGCTTGAATTATGGTGTTCAAGGCTAAACCAAGGTTCTGAGGCTCAAGTGTGAAAGTGTATATGATGTGTGGATATAGATTCAAGGTGATAGGCTTGCTCAAAGGGTTGCTTGCACAAGAAGAAAGAGAAGAAGGAGCTCTCAAGAAGGTGTAGAGGCTTTTTAGAAATTCTTCAACCCTCAAAACAAAGATACAACTTCGTTTTTATAGAATTTGAGCAAGAGAGGTCATAGATATTTTCAAAAATGGACAGATGGCGGGCTCCTACCCAGAACAGTGTTTCTCACTACTAAGGCATGGCTGGCCGTCAATGAGGCACGGCCGGGCCTCAATGTGTTTCCCTGTTTTCCTGCTTCAGACACAGCACAGGGTAGTACAATGTGTAAAAATGGATTTTGGGGGTATAATCAGTGGGAATGTGGAAGGTTTGGGATTGTTTCGGAGCTTAAACATAGCCCCTTTCGTTGAGACCTTGAACCACGCACAAGACCACTTTCATTATCGTGTGTACCGGCCAAAGCACTCAAGCCTTACGGGCGGTCAAAAATGGGATGTCTGTAGTAGGCCTCTAAATGGTCGAGCTAGAAAAAAAAGAAAAGGTTTTAGTCCAAAGGAGGTGCAAGGTTTTGGGCTCTGAAACTCAAAACTAAAGCTCTTTGCTGAAGAAATTGAATGGTTTGTACAGCGTAATATTTCATCATTGAGTGTTCAACATGAGGCTTAAGGATGGACAACATGGGGTGTCTACAGACGCCATATCTTTAATGTAAACACAACTAAAACAAGTTCTAGGTCGTGCGTAGGGTAGTTCTTCTCGTGTGGTCTAAATTGTCGAGAGGCATATGCCATCACCTTGCCATTCTACATTAAGACACAACCCAAACCTTTATAAGATGCATCACTAAAGATTACAAAACCTTCGGTACCTGAGGGAATAGTAAGGATTGGAGCTGTGATCAATCTTATCTTCAACTCTTGAAAGGCTGATTCTCTCTGATCCGTCTACTCAAATGGTTCCTCTTTTCAAGTCAATTAAGTCAATGGTATAGCAATTTTCGAGAAGTCTCTAACAAATCTTCGATAATATCCTGCCAATCCCATAAAATTGCAAACTTCTGACATGTTAGTCAAGGTAGGCCAATTAATAATTGCTTCTATTTTACGAGGATTAACAGATATACCATCTTTGTTAATGATGTGTCCCCAAAATGCGATTTCTTTAAGCCAAAATTCACATTCTTTGAATTTCCCTACAACTATTTTTCTCTAAGTGTTTGGAGAGTCATTCTCAAGTGCTGTTCATGATTATCTCTATTTTTCGAATATATGAGAATATCATCAATAAACACGACAATAAATTCATCTAAGAAGGGTTTAAAAATTCTATTCATCAAATCCATGAATGCTGCAAGCGCATTTGTAACTCTGAAAGGCATGACTAAAAACTCGTAATGTCCATACCTGGTTCAGAAAATAGTATTTTCAACGTCTTTAGGCTTAACCTTCAGTTGATGATACCCCGATCTTAAGTCAATTTTCGAAAATATCTAAGCCCCCTATAACTGATTAAACAGGTCATCACTATATGGCAAAGGATATTTATTTTTCACTGTTACCTTGTTGAGTTCTCAGTAATCAATGCATAGTTGGAGATTACCATCTTTCTTCTTTACAAAAAGTATCGATGCACCCCATGGCGATGTACTTGGCCTAACGAACCCTTTATCAAGCAATTCTTGCAACTGAACTTTCAATTCTTTCATTTCAGTAGTAGACATACGATAGGGAGTTTTAGAGATTGGTTGCGTACCCGGTACCACATTAATTGTAAATTTAATTTCTCTATCTACCAGTTATCCAAGCAATTCATTCGGAAACACATCAGGAAAGTCTCTCATTACTGGTATATTATCTAGGGTGACATCCATAGTTTGTTCAGTGATCACATAACACAAGTACCCTTGACATCATTTCTTAAGCAATTTACAAGCTTTCAATGCAGAAATCAAGTAAGGTGGAGGTACTACTCCATTACCCACAAATACAATTTCATCATATCCTGGAGGTCTAAATAAAACTCGTTTCGTTACACAATCAATAGTTGCACAATATTTAGACAGCTAGTCCATTTCTAAAATTACATTAAAGTGTTTAATATCAAGAGGCAATAGATCCACTAGCAATGTCATATTATCAACACGTATTTCACAAGCACAATAAACAGATGAACATAAAGCAAGTTTCCCAGATGGGGTAGACACATACAATATATAGGACAATGATTTCATGGGTCTATTTAATCTATGTTCAAACACAGAAGAGACAAAAGAATGCGTCGAACCCGAACCAATTAACACATATACATCTTGATTGGAAATAAGGAGAGTACCTGAAACTACAGCCTCAGTATTTTGAGTATCCCCCGGAATCAGTGTAAAAACCCTTCCTTGCCTCTGTTCGTTTCTTGTTGTAGTGGGTGTTGCATTTGTTCCCGTTGTTGGAGTAGATCTATTTGAACTTGTAATACCATGATTTCCACTTTGATGTGGTTATGTACAATCCTTTGCCCTGTGTCCCATCTTTCCACAGTGATAACAAACCCCTGATGCGCAGTAGCAAACACCCCAATGTTTCTTTCCACATGCTATACAAGTTGGTGTTGAATTACCACTTTGGCTTGAACCAGCATTGCTAGAACTCCCAGATTTTAACTTCTTGTTTGTTAATGTTGTCCCCTTATTAAAATTCTGTCTTCTGCCCTTCCATTCAAAATTTTGTTTACAGTTAGCCACATTACCCTCTGCTATCAGTGCCCTATCAAGCACATCCACATATGTTGGTAATTTGAGTACATTGATCTTATCTAGGATTGGGTCACACAAACCTCCCTCAAATTTTCTAGCTTTCTTGTAGACTGTATCTACCATGTTGGGTGCAAAATGGGCTAACTCTATGAATTGAGCCTCATATTTGACAACTGATTTGTTTCCCTGCTTGAGTTCCATGAATTCTAACACTTTTCTATCCCGTACACATTGCAGGAAGTACTTCTCATAAAAGATCTCTAGAAAACAAGCCCAAGTAACATCCTTATTCTCATCTCGAACCAATATCCACCAACGCCTTGCATCATCTTCTTATGTGAATGCAATTAGTTGTACTTTCTGAGCTTCAGTATATGGGAACACTTCAAACAACTTCTCAATTCCTAGGACCCAAGCTTCCTCCTTCAATGGTTCAATTCCGCCATGAAACAATGGTGGCTTCATCTTTTTGAATTCTCTAGTCAAACCAATAGTACAATCCCCCTTTTGACACCCTGGAGCTAAAGGCGGTGCAGGCATTGAAGGTGGGTGTGGCGGTTATTGTTATTGTTGTTGTTGTTGTTGTTGCCACTGCTGTTGTTGTCTTATGGCTTTAGCTATGTCCTGCATCATTCGTTCCATCCTATCCAATCTTGAAGAGGTTGCCTTCTCTAGCTCATCACTCCTTGTTCTCACCATTTTCTATATGAAACTTTGTATTATAACAAACACAATACATATATATACATGTACAAATTCAAGTATGTAAATTGTACAAATTATCTCACTCTAACATTTAAATACACATGAATGCAATCCTGAAGTCTCTTCTAGACTCTCTATAGCTCAATGGACAAGTGAGTGAGATATAACTCATACTCTGATACCACTCTGTTACAACCCAAACCCGCCCCTGTAGGTTTAGTGTCATGACCGGCCAGTAATCATAGATTACCTACAGCCTCTATAAACAAAAAATCATTTTAAGTTAATTATGGGGCTTAGCAGAAGTATAATATAGCATAAAAGTTATCCATTGAGCCGTGCGTATACGAAAAGAACTTCGTATCATAAGCACACATTCGTTCTTTATGTACATCCATCACATAAGTTTGAACATCCATATCTTTATATATACAAAACCCCAATTTATACACAAATACAAAACGATCATACAACGCAAAAAGGGGTTTAACTAACATGGCTTCACCTGAGCCTGGTTCACTTTGCTCTAATGCTCCTCAAAAAGGCTGATTCGGGTAAACTCGAGGCATTCTTTAACTTTGATATTTAGCTTGCCCACCTACACACACACACACACACACATATATATAAATAGTGAGCTAGGGCCCAATGAGTAATAACAGAATAAAGAGGTTATATGAATGAAGTTCGATAACATTGCCAAACCAAAACTCATTTCAATTCTCAATAATCAATAAAATTCATCGTTGATATCATTCAATATCAATTTATGTGGTACATCCATGAAGCAACAATATTCCAATGACAATGGACCACAAAGGTCTAACACTAGAGATCTTTGTGTTTCAATCAAACCAATAGCCATGGTATTGTTATCCCCAAGCAAGGGCCTATGTTCAAAGGATGCCACAATACAGTTTCAAAAGTGAACTTCATTCATCAATAGAAAATAACTCTTTATCAAACCATTGATTCAATCAATCATATATCGATTTCGATAATAAATACAATTTTGAAAATAAGTATTGCTAAAATATATCTTTATAAAGTTACTACTCAGTGGGTTAAGTTGTTGCTATGACCTCGGACGTCCACCTAAACAAAACACATAACAAACATACAATTGAAGCACCAATTGATAACCGTAACATTTAATTTAATTCTCATCATGTGTTCCTAGCTTATTCCATGGTTACGTGTGCCCAATTGGTGCCTAAGAGTACTTGAAATCACACGAGAATGCAAGTATCACTACAAGAATTTTCACTTTTGGCGACTAAATTTTTAGTCGCCAAAAGTCAATTTTTAGTTGCCGAAGGGCTTTAGCAACTAAATTTTTTGGTCGCAAAATTAGTAGCCGAAGAGTAGTCGGGAAAGCTAATTGGCGACTAAAATTATTTTAGTCGCCAAATGTATTCATTTGCCGACTAAATATTTAGTCGCCAAAAGGTTGGACATTAAATTAAATTAGACTCTTTTCGGCGACCAAACTTTCAGTCGCCTAAAGTCCCACCTTTTTAGCTACTAAAATTTTAGTCGACAAAGAGTTCTTTTTTGGCTACTAAAAATTTAGTCACCGAAAGTTTCCATCTTTGGCTACTAAATATTTAGTCGGCAAAGAGTTCCTCTTTTGGCTACTAAATATTTGGTCGCCTAAAGTTCTACATTTTTGGCTACTAAAATTTTAGTAGGCAAAAGTGTGTTTATAATTTAATTTTTTGTTTTTAGCTACGAAATATTTTAGTCGCCAAATGTTTGATTTTCTTTTGGCTACTAAAGTTTTAGTCGCCACATGTCTTTTTTTTTTTTTTTTTTTTTTTTTTTTTGCGGCTACAAAACTTTTAGTCGCCAAATGTCTTTTTTTTTTTCCTACAAAACTTTTAGTCGCCAAATGTCTTTTCCCAATTTCTTTTTAGGTACTAATTGTTTAGTCGCCAAAAACATGATATTATGTTTTATCGCAAAATTATAATTTCTCCACAACCTGTCTATATACAATGCAACCTGTAATACGTATAAAAACAAAATGATACATACTATCAATCATTATGCCATCTTCATCCATATACCAAACATAAATAACATTAAATAGCAAAGTCAATACAAATCAACTATTGCCCAAACTAAAATAATAATTCCATACAAAATATATCATACAAAAATCAAAGCCCTCCGTATACAAAAAAATACATTTACTACCAAGCGAAATTACCATTTGGCATGGTACAAATTACCATCGTAATTTGTACCATAACCAAAGGTGATATATGTGCCACGACAAAAGTTTTCTATGCACCATGACAAAACGTCCTATATGTACGCCGACAAATGGTATATATGTACCACGACAGAAGGTGATCTATGTACCCTCGACAGTCATTATCTGTTGATTGCCAAAAAGTTTTCTGTATCAGTAATAATGAACTACACAAAAGCTGAGGACGATAAAAGTATTATATTAGTTCTACACAAAAGTGAAATTTGTCTCCATACACCAATATGGATAATCCACAAGTCCACACAACAAAGCCATCTACAAAGAAAAACAAAAAACGAAACATTAGAATTGGTTACAAAAATATCAATTCAGTCAGCCATATGGAACATGTTCTAACATGCATTTAAGGTAGAACAATCAAGAAATGTCTTCTTGGAAATAAAAGAAAGTATATATATGTGTGTGTGTGTGTATCATGCAATATTTATTCCAACCAACTGCACAAACAATGTAATATGTAATTTCTTCGTCCTATAAATATATAAAGGCAATTATTAGAATATGTACATGTTATTTTAATAAAGTTGTTACTTTTGTAACTACGTGTTGCAAGTTTTTCGACTAAGTGTAAGGCGTATTCGGAGGCTGTTATGAATTTTGGCCCCGGAAAGCCCTTTTTCGAGTAAGTTTAGAGCGTATTCGGCTCTAACTCCCAACCTACGGGTCCGAATTACGTTCCGTCAAATCTCACAAGTCCTATTTGTCATGGCGAAGCTATCCGTGTGAGCCACACATCATTCGGGGGCTGTTTTGAATTTTTGCCCCTGAAACGCCCTTTTTCGACTAAATTTAGGGCATATTCGGCTCTAACTCCCAACGTACGGGTCCGAATTAGATTCCGTCAGTTCTCACAAGTCCTATTTGTCATGGGGGAATTGTCCGTGTGAGCCACACGGTGGTTCGGGGGTTGTTATGAATTTTTGCCCTCGGAAAGTCCTTTTTCAACTAAGTTTAGGGCGTATTCGGCTCTAACTCCCAACCTACGAGTCTGGATTATGTTCCATCAGTTGTCACAAGTCCTATTTGTCATGGGGGAACTGTCCGTGTGTATAGCGACCCCAGTCTTTTCCCAGTTAGTTGTTGTATCCGGACTTATGTTCCGTAGATCCCGTTGTTATATAATTGTTGTTGTTGTCCTTTAATTCCTTATTTTTGAGTCATAGGATGTTTTGGGCAGGTTGGTTTCAGGTTGGGAGTGTTTGGGAGCAAAGGGTTGCTGCCCAGAATTTTGGCTCTTCGCTCGAGCGAGCAGTTTGTCGCTCGAGAGAGCTTTTGTTTTTGGCTCGAGCGAGGGTTTGGTCGCTCGAGCGAGAGTAGAATTTTGTGTCTGGTGGCTCGAGCCAGGGTTTCTTTGCTCGAGCGAGCGATTGCGTCTAGTTTAGACTTGAAAGTTATATTTCTTCGCTTGAGCGAGCGAGGTGTATGTTTTCGAGTTCTTCGCTCGAGCGAGCATCCTTTCGCTCGAGCGTGCTTCTGGGTTGCAGACCTAAAGCTCCGAGTTCTTGGCTCGAGCAACACTTTCTTCGCTCGAGCGAGGCTTTCTTGTGTCTGGTCGCTCGAGCGACCAATCCTTCGCTCGAACGAGCCTGTCAGGTTTAAATAGGCAGCAGCGGGTTTTAAAACACTTTTTCATCCTCTTTTTTATTCCAAAACCCTAGGTCCGACTTCTCTCTCTCTCCACTCACCTTCTCTCTTAGGTTTCATCTCTTTTTAGGGTATTTCTACCCTAGGCTCTTTATTAAAAAGATAGAGTGAGTCGAGAACTTCGTTTTAATCTGAGCGTTTGGCGGTTTGGAGCACTTTGGATTTTGGGTCATCATCTCCGTTTTCTTCATTCGAGTTCTTCTCTTCGAGGTAGGGATTTCCTACTCCATATTATAGGTTTTGTCCTAAGTTTTGGTATTTTGATATGTTGGGGGTTGTTTGGTAATTTTGGGAAAAACCCTAGTGGTTGAAATTAATTAATTTGTATAATTAATTTAGGGAAAAATGTGGAATTGAGTTTAATTCATGGAATTGGGGAATTTAGTGATTTAATGGTGTAGTTGGTTAGTTTAATTACTTACCTATGAAAATGTAAAATTTACATTTATTGATACATTTATTTCCTGTTTAGAAATAACTATTTTGGGCTATCGATGGAGGATAGTCGTGATTGTTGTAGACATTGCATGTGGATTAGGGAAAACTGAAACTAATTACAATGGTTAAGTCACTAATTTTGACTGTTGAATTAATACAGAAAATACATGTATTGATTGAGTATTGTATACGACAAGTGTTTGATACATTGTATATGCATATTGTTTGGGAGGAGATAGGGGATATACTCCACGGTTTGGGAGGAGATAGGGGATGGACTCCTAAACCGGATATTGTTTGGGAGGAGATAGGGGATGGACTCCATTAGCACCACTAATATGTGTGCTTATTGATGTATGGAAGTGTTTTTACATGTTATTGATACATCACTAAAATGTGTATCAATTGGGAAGTATGGAAGTGTTTTGGTATGAGCCTTAGTCTCATTTAAATTTGTTGATGTTGGAAGTAATGTTACTGTGAGATGTAGTCTCACTATTATAGTTTGGCCAGGTTCTGAGCCATATTGGTATAAATGGAAAGTTGAACAAATAATGAGAAGTGAAACGTGTCATGGACATTATTGTTATGGAACTGTATGATAATGAAATTGATAGTTTGTGTTAACCATCTATTGAATGCTATTGCTTTATTCAATGCTTATATTTGGTTTAGTATATTTCTACTGAGCTGTGGCTCACCCTATACGGGAATATCATTTTCAGGTCTAGGTGATGTGCTACCTCCAAGGAATTAGCTTGGAAGGATTTAGAGTTGAAGACTCTATTTAGATTAGTTGTTATTTCAGTTTATTTGATATTACATGTAAACTCAAGCCAAGGGCTGAATTTTGTAGTTGAGTTAGTACTCACATTTTTGTGTCCAAGTGTTAACTTGGAAAGATGTAAGCCCGTAGGGCATTTTATTTGATGTTACATGTGATGTCTTTCAATAATGATACTCTGATGAATGAGACAATGATTGGTTTTCTTTTATCAATGCATGTTAATGTTATATATATATTATGGGTTTATTTTGAGGGCGTTATAGTGTGAGCCACATGGTGATTCAGGGGCTGTTTTGAAATTTCACCCCCGAAACGCCCTTTTTCGACTAAGTTTAGGGCGTATTCGGCTCTAACTCCCAACCTGCGGGTCCGAATTACGTTCCGTCAGTTCTCACAAGTCCTATTTGTCATGGGGGAACTGTCCATGTGAGCCACATGGTGGGTCGGGGGTTATTATGAATTTTCGCCCCCGGAAAGTCCTTTTTCAACTAAGTTTAGGGCGTATTTGGCTCTAACTCCCAACTTATGGGTCCGAATTACGTTCCGTCAGTTCTCACAAGTCCTATTTGTCATGGGAGAACTGTCCGTGTGAGCCACATGGTGGTTCGGAGGCTGTTACGAATTTTTTTCTCAGAAAGTCCTTTTTCGACTAAGTTTAGGGCGTATTCGACTCTAACTCGCAACCTACGGGTCCGAATTACGTTTCGTTAGTTTTCACAAGTCCTATTTACCATGGTGAAGCTATCCCTGTAAGCCACACGGTCGTTCAGGGCAGTTTTGAATTTCCGCCCCCAAAACGCCATTTTTCGACTAAGTTTAGAGCGTATTCGACTCTAACTCCTAACCTACGGGTCGGAATTATGTTCCGTCAGTTCTCATAAGTCCTATTTGTCATGGGGGAACTGTCCGTGTGAGCCACACGGTGGTTCGGGGGCTGTTATGAATTTTAGCCCCCGGAAAGTCCTTTTTTGACTAAGTTTAGGGCGTATTCGGCTCTAACTCCCAACCTACGGGTCTGAATTATATTCTATCAATTCTCACAAGTCCTATTTTTCATGGGGGAACTGTCCATGTGAGCCACATGGTGGGTCAGGGGCTGTTATGAATTTTCGCTCCCGGAAAGTCCTTTTTCGACTAAGTTTAGGGCGTGTTCGGCTCTAACTCCCAACCTACAGGTCCGAATTAAATTCCGTCAGTTCTCACAAGTCCTATTTGTCACGACGAAGCAATCCGTGTAAGCCACATGGTCGTTCGGGGGCTGTTTTAAATTTCAGCAACAAATTCTTTTCCAAAAAGATTTCCAACCAAAAAGGAACAAATCCTACAAGTAAAAACCTCAATCAAATCTTTTCATACAATTTCAAACTTTAAGGTTTCAAATTCCCATGGGAATTGCTAAGAAAGCAGAGGAATATGAACCAAACAAATTTTACTCAAACGAATCTTCATCAATCTTCAACGAGTGAAAAAACTAATTTCTCCCAAGTAATACTAAAGTTTTCAATCAGTTTTTTCAATAACCAACATACCCAAGGAGGCCACATTTAAATACCCAAATAGTAACCCCCCACCCCCCCCCCCAAAAAAAAAATACTTAAATCCAAGTACTTAAATCCCTACATCTCGTCATCAACCAAGTAATGCGTCCACAGTTCTACATATAACATAAAATCAAAACATAGAAGGAAAAAAAATGAACAAATAAAGATTAACCATGCAGGTAGGGGTGGAATAAGTCTAGGTTGCAAGGTATGTACATAAAAAAAAAAATTTGAGTTAGTTTGGTACATGAAGAGAAGTATCTCATGAAGAGAAAAATAAACAAATCTAACAAGCATTTAAAAAAAAAAGAAGTTTTGAACTATTAATTAGATCCCAAGTTAGACTAGTTTTAAGAATTTTATTGATTGATATAAACAAGTAAATAAAAAGCAAAAAATAAAAGGTAGAGAAACACTTAGAATTCTTATAATGAATGCCAAAGCTCATCAGCAGAAATTGTGGGCAACACAAGAAAAAAAAATGCATAGATGTGATGTGATAAAATACACAAACTTTAAAATAAGCAAAGCATAAGTAGTTGGATTGACCACAAATGGCAATAACATAAGATTAAATAGACAAAGAACTTCAGAGCAGTAGTTGGATTGACCATATATGTCAATAACACTATCTCTTAAACACCATTAGCTCCATTACCCCTTGAAGAAAACAGCTCTAAAAAATAAAAAACTAGAAAACAGAATTGTTGAATTGAAGATCGATATCGCTAAACTAAGTAAAGAACAAGACAAACAATATGTTTGGGTAATCTAACAAATAACATACAGATCGGACAAACCTCTAATGACATCTTGAGAGATTTGAACTCAAGTTCAAGTATTTACAGTTCACCCAACCTCTTGACTAATTTTGTTTAGTAGACTTAAACAACAGCTATGAGGGGGGAAAGGGGAAGACAAGAATACTATTAATGATTGTTTGGGTAGTTGAATGACAAGCTAAATGGCTCTAAACTATGAAGTTACTTGTAAAGTAATTATGCCATTGGTCCAACTTACCCATAAGCCATTGTATTTTGAAACTCCAAAACAAATATTCATTAATGTTGCTCTTGTCCTTTCCAAAATGGTAATTGTTTCTCTGTTATTTAATCTTCTGTTTAATTGATGGATCATTTTCATGCTATTCATTTTGTTGAATTTTTTTTCCTATTCTTAATCAAAGGCCTAAAATTGTTAGTTTCTCATGAATAAATGGTTATTTATTTAAGTCAATTTGGATGTGAATGGGAGTGAAGGTCCATTGATTAGTTCTAGATAAGAATTCCTATATTAACTTGAAATTTTCTCTGTTCCTTTGATCTTATACAAAAATTTCACAGCTAGCTTAATATAAGACTTAGAAACTTCTCACATTATAACTAATGACATTTCACTATTCTTGTTTTGGCTTAAAAGGCTTTAGTATATATATTTTAAGTTTACATGTGTCATGAGAATTTAATATCTTTATATTTTAAGAAGCATGGTTGTGGTGGTTATTTATGACTATACAGTCATCTTGTTAATGTAGCTGAATTCTTTAAGTAATGTTCAACTTTTATAAATAGAACATAAGGATAAAAAGGAGTGAGAGGAAGTCACAATAGACTATATAATCCTAGCTGACATATTGAATATTTTTCATTAAAATAAAGTTTTATCTCCATTATTTTTTATACAATCATAAATTTTTATTCTCATCTCATGATTCAAATTCATTTGAAAAATTATATTTATAATCTTTGCATTTTGCTCATTGTGTAATTTTAGCATCTGTAATTTCAATTAGATCGATTTTGACCATTAATTTTAAATTTTGTGTCAATTTTGATCAAATTGATAACACCGATTACATTTTAATCAATCGAAAAACACTAACAACTTAATCAATGAGACAAAATCATGAATCCTGAGTCAATTGAAATTATAAAGACTGAAATTATAAATATCAAAATGACATAAGGACCGAAATATAAAAAATATCAACGTAACTTTAGAGGAATACTCAAATATTTCATCAATATACTTGAGATGAATATAAAACTACTATTTTCATGTGCTTTTTCCTATCCTAATCATAATTTAATATGCATTAACATATTAATGCGAATATTTAAAGTGTTTTCGAATAAAAGACTTGTAGGAAGAGTTAGATTAAAGATTTGAAGAAGAATTTGGGAGGCAAGGAAAACCAAAAAACAAATTTGACAGAAACAAATTCGACACTAATCTAACTCTTAATATTTGGGAGGCAAGGAAAACCAAAAAACATATTTTCTCATGCCTACGCTAAATGGTTTTTATTTTTTATTAATCAAGAATGGGATGGTAGAATTTGTAAAAATCTGCTAGTGGATCAACAAATTAGCAAAGCAAATGCAATTAAGCTGCTAGGGAAACATATATATATAGAGAGAGAGAGAGAGCATATATATATGTTTCATTGAACCCATAAACAGAGAAATAAAGTTATGTTTGCTATTATGCAATTAAGAAAAGCTTATCTGATGAATGCTAAAAGTCATTTTTTTAAAGTTTTATATTGAAGGGTAGATATGTGTAATCGAGTTCATCTTCCATTATAACTATCAAACAACTCACTCACACTATTTTAATTGACACAATCCCATCATTATGGATGCTTAACATCCATGCCTTGGTAAAATTCTATGCAGATAACAGAAACTTTAAAGAAAAATATCGGAACTTTGAAAAACACATTTCCAATTTTTCTTCTATTATGTTTTTTTAATCAATTCCAAACTTTCAGACCACACTGGAGTCATCACTGCCCATTGAATTTGTTAAATAAATTGGTAAGGTAGGGTCATGTTTTGCATAATTTGTTAAAAAAAATCTGCTAGTGAAACATATATATATATAGAGAAAGAGAAAGCATACGCGAGATGGAGCATCAATGGAGTCTCTTCTCAGTGATGAAGCCTCTGGATCTTACGGCAGCGGTGGTGGATCTGCGAAGATCGGCGGAGGAGGGGGAGGCGGCGGCGTGAAAAAAGGGCAACGACAGAGGTGGTAGTGGCGGCAGTGGTGATCGCAGTAGTCATGATGGTGATGGCAGAGGAGGAGAGGTGCTCTGGTTGCCGGCGAATGTGAGAAGGAGCAGCGGTGGGATGGCAACGCAGCGGGACCCCTTCGCCCCCTTCATCTTCTCTTCTTCTCTTCACCTACCCTAATATTTTGTTAGTGAGGTATTGATCTCCATCCGTTGGTTCTTCAAGTGATCGATCTTAGCCATTCATTTTACATCCTTGTTTAACTTATTTTCCCCGACTAAAATATAGCTTCGTCGTTAATTAAGTAAGGAGCCCGTCAAAAATTCAAAATCTTTCTTTGAAAATTTTAATTACAATTGGCGACTAAACATTTTAGTCAGAAAAAGTCAGCTGAAGGCAACTAAAATAATTTTTTGTCGCTGAAAGTAAGTTTTTGGCGACTAAAACTTTAGTCGCCAAAGAGAAAAAATAATTTTTTTATTTTCCATTCGGCGACTAAATATTTTAGTAGCAAAAAATCAGTATACGGCGACTAAATTTTTTTTTGTCGTTGAAAGTAAGTTTTTGGCGACTAAAACTTTAGTTGCCAAAGAGAAAAAATAATTTTTTTATTTTCCATTTGGCGACTAAATATTTCAGTAGCCAAAAGTCAATATACAACGACTAAGTGTTTTTTTTTGTCCCCAATTTTGGCATTTTTAGCGACTAATTTTTTTTAGTCGCCAATAATGAATATACCCCGACTAAAAAAAATTAGTAGCTAAATATTTTACTTTTGGCAACTAAAAAAAATGTTCGTCGCCAATTCCATAACTTTTGACGACTAAATTTTTTTTAGTCGCCAATTTTGGTCGCCAAAGGTGCATTTTGTTGTAGTGTATGCACTTAAAAGAGTTAGGAAAAATTTGCTTTAAATAGGGTCTCTGCTCGAGCGCAACTTTGATTGCTTGAGCAATCTGCAAAACTTTGCAAAAGTACTGGTTGCATGATTTTTATGCTCGAGTGAGCTTTCTGTTGCTCGAGCGATGAGCAATGGAAAACAGGGTGTGCTCGAGCGCAAAGTTTGCTACTCGAACTACCATGCAATTTTTCGCAAAACTTCTAGGAGCTTGATTTTTATGCTTGAGCAGCACTTTCTTCGCTCGAGCGGACATGCCGAATTTTGGAATTTCCAGAATTGTTTCTGAAGCTCAAAACATGATTCAAAAAGCTCAAAGCTTGCAAGTTTGGTACAAAAACATGGTAATACATTATAAAACATGGAAACATAGTTAATTTGAAACCAATTACTCAAAATCATGGTAAATTTTCAAACCCAAGTCTTAAAACTTCATGCTATGAGCTATGCATGTATTAAATTGAGCATGCATGTATCCGTTCAAAACATGATTAAGTGGCATGAGAAGTACAAATACATGAACAATTCACCAAGTTGGTGTGTAAAAGTGCCATACATGTAAGAATCTCATGAATTCCAACTCAAAATATGCATGCATGTATGCAATTCAACTATATTCTTCCAATTCATGGTATTTCTAGCTTATTTTCTTCAATGACATGCAAATGAGCTAAAAAATGAGAGCAATTCAACTTCTACATGCCATATCTACATGAATTAGGGGTGAATGTCATACCTAGTGTTAAATTCAAGTGTAGTTTTCGCTTGATTCTCCAAATCTCTAGCAATTCCCTTCAAATTCCTCTTCCTTTCACTAGAATTGTTGAGTTCTCTCTTGCTTTCTCTCTCTAATCTTAGCCAAGGGTGTATATTATGAGTTCAAGACTTAGGGCCTTATATATAGTATGATTAGCTTAGCCTAGTCAAGCTTGATTAAGGTTAACGTTAATTAATTAGGCTCAATTCTAACTAATTTCAATCAGTTTATTCTAATTATTTTGATCTGAATCAATTTTCAATTAAAGTTTCTATTAAATTCTAAATGTTCTAATTAGTCTATTAATTCATTTTCTGAAGCTGTTTAGGCTCTCAATTTCTATCTCTAAGTTGGCAACTTAAACAGATATTCCATGTATCAATAATAATCACAAAATTAAACATATATATACACACATTATCACAACAATCATGCAATTATACTTATCGCAATAATGTAATATAATATTACGTAGGTCGAGGTCATCACAGATAGGCTAATAGGTTCCAACCTAGTTGGGATGTACTTGACATATAGTGATGCAATTGCTCTACCATCATCAATAATTTGCACTTATTTTGTTTAATGATATAAATTTTTGTAATATTTTATTTCATTTTAAAATAAAAATAATTCATTCAATAAATGTTATATAATTAATTTAATATTGTAATATTGAAAGTTTCATTCTCATATATATAAAATTATTCATTTCAAAAGAAAAAAAAATTACATAATTGCATACTTTTCTAGTTAAAAGTTCATAATTTAAAAAATATAAGTCATACATAATTAAATTTAAATACCATCATGAAACATAACCAAACAAAACATCTCATTAATCTTAACTAAAATACTCTAGTATAATTTTTCTTTTATTTTTTTATCCCTAATAAATAATTTACATAAATAATGTATTTATCATTCATTTTTGTCAAAAAAAAAGGCTCGTTTAGGCCCAGCTCATTGCCCGAGCCCAGGCCGTAGGCTTGTCCCTAGGCCCTATTCTGAGTGGGTTTGGCCCCACTTGTCAACCCACGGACAGGCTTGGCTCGGCCCACTAAAAAAGCGGGAGCTCACGAGCCCCGCTTGGGCCGGCCCGAGCCCGGACCCAAATAGGCCGGGCATGACCATTATTACATCCCTAAGGTTGACTATATGAAAACTGAAAATAAACAACAATTTAATAAAGAGAGGATCGCATTTCGTCCAAAATCTAGACTGTAGAGTGTTGTTTGGACCTATAGAACTTATCACGAGTCTCGTTTTAATGATCTAAACTGTTCACATTGTCGGGCACTTTGTGTATTTCATTCACAAAAAAAAAAAATTAGATCGATCCGATAACTATAACTATGCATTTTCTGTGATAAACATAATAAATTGACCAAGTTACAGTAATTGGATCGATCTAATTTTTGTGTGTGGATGAAATACACAAAATATCCAACAAAATAAACGATTCGAATCATTAAAGTAGGATCCACAGTAAGTCCTACACATAATTCTAAAAACAGGATCTGAAGTGAGTATCACACGTAGTTCTAAAAACTGAGGCACCATTATGGATACACACTGGTATTGCGTTGAGAATGAGAATCGCCGACAAATCATCCGGTTCCCATTATGTAACAGTTTGTAACCATTACACAAGCCGCAACAGGTTGATACTCACCAGTTTGGATCGGTATTGAAAATAAAATGCTAAAAAACTTGTAAAATTATTTTCAAATTTCACGGCCACAACACCCGATTCTCAATACATACTGGCTAATACTACCAATACTGATACTCCACGATCGATTCCGCTACATTTCCCAATACTGTGATTTAGAATCATGGTCCCATGGGCCCAAATGGAGTCTAGTCCAGATTTTGGATTAGGAATGATCAGCATCTTCTAAAAAAATATGAAAGAGTTTCTTAATTTTTTTCTATTAATATACATATATCTATTCTATAACCATATCTATAAACATTATATAAAAGGAAAATTAAATTTCCACACACTTTTTAATCTCTGTGTGTATCATATTTCAGTTCAAACACTTATGAATTTGATTATATGTTATTATTTTCATTCCATACACTAAATGTTCCAATTATAACCCTAACCAATAATATGTACGCACCCCACCCAAATAATTTTTTGCACACCCTTCCACTCACCAAATATTCCAATTATAACTCTTAACTTATAATATGTACACACATCATCCAAATAGATTTTTTCACACATTATACCTTCAAACCCCTAAATTATTCACTGTCATCCTGTCTGTGTTTAGTCTGGCTCCATTAGTGTTGCTTGCAATTCCTTGCACTTCTTCCTGTACCTAATAGGAACATCGTCTAAGAATTACCACGTATTTTTAATGAGGTATGTGTTACCCACTTCTTGGCACGTTGATGTTCCATTTTCGATAATAGTTTGATATTGGTTGTGGATGAGACCAAATAATTCATTCGGTATTAATTTTTTGAATCAAATAGATTTATTCAGTTTTATATTTTCAAAATTTTTGTATTTGTTCGATTCTGTACTATCAAATAAATTTCGCCAATTGAAAACAAAATTAATTTATATTTTTTGGAAATTAATTTCCAAAATCATGAAATTATCTCAGCGCTTGATTTCCGAATATAATAAAAAATTTTGACACTGGTTTGCCGAATGAGAATCGCAAATAGGAAAAAAATTTTTTTTGCATATAAGATTACATTTTCATCGCTATATTAGTTGTAATGAAAGACAATCAAGTGTAGTAATGGAAGAAGTGAGAAACAATAGAGGAACAATATAGATTTTAATTTTTTTGTTTTTTAAATGATGTGTATAGAGAAAACTTAGTTTTAATATTTAGTGTGTATACTGATGTACATTATGGTCATTTTATTTTATGGTAAAATTGTAGTAAAAATTTCTTTTATTAAATATGTGCACAGATAGTAAATAGTGTGTGAATAGAATTTTCCTGTATAAATGCATGAAAAATGAATCTAACGCTCCAAATGATTGTCACTATTTCAATGGCTGAAAATCTACAATTGGCCTTGTTGTTGCCGTTTATTACAGGTCATATCTATGAGTTGTATTGTGTACACATACAAACTTGAGCCTGCGAAGCGGTGAGATTTGTTCTTCGAAGTGGTGAAATTTGTTTTCTTCTCTTACAGTGTATGTGGATGATTTCGACCCCACGTGTCTAACCAAAAATCTACTGCTGGTATTGTGTACGAGATGACTGAATTGGTTTCCTGGATTTGTTCTTGGGAAATTTTCACCCGGGATGGAAGACTAAACCGGTGTATTGTTAGAGAAAATATATGATTCCCTACAAGTAAATCAATCAATGGGAATAAAAATTAATACGGAAAAATTAAATCAAAAGGAACACAAGAATTTTTATATGATTCTCTCAATGTGAGGTACGTCCATAGGATCGAAATCCGATTCCACTATCAACCAAATAGTTTCCAAACGATTGCAAACGAGATACGAATGATCTCACAAAATCACCCTTAGGTGAATTCCAAATAATCACAAATAAACAAGAGGAAAGATCTCACCAAATAGACAAATAAAAATCTTCGAAACCAGAGTTATAGAAGATCTAAAATAATAGACCCAAATCAAATCTATTAACCAGCTGAATTCGAAGTAAAGAAAGTTCCACACAGCAGCAGCCGAATAATAATGCTTTGGATGAACAAAACTTGAATCAATTTACCAAGGATGGATAATCAAATAGCTGCTGCTTCACGCACACTAATTTTCGAAAGACTAAAACAATATATATATATATTATTGAATCTTGGCAGTCTTGTTTTCTCAAAACCCTAGTTGTTATCAAATTGAATTGTGTTTCCACAAGTTAGATATAATATATAAAAATATATTATAACCAACCCCAAACCAAACTAAACTCTTTTAATAAATCAATTGGGTCCCACACTCCAATAAGGAGATATACCCCAACAATTCTCCCCGTATCGACTTAGGTGGAGATATCAACCATACCTGCCAAAGTTTGACACTTCAAATATTTGTCCCTTGACAAAGTCTTAGTCAACATATCCGAAATATTATCATCCGTGTGAACCTCTTCGAGTTGCAACAACTTCGAATCTAACACATCAAGAGTCCAGTGGTATCTCACATCAATGTGTTTTGATCTCGAATGAAAGGTAGAATTTTTACTTAAGTGAATAGCACTTTGACTATCACAATAAAGCACATACTTTTCTTGCTTCAAACCAAACTCTTGCAAAAATTTCTTCAACCATAACTCTTCTTTCCAAGCTTCCATAATGGCAATAAATTTAGCTTCGGTAGTTAAGAGAGCAACACATTTTTATAATTTAGATTGCCATGTCACAGCTCCCCCTACAAAAGTCATCAAATATCCCGAAGTAGATTTCCTAGAATCAACATCACCAGCCATGTCAGAATCTGTAAACCCATTAAGCATCGGCTTACCATTCCCAAAACACAAACACACATTCGAAGTCTCTCAAAGATATCTTAAAATCCATTTTACCGCTGCCCAATGTTCTTTACCCAGATTATAGAGAAACTGACTCACCACACCAACGGCGTGAGCAGTATCTGGCCTTGTACAAACTATGGCGTACATCAAATAACCAACTGCTGAAGCATAAGGAATTTTCAACATCTCTTCTTTGTCTTTCTCACTTATAGGACATTGATTCAAACTAAGCTTGAAGTGACCCGCAAGTGGACAACTAACCGGCTTCGCTTTATCCATGTTGAACCTCTCAAGAACTTTCTTAATGTAGCTTTCTTGAGACAACCAAATCAGCCACTCTTTGCGATCACGAACAATTTTCATACCAAGTATTTGCTTTGCCGATCCAAAATCTTTCATAGCAAAAGATTTGCTCAACTCCAATTTCAATCTGTTAATCATAGTGTAATCTTGACCCACAATTAACATGCCATCAACATAAAGTAAAAGAATAATAAATTTGCCATCCGAAATTTTTTTCACAAACACACAATGGTCCGAAGTGGTTTTAGAAAAACCATTATTCACCATGAAAGAGTCAAATTTTTTGTACCATTGTCACAGGGCTTGCTTGAGGCCATACAAATTTTTCTTCAATTTGCAAACAAATTTCTCTTTCCCTTTCTCCACAAAACTTTCTGGTTGCTTCATGTAAATTTCTTCTTCAAGATCACCATGAAGAAATGCGGTCTTCACATCAAGTTGTTTAACTTCAAGGTTTATATTTGCAACCATGCCAAGTACAATCCGAATAGAAGATATCTTCACAACTGGCGAGAAAATATCATCAAAGTCAATACCTTTCTTTTTCCCAAAGCCTTTCACAACAAGGCGTGCCTTGTACCTTAGATTCTTGCCATCATTCTTCAATTTGAAAACCCATTTATTTTTCAGAATTTTTCTCCCCTTAGGCAACTTCACTAAGTCATAAGTGTGATTTTCAAGCAAGGAATTCAATTCCTCTTCCATGGCCTTTTTCCAATCACCTTTCTTTGTATGCTCAATTGCTTCTTAGTAGCTCTCGAGCTCCCCTTGATCAGAAATCAACACAAATTCATTGGAAGGATACTTTTTCGAAGGTTGCCCGTCTCTTGTAGATTTCCTCAACTCAAATTGTGATGGCGGTTCTTGAGTTGGATGCTCTTCCTCAATTTCTGGCTCAACTTCATTAGGATTAACATCATCCTCTACATCTTCAATGGATGGCTGCACATCTCCCCCATTTTCATCATCAACTGAAGATGAAGGAGATGGATCCATGTCAATGAGATTACTACTTTTTGGCTCCGGTTGATCACCTTTGTCAAAGTCTTCAATTGTTTGCTCTTCAAGAAACACAACATCACGGCTTCGAATAACTTTCTTGTTGACCGGATCCCACAATCTATAACCGAATTCATCACGCCCATAGCCAAGAAAAATACATTGTCTTGACTTGCTATCAAGCTTGGACCTCTCATCTTTTGGAATGTGAACAAAAGCTCGGCAACCAAACACTCTCAAGTGCTCATAAGACACATCTTTGCCGGTCCAAACTCTTTCAGGAACATCACAATTCAAAGAATAGGAAGGAGACAAATTGATCACGTCAACCACTGTCCTCATTGCCTCACTCCAAAAGGATCTTGGCAATTTAGCTTGTGAAAGCAAATACCTTGTTCTTTCCACAATGGTGCGGTTTATCCTCTCAGCAATGCCATTTTGTTGAGGAGTCTTCTTAACTGTCTTTTGGTGCCGAATACCTTGGCTGCGACAATACTCATCAAATGGCCCAATGTATTCACCACCATTGTCTAATCGAATGCACTTCAATTTCTGCCCTGTTTCTCTTTCAACCATGGCCTGAAAATGCTTAAATACTTCTACAACTTGATCTTTAGTTTTTAGTAGAAAAGCCCAAACTTTCCTTGAATAATTATCAATAAAAGTAACAAAATAAAGTGCACAACTATGTGTTCTAACTTTTAAAGGATCACAAACATCCGAATGAATCAACTCCAAAACATTTTCTTTTCTAGAAGCAACATTTTTATGAAAAGAAATTCTACGTTGCTTAACCGCCAAACAATGAACATAAGTTTTGAGATGTGTACCTTTCAAACTGGGTAGAAGCTTTTTCTTGAACAAAACTTGCAACCCATTTTCACTCATGTGCCCAAGTCGCTTGTGCCACAATTCAGTAGAAGTATCATCTTCAAATGCATTGACAACACCTTTACAAATTTTTCCTTGCATTGAATAAAGTGTATGAGTCTTCTTGCACTTAGCCACCACCAAAGAACCCTTTGTGAGCTTCCATATTCCATCACCAAATTTATTGTTAAAGTCTTCATCATCTAGCTTCCCGGTAGAGATCAAATTGAGGCGAATGTCGGGAACATACCTCACATCTTTAAGCAACAACTTGCAACCCAAATTTGTTTTCAAGCAAACATCATCCATGCCAATAATCTTGGACAAACCTTCATTACCCATTCGGACAGAACCATAATCTTCTTTGGTGTAGGTAGTGAAGAAATCAACTCGAGAAGTCACATGAAAAGAAGCATCAGAATCAATCACCCAATTGCTCTCTTGGCCCACAAAATTGATACAATCATCTTCACAAACAACCATGAGATCACCATTGGTAATAACTGCCATTGTGTCTTCTTGCTTCTTATCCACACTGTTGTCACGCCTTTTCTCCTTATTCTTGAGCTTTCGGTATTCCCGCTTCATGTGCACTTTCTCATGGCAATAATAACACTCAATGTCTTTCTTTGAAAAAGAACCATCTCTTGATTTGTCACGACTTTGCTTTGATCACGACCATGAGGAGTCTTACTCCTCCTCCCCCTTGTTTTGCTTCGTCCTCTCACAACAAATGCTTCCGAATGAGAGGAACCCGCTGATTTTCTTCTAGTTTCTTCATGCAACAAGCTACTAGTGAGTAGGCTCATTGTGACAACTCCATCGGGCGTCGAATTACTAACTGTCACAACCAAAATCTCCCAACTTTCGAGCAAAGAACTAAGTAGTATCAAAGCCTGCAGCTCATCATCAAAAATAATTTTCATACAAGCAAGTTGGTTAACAATACTTTTTATTTCATTCAAATGTTTCGGAATAGGGTTGCCCTCTTTATATTTTAAATTAACCAACTTATGGAACAAAAAAGTTTTATTTGTGGCTAATTTCCTGTCATAAAGGCCTTCTAAATTTTTTTCCATAAATCATGTGCTGAAGTTTCAGTAGCAACATGATGAAACACACCGTCATCAATCCATTGACGGATAACACCAGCGATTTTTTGATTAAGCCTCTTCCACTCATCATCTTGCATACCTTCGGGTTTGCCACTCTCACCTTCAATAGGTCCATACAAATCTTTACAAAATAATAGGTCCTCCATTTTAGTTTTCCAAGTTACCCAATTGCTTCCATTGAAGCTAGGCGTACAACCCACATTCTCCTTCATTGATTTACACAAATAATTAAACCCAAATAAACCGTAAGCTCTGATACCAGTTGTTAGGGAAAATATATGATTCCCCACAAGTAAATCAATCAATGAGAATAAAAACTAATGCGGAAAAATTAAATCAAAAGGAACACAAGAATTTTTACATAATTCCCTCAATGTGAGGTATGTTCACAGGATTGAAATCCGATTCAACTATCAACCAAATAGTTTCTAAACGATTACAAACGAGATACGAATGATCTCACAAAATCACTATTAGGTGAATTCTAAATAATAAAAAATAAACAAAAGAAAAGACCTCACCAAATAGACAAATAAAAATCTTCGAAACCAAAATTATGAAAGATCCAAAATAACAGACCCAATTCAAATCTATTAACCAGCCGAATTCGAAGTAAAGAAAGTTCCACACAGCAGCAGCCGAATAATAGTGCTTTAGAAGAACAAAACTTGAATCAATTTGTAGCACACTTACCAAGGATGGATAATCAAATAGCTGATGCCTCATGCGCACTAATTTTCGGAAGACTAAAACAATATATATATATATTTATATATTATTGAATCTTGGTCTTGTTTTATCAAAATTCTAATTGTTATCAAACTAAATTAGATTTTTATAAATTAAATATAATATATAAAAATATATTATAACCAACTCCAAACTAAACTAAGCTCTTTTAATAAATCAGTTAGGTAACCACACTCTAATACCCCCAACATGTATTTGTTCCCTTCTTCCGTTGCCCAAAGCTGACTTCTCTGATTTTCGTAACTTTTGAGTTGTCTTCCAGAGGAATAGCATGTCGTTGCAATTGTCATGCCCCAATAGGACCGAATGGCTAACCAATCCATTATCCCAAGTAATAGAGCTTTGAAGCGGTGGGACTTGTTTGGTATATATACAGCTAGCTTTTCCCTTCACTGTTGGTACGAACTGTAGCAACCAAAATTCTGGTATGTTGTCAAGTTTTTTTTTGGTTTTCTGTTTTCCTACCCTTGATAACCACGATACTGCTATGAAAAGAGCAGAGTTAGAATTCCTGGGATTGAAGTGTGGTGCCCATTATGTGTTTGGTATTTTGTGTGATTGAAAAGATCATGTATGTTACTTGTCGTTCATTGATTGAGACTAGGCCAATTATTACTAATGTGCAGGTTTTGAATATGTTTATTTGATCTCTTAGTTGTTGATTTCTTCTTCTTTTTTTTTTTTTTTTTTTTTTGTTTTGCTGATATGTTGCTACAGTTGTTTTAGACAACAAAAGAGGGTTCTCTAATGCTATGGATGGTTTTTGCAGTTGAGAAACCAATTATTTTTTTAAGAAATTGACATATTAGATGTTTTCTATAGGCATATCTAATACTGAAAATTACCCCAGAAAATTGACACTAATAATATTGAGGTTAATGCTGTGGATGGTTCTATCCAGAATGTAGGGGTCATTTAAACCATTAACTTCCATTTGGCTCTGTGCTCCGGATATAAATTCTTTAATTGGATCAACATTGATATTGATCTTCACCAATATAATCCTATCGTTTGAATCATTTCAAGAGTTATTATAAATTAAAGTTGCCCTCCACTGGGATTAGATTAATATTACATCTATAAACAATCAAAATTATAACAAAACTAAAGCTAATTTAATATAACACACACAAAACACCTTGGGTACTCTTATGACTCTGTTTAAGAACACAAAAACTAGGGAAGTTCATGGACAACTACAAGGAAATTCTGAATGCAATCTATGGAATTTCAATGATAATATCATCAATTGATAGCCAATATTAATCATTTCGTCATATAAGTTGAATTTGCTTTTGGCACTTGTGAGAAAAATATCTTTGATATCGGCTGCTTCATCCAGAAGGGAAACACCAGATGACTTTTAATAGTGTTACAGGTTTTTATGTAGAGATGTTATGGTGCTGTCATGCTATAAAACTTTGTACATGGTATAGAATCCACATACTAAACTCTTTTGATTATAAATGTTTTTCTGCTGGGAATGGTGTTTGACCTTGAGAAGGGATCCACCTTATATATTGATCTTGCGAAATCTAACTCGAGATCTAAGCGCCCAAGATTTGGTACGTTCACTCCATTATTCCCGCTGCTTATGTTCTACTTTCCATTTACTGTTGCATAACTGAATTGTGTGAACTTGTTGATTAGATGATGAAAAACCTGGATTGGAGAAGAGAATTAAAGAATCTGTTGCGTTTTCAAGGGGCACCCTTGTTACTGGTAAGATGGATACCTTGAACCGTGCAGAACAATATGGACAATTGAGTGTTTCCATTAGGAGCTCTTTGTCTGAACAGTTGTTCTTTTAAATTTTTTTTAATCACTTTTACAGAATTATTTAAATCAAATGAGGTGATCTCTATATTACCTCTTCAGAGCCCGTTTCTCACCATTTGCTTAATCTCTGGATGTTTTAATGAGCTGTACATGGGAATATAGGTTTGTGGAGTTTGTAACATGTTCTCAATTAATAGAACATGGTTTGTTGTGTCTTGGGCTATTTCAGTTCAAGAAAGCGTTCATGTATTGGCATTGAGAAAAGTTTGATTCCATGTGTGTGCGTGCAAATATATGCGAAGTATGGTAATATCCAATGTTGCATTACTTGAAAGGGTAAAACAGTTTGAAGGTGTCTGGTAGTGGTGCTAAAGAGAAAACTATATATACAAAAACACACACACACACACATATATATATATATATATAATATGATATATAAATTATATATATACATAAAAAATAAATTTAAATATCATAAAAATAATCTCTAATATGATAAAGAAATTTTTTTGGTAGAATATGAAAAGAGAAAACAAGATGGGAGAAGAATGAGATATATATCTTATTATACTAAGAGGTCATTTTTTTTTTTTAATGCAATAAGATATATATTTTTAGAAGTGCTATTAGCAAAAATATTTTTTCACAGAAACATGGGAGTCATGGCCTTTCATAGTCTTCTCCTAGTTCCATCATTGTGATTGGTAGAACAACCCTTCCAGGTCTAGGCGAACTAGACCTAGTGTCAAGAGTATGGGTTTGAATCCTCACCTGTGTTCGAGTCTGCAACTTACCGCTACATAACTGAGCGGCCCCTACTATGTAGCACCATCTAAGGGTGACCTCTAGGGTCTCAGCTCCTTACACTATGTTTGGTTCGGGGATTTGGAGTGGGATTTGAAGTGAGATTTGGAAAATGTATGTGAAACTAAGTAAAATATAGATATAACTAGGTGAATGTAGATATTTTTTATTGGGACATTTACACACGTCTTAATTTATGAACTTATACTCCATTAAGCCCTAATTAAGATTTTTTGAACTTTTCAGTCTCATTAAATTTTTAATAGTCAAAATTACTTTTCAAATAATGATTGTTCATCATTTATAATTATCTATAAAGAAATATAATGATTTGACATTTACTTTGATTTTCAAAATTCAAAACTTTAAAACATTAACTTTAAAATTGAAAAAACTAAAAAAAAAAAAAATTATGCACAAAAAATTGAATTTTTTTTTTTGTGCAAAATTAAAAATTTTGTATTTATAAAGAAGCATGATGATGGAATATTGATGTGCAAAATTGAAAAAAAAAAATTAAAATTGAAAAAATTGATAATGTTTTCGGTTTTATTGGATAGTTGAATCAAATCAGTAAGTAAAAAAGCAAAAACGTTTAATCTCATGCTCTTTTTTTTTATCAGTTAGTGTTAGTGAAATAATTATCTGAAATATTATTATGCAAAACGGATAATATTCTTAATTTCAAAAATTGAAAAAAATTAATAATATTTTTAGTTTTATTAAATAGGACTTATTGCTTCAAAATTTTTTAAATAAGACCTGAGTTACCATAACATTTGTAAATAGAATTTTTAGATAATTAATTTTATTTTATTCACATTTTATTTATATTTTTTCTTTCTGTTTTAAAATTTCTTTCTACACCTTTCAACTATACACAGATTTAAAGCCTAGCCCTAGGGTGCCTTTTGTGACTCTGTGGGTTTGTGTAGAGAGAACATGAGTCATAATTAGGAGAATCTTGAGCCCGAGAAAAGGTTTGCTTTGGCGATCCGACGTTAGAATTTATTTTCATCCAATGGCTATTAGTTGAGGAAAGAGAGAATCTATGGCTTAGAATTTATTCTCATCCAATAAGTGTGGTTTGGCATTCTGTCATTTATTTTAAAAAAATTTTGGTATTAGTATTTCTTCTTTTTCTGTTTTTGGATCCATCTAGAAGAGATTAAAGTAAATTATAAATTAACCAAAAAATAGTGTAAATGGATCTAATTTTTTTCAATTATTTATTTATTTATTCATGTTCTTTTCATGAGAAAATTATTTATAAATCCTATTAGGAAGACTTATGCTATATGTGGTCCTACTAAAAAACTTATGTTTCCATAAGTCTTGTGGGAAGTTTGTTGACACATTTACCCTCAATATTAATTGTTAATATCATAAATAATAATAATAAAACCATATCTAGAAAATTGAATGTTACCATAGATCATATCTATATAAACGTAACGTGACACCTATATAAACGTCACGTGACACCTATAATCTATGGTAACATGCAATTTCCTAAGAAATTGCATGTTACTATAGATCATATCTACATAAACGTAATGTAACGTGACACCTACATAAACGTAACATGACACCTATGATCTATGACAACATTCAATTTCTTATATAGAAAATTGAATGTTACCATAGATCATATCTACATAAACGTAACGTAACGTGACACGTACATAAATGTAACGTGACACCTATGATCTATGGCAACATTCAATTTCCTATATAGAAAATTGAATGTTACCATAGATCATATTTATATGAAACGTAACGTGACACCAACATAAACTAGTAACATTTTCACATTCAATTTAAAAAAATAAAAACTCATTAAGTTTGCGAAACGTAACGTGACACGTTACGTTACGTTTATGTAGGATCTTGTGGAATACATTCTTATCTAAATAGGACTTGAGACTCTATAAGAAATTACACAAGACTTAGCCTACCATAAGTGTCTGAAAAAAAAACTTATAAATAAGTCTCCATTTTTTTATCCTGTCTAATCAAGTAAAACATAAAGCGTAATGCTTTTTAAAAAAATGAAAAAAAAAAACAATCACAAAAAATGAAAAAAAATAAAAAATAAAATAAAAATTAAGAAGACTAAACCTAAATACTCTCAAAAAAAAAGAAAAGAAAAGAAAAGTCAGTTGGTAGGTTTTGTGTTAAAATCACATGTGATCGTTGTAACAATAATGTTATAATTTGACATTTTAATGTTGTAACTAATTAAATTTTAACTTTGATAATGCCAAAATAACACAAACTGTTGGAGATGTTTTTAAGGCTCCGTTTGTTTTGGGAGACAGAGGAATGATTAGGATTGGTATTGAGGCGGGATCCATTCTAATTGTTTGGTTAGAGTTTTTCGAAAATAATTTTCAGAAATTCTATTTTCTTGTATTCCGTATTTTTTTTGTTTTTACTGAATTTTTTTAATATTTTAAGTAATTTTTTTTATTTAAATTTTTAGACATACCTAGCATAAATATACCTAAAAAGTAAAAAAATTGTGAAAAAATCCTTTTAAAAATTCACCAAATACCAAAAACACAAAAAAACAATACGAAAAATTCAGTACATTTTTTTTTGTATTTTTATGTATTTATTAATTTTTTAAAATATTTTTTTACAAATTTTTTATTTTTTAGATACATTTAAGTAAGGTACATCTAAAAAAGTAAAAAAAAATATTTAAATTTTTTAAAATATTCACTAAAAACAAAAAAATATGAAAACCAAAAAATTTAATCCAAAAAACTGAAACGAAATACACTGATTAATATTGTGCTTGTTTTGAAAGATGAAATAATCCCCTCCAGCTTAGGATGGGCCTTAGGGAGGGGATTAGGATGGAGACTTGAGACTTGGTATTAGAAAATAATCCGTCGGACTTTTTTTTTATTTTATTTTTATATATATTTTTTATTTTTTACATATTGGGCATTTACTTTTGAACATTAATTTTTAATTTTTTTTATTTTTTGTTAAGTAAAAATCATAATTTTATTTGTTTTATTTTATTTTATTTTATTTTTTATTTTATATATGTTGGGTATTTTTTTTAACATTAATGTTTAATATTTTTTTATTTATTTTATTTGTTTTATTATTTTATATAAAAATAATTTAACAATCTCTACATTAACAACTATCATCAAAATAAATATAATTTTACTTTATTTTTTCACTAGCAATCCTGTTAGTATGAGTAGTGATTGGTAGCTCGAAAATAGGGCTCGAGATTTGGCTCGAGGGTCAAAACGACGTCGTTTTGACCCTGTTTTTTTTTTTTTTTTTTTTTTTTTCTTATTTTCTTCCTTCACTTCATCTTCTCTCCGCCATTTTTTTTGCAGAAAACCAGGAAGAAGGAAGAGAGGAGGAGGGAAGGAGGGAGGGAGGGAGGAGGAGGAGGGGGGAGGAAGGAGGAGGGAGGAGGAACTGGAGGGGGCCATTAAAATGGCGGTGGCGAGGCGAGGCGAGCAGCGGCGGAGGCGAGGCAGGCCGGCGATCGCTGGTGCTGCGACGATCGGCGGCAGCGAGGCGATGGAGGAGCTGCGACGAGGACGGCGGCGGAAGGCGACGACGGACTGGTGCTCCCCCCCCTCTGCTTCTCTCCCTCTCCCTCTCCCTCTCTTCCCTCTCCCTCTCCCTGTTTTTCGAGCCAAAACTCGAACCATTTCGTCGAGCTACGAGGATTTACTCAAATCTCTTTTATTCTACTTTTAAAAAGGCATAAGAGATTTTATGGCGCCTATTGGGGTGTCAGATTTTGGAGAAGAAAGCTAGTGGCTGGAGTAAGAGGAGAGTAAGAAATAGGGAGTCAAACGAGGAGCGGTTTTGGAGGAAGAAAAGTAACAATTCTTTTAAGCGACTTGCTAATGAAATCTTAAAGGTTAGCAATAAATATTATAAAATATTAAAATATTTTTACATATTTTAACAATTTTTTATATAGATTTTTAATATTATCGACAGCTCTAATTGTTATTTTTAATATTTTCTTTCTTTTAATATTTTTTAAATAAGAGAGAAGAGATGATTGACAGACTAAAAATAAGAGTTAGGGGACAAGGATTGGGATAGTCAAGTGGTGTGCAGATGTCTGAATATGTTTGCCCCTGCAAAAAATTTTTAAAAAATGATATATAAGTTTCCATTTTAAATTTATTTTTTAAACTTAATAATGTGAATTGATAAACACATGAAAATTATTGATTGATTAATTATTGAACTTGAAAAATAAATGCAATTTTTCAATTTAAATAACACCACTCAAAATTTTGTGACCCTACAAAAATATAACTATCCCACAGTATAGAAATGAGTCAAAACGTCTTACAAAAGTGTGACCCAATAGGTAATATTTGGTAATAACTTTTAATGAATTTTATTAACATATATTTTAAAACACGTGTTTAAAAATATTATATATTCTGAATGAAAATACATATAACAAAAAAAATATATATATATATATCTATATTTTAATTCTTCTAACATATACCTTAAGGATGTACGTTAATAAGATCAAAATTTTAATCACACCATAGAAAATTAACTCTTAAGTTAATTTTAATCAAACCATAGAGAATTAATTCTAAATTTAGATTTTAGAATTATGTTTTTAAAGTTTGATCACTTGGGAAATATATATCTCAGTTTGAAAGAATATTTTTTTACCCTTCATTACAAATAGAAATATTTCCTCTCTCTCTCTCTCTCTCTCTCTCTCTCTCTCTCATACTTTCCTCTATTTTGAGCTTCAAGCTTTGATTTCATCTAGTTAGAGGAGAAATCAACCCCTAGTTCTTGAGGGAAAAGCTAGAGCACGTTGAGGGTTACATATGAGTGTGAGTGTATTGTGATTTCATTACCATCGACTATTAGTCCCTTCAACTATTCTCTCTCTCTTTAGGTATGAATACCTTTAACTTAGTATATTTACATTTTGATATGGATATGTGAAAATTTCTTAGATGTATTGATGTATGAGGAAAATGGTTTTGACAAAAAGGGGTGTTGATGTTTGAAAATGGGGTTTTCCTTAAATACTTGAAAAGTTTTGAGTGTTCTCGTATAAAAATAACTATTACTTGAGGTTGTTTGATTTATGAAGAAAATGAGGGAAATCCCTACATTGTTAAAAACCCTAATATGTAATTTCGGTTTCAAATGAGAGATTGGTGAATAAATTGATATTTATGATAACATTAAGTCAATGCTGAGTGGATATGCTTGGGAATATTGAGAAAGTTATGGATTCTTGGAGAGGTAGTTGTAATGATGAGTTGTTGTAGAAATTCTTGGTAGTTTTGTAATGATTCCCTTCCTCTATGGAACTAAAGTATTATTCTTTTTATAAAGTTAAGTGGAACCTTAGATAAATGATGATATTTTACAATCTCATGCATTGCATCTCATAGTTTTGAACTTGTCTTGTTTTATCACATGGATGTTGAGCATTGGAAATGTAACGCCCTGAAGTAATTAACAATAGTACCATCTCACAATAATTACTAATTAACAATGCATTTCAGAATATGATAGCTTTACATTCATATGATCTAGTTGTATAATATATGGCACATGCAATTATACATTCATAAAATCTAATTCTGAATCTATAGCATGTGTCATAAGCAAAATGTATGAAACAAGAGTTAAATAGATAAATGAATGCCTCAATGGGTATAACTTTCCAAGTCGATACTTGGTTACAACAAAAGTGAGTTTGAAACTGAGTTAATTAAAGCTTTAGCCAGACTGAGCACGAAGGGCTCGGTCAGACTGAGTCAATTAAAGCCTCAGCCAGACTGAGCATGAAGAGCTCAGCCAGACTGAGTTAATTAAAACCTTAGCCAGACTGAGCATGGAGGGCTCAGCCAGACTGAGTCAATTAAAGTCTCAGCCAGACTGAGTGCGAAGGGCTCAGCCAGACTGAGTCAATTAAAGTCTCAGCCAGACTGAGTACGAAGAGCTCAGCCAGACTGAGTTAATTAAAGACTCAACCAGATTGAGCGCGATACGCCCGTTCGGATTGAGTTAACTAAGGCTTTACCATGGTAGGTCATGCTAAATTTTAGCCAACATTTCAGCAAAGTTTTCACACAGTTGACATACTTAGCCAATATCCAAGTCCATATATTTCTTAACTCCTTTTTTACATACAGACGAAGCTCTCATTTTTATCATACGTTGATATTCCTTAAGTCCATCCTTCACATTTTTACCTCATATTTTTATCATACGTTAGCTCGGTTAGCCGTTTTTCAAACTTTTCATTGAATTTTTCTCAAACATTCTCATTATTCCAAACTTACAACTCAACAGCAATAAGGACAGCGATGACAAACAAGAAAACTCATTTTATTTATAAAACTCACAGTTGCATACAACTTGCTGTAGACATTACAAATCCAAAAAAAAAAAAAAAAAACCAACAAAAACAAAAACAAAACAACAACCAAAATTTTATTTACAAACAATAACACGCAAAACACAAAAATTTTACATCCCTCATTCCTTCTCGCTCTAGGCCAAGTCTTCTTCGTCAACCCCCTCATCTAGGGGGGTCTGGGCCACATCGTCTTCATCTATTCTTATATTGCTGAAGTCCAAGTCTGGGAACAGCTCTTTTGCTTTACGTTTGAAAGTCTTCCAGCTGTTGTCCCAGAACTCAGCCATCTCATGCTTGTAGAAGTCCAACCGTTGGAAGCTCTGGATCACTTCCTCTTCACTCCTACTTCCAGCGGTCGCTCCCGACAGGCTAGCCCCCATATCCCCCTCTCTCGCCAAGCTGCTGGCAATAGCGGCATCAATGGCCATCTAGAAGTCGGCGGACCCCTTGAACTACTCTACCGCTGCAACACATAGGTCGGGGTGCACCGGCCTCTTAGATACCAACTTGGCTCTCTCCTCTTCCAAGGTCTTCTCCAATCCTGCCTTCTTAGCTACAGACCTGGCCCGTTAGTCCGCCAACACCCTCTCCAACTCAGCGATCTTCTGATCTACTTCTTTCTTTTCTTTGATTGACTGAGCACGAAGATCTTCATTGCAGACCATGGCCTCATCCCACCTTTCGTTGGCAACGGTGCAGGCTTTCTAGGTCTCTTCTAGCTTTTTCTGCTCGCCAGCCAATTGGAACTCGAGCGACACCACCTTGCGGCGTTCTGTCTCCAGCTCTAACTTGGTCGTGAGCAGCTCAGCATTAGCACGGTCGGCTGAATAGCCCTGCACCATAGCCAACACCTCCATCTTCTTGGCATTTTGGGCATACTCCAGCCCCCTAACATACGTGCTCCGCGCAGCTTTCCTCCAGCCCCCGGTCTCCCTCCTCAAACTTTCAAGCTGGGCCTTCACCTCCTCCAGCTTTGCCTTTAGTGGCTGAACTTCGCCTTTTGCGCGTGCCGCTTTGTTCAGTAAGGCTCCTGCTAAGGTCGTCGCCTCCATCTGGGCAGAACACAGCCCCCTTAGCAGTTTAGCCTTTGTGAAACTTGCCATCGAACGCACGGTCGCGTCCTCTACTACTCCCAAGAGCCGATCTGCAGTAGTCCTGGCTTCACCTCCTTCTCCTTCCAGTCGTCCAGACACTGCTGGAGCGTGGTAAATGGCGGTCTTCAACCGGCCCTCTCTCCTTCTCCTTGGGGCGTAGAGCCCCCCTTGGGCTATTGCTCTGCCCTTTTTTAGTGCCAGTTGCCCCACCTTCCACTTGTGTTTCAGGGCCAGTCGCCCCACTCTCCATCCCCTTCGCTGTTTTCTCCAACCCCACTTCGGGGGTCCCTCTACCATCCCCTCCTTCATCTTCTTCAAGGCTGGTCCCTCCTCTCTCTCCCTTACTCTCTTCTTTTTCTTTAGTACAGCCTTCACCTCTTTTTTGCTCTTTTTCTTCAGAGGATCCACTGGAGGTGGTCGTGGCTCAAAACCACTCAGGTCCTTCTCCCCCAGTGGCTTGGGGTGCGGTCGAACTCGTTCCCTCACGATCGATTTGGGCCGGCGGCCTAACTTCGCCTCTTTGTACTGATCGGCCTTGGCGAAGGTGGTTCTGTCCTCCGCCTCTTGCCTCTTCCTCCTCGTCTCTAGTTCTGCCGGCGTAAGATCTCCACCGGTCGGCTGAGGGCCCAACCTTAAGGCAAACAAGGCTGAGGGCTGAACGAGGTCATCCCACTTGGTGCCCTCCTTCTCCCTCTATGCCTTCACCTTTTTCACCCTCTCCTCTGCCTCCAACCATGGCTCAACCGACTTGGTTGGCACCTTCCACACCGTGCGCACTCCTACTCCTCCGTTGGCGGACACGTAGAACCACCGCGGCCTCCACTCCTTCACTGATAACGGCAACCCCGCCACCAGACCCTTCCTTGTTGCCGCTTGTAGGGTGACCCAAGTCTCTTGCTGGCTTGAAGCCTTGTAGCACGCAAAAAACTTATCCACCGTCATTGCAGCCCCCTCGTTTGCCCGTGGTCACGCGCTTGCACAGGCCAACAAAATCTTTCACGCGTTGGGCATCAGTTGGCCCGGAGCCACCTCCAGCCGATTCAACACCTCTACTACTATCCCGGGAAGCGGCAACCTCAACCCCCCCTTTAACGCCTCTTCGTAGAGGGCAAACTCCCCCGGTCGGGTGTCAGATGGCCTTTCTTTCGCATCGGCAGTTTCAACTCTATCTTCGCGGGAATCTGATACTTCCCACGCATCTCCTCCAACTCCTCCGCTGTAAAGGTCGATTTGTTGGCCTTCGTGTGCCAGTGGTCTGGCTCTACTTGACTGATTGGCTTCGCAGCTGCTATCAGTGTAAACAAATGAGGTCGCCCCGCCAGCTCCCCCTCACTTCCTACTCGCCTCTCTGTCCTGTATTGCTCCACCAGGTCCACCGCGTTGTCGTCCCCCAATGCATCTAGTCTCATGGTGGGCACATCCTCTTGAGCCATCTCTCTGGTATGCCTACATATAGCTTCAGATGCTGGTACAAGATAGTTCACAAAATGTTGCAAATGTGTATCACTCGACACAAAAGAGTTTACTTCTAGAACATTTTGGTTTTTTGCAAAAAGACAGGTAAAGCGGATAATACCAAAAGTCCAAGGCTTGCCTGCATTTCAAGGGTCACAATTAAATTTTGCCAATTTGAAAATTTTCAAAAAAATTTCAAAACTGCCTTTTCAAATACCTTATATTGACCTATCGCTTCATTTCTTGCTCAATGCCTAACCTTTCCCATTACGGGATTCCGCCACGTGTACGACCACGATCCACTGCCCCTTTCCCCTTCCCTGTCTATTCCACTTCACTTCACCACGTGCCCCGTCGCCCCTCGAGCCCCGTGCACCGCCACTCACCCTTCGCGGTTGACCCTCTTCACGGTCGGTCCCTCCCCTCGGTCACCCTTCGTGGTCGACCCTCCTCACGGTCAGTCCCTCCCCTCGGTCACCCTTCGCGGTCGGCCCTTCTCACGGTCGATCCCTCCCCTCTGTCCCCCTTCGCGATTAGCCCTCCTCACGGTCGGTCCCTTCTCTCGGTCACCCTTCGCGGTCGGCCCTCCTCACGGTCGGTCTTCGTCCACCTTCTCATCGGTGTTCGTCTCGTCGACCTCTCACAACTGCTATTTTCTTCTTTATTCCCTTCATTGGACTAAAACTGCACTTGGGAATGAGGGACTACTAACACGGGTAAGCCCATAAAGGGTATAGCCCACCATTTAGGGCCCAATACATAATTCAAATACTAAAGCCCAACGTTGCTAAAGCTCAACATGGCATTAAGAACCAATGACATCTAAACACGTGGCAAGAGAAGGACGAGCCACATAAGCAGATAAAGATCTTGCAAAGTTATTGCACTGCACATCAGCCATTAATGGAGTCCCTTACAGCATTTATTGCGATAACCCCTCCCCGTCGAGACAGAATGGCATCACCATGAACAAGGCAAGTTAGAGCATAAACTTTCGACCAAGCTGACAGGTCGGAAAGGACAATGAAATGATTAACAGAGGATATAAGCAGGCATCGTAGACAAGGAAATGGTTAAGCTTTTCTATCACTAATCTATCTCTACATTCCATCTCTCTTTCTAACTTGCTCGTCGAAGGGTTCGCTGGGGGACTCCCCATTCCTCGTTGAACTCTTGTGCAGGTCTCTCGGTGGGCTTAGTACCTCGGGCACTGGTTAGGGAAGCGTGGATCAATCCGACCCGTTCCTTCTGGAACACGCTGTATCATCAAAACTCAATATAAATAAAGTCCGAAGCTTGTACAAAATAGATACAACAAAAATAAAACAAGAAACTCTCGGCTCCAAGTCCTCCCAAGCTACGACCTTGGCGGAGGCATATCATCGGCACCTGAAAATAGTTTTTCACATAAGGTGAGCCAAAGTAAAGATACTCTAACACAATGTATGAATCTTAACAGAGTTATAATAAAGTGAATGCATATGCAATGCTTATGCCAAAACATTTTTTATCTCTTTCCAAAAACCATGCAATGCCAGGTTTATATCATAATTCATGAAATCATTTCCTTTACAATAGCAAACAAGGCAGCGGATATAACATTAGGAATCTCTAGGACGAGTCTGTAAATAGGCTACAAGCACTACCAATTACCATTTTTACATGTATTAACTGGAAGGCTTAGTACCTATTTGTGCAGGTTTCTAGACTTTCACTAAGGACACACATGCCGACTTAATACCACAACTACACTCCTTACCCAGATTCACTAAGGTATTCATTCATTTTTCTCAAAACAGTATACATTTTCAATGTGTGAAATATGTAATAATGCTCAATGCAAATAGACGAGAAATTAATTTCAATCTGCCTAATTTTCATGCAATTTCTACAACAGTCATAGTTGTCCTCTACTAATAGCCCAAAACAGATATCTCTAAATAGATAAATAATTTCCAATAAATATATACTTTCCAAATCTCTAGATGGGAGTGATATTGCATATCCAACTCTACCATCATCATCATCATCATTCAAATTTAATAAAATCCAACTTCATTTTCATTTCTTCTTTACAAAATCAAATATTCATGTTTTAAGGCAAAATCCCCTTTTATTTATAAACCAATTTCAAGGATAAAAATTCACCATTTTAACACAACTCAAACACATTTACAAACCCACAACCATTTTCAATAATCCATTTGAAAACCCCTCTTGTGATTTCAAACCAAAATCCTAGATTTTATCAAAATCCCCAAATCCCATGATTTCTTTGAAAGGACAAATAACTAAGTTAAAAATCATACTGAAGTGTGGAGAAATCCCTACCTCAAAACTTGAAGACAAGGGAGAGAGAGAAGAAACTTTGATGAAACTAAAAATCAACTTTGCTTCGATTGAAATGAAGCTCTAGGTGAGCTTTACCTTTTTATCAAAGGGACTAGGGTGTAGAGATCAATAGATTGAGAGTATTTGGAGGTTGAATATGAGTTTTAGAGAGAGAATGTCTAGATTTAGGGTTTTGAAATGTTTAAAGAGAGATATATGAAAAAGTGACTCAAAAAGTGAATTTTACGGACTAATATACGCGCAGACCACTCGAACGACCAAAATACCGCTCGAGCGACTAGACACAAAAAGAGACCGCTCGAGCGAACAAAGTACCGCTCAAGCAAAGAACACCACCCTCCCAGTACTTTTGCAGGCCTACAAAAGTATTAAGAGTTCCCAAAGACTACTTGAGCACAAGAAAGACTACTTGAGCTCAAAAAACACCGCTTGCGCAAAGAATGCCATACTCCCAGTAGTTTTGCAAACTTGCAAAATTACTGGAAGTTCTGGCTTGATCACTCGTGTAATAACCCTGACCCGTAATTGGCTATTAATCAGTATTTAAGGATGCTAATGAGTGGATTAAAATGAATTATGGGATTAATATGTAATTTGTATCATAATTGGCTTTTATTTGCTATCCATAGTAATATCTGATGAAATTCCACTTTAAAATGAAATTGAAAGCCTTATCGGCATCCAAACCCGGAATTGTTTACACCAATATGTTAATGGGAATATTTAGAACCTTATGACATATTTAATTAAAATGTGATTTTGGTATGATTAAATTAGATTGATTGAAGCTAAATTACAAGAGTTGGTTTATTTACCATTTTGCCACCTTTAGTGGCCTATTTCTCCAACACAATTGAGCCTTAATTCACTTCATTTCCTCAGCCACATTTCTTAGACCCAAAAACGTGAGAAACATTTTAGAGAGAGAAGGAGAGCAATTCTAGAGAGAGAGAGGGAGAAAATTGAAGAAGAAATTCAAGAATTGCATATATTCTTCAGGATTGTGCAAGTTTTTAGCAAGAACAAGATCTAAGGTAGAATATTCATCCCTTTAATTATGAATTTCAGTGTTATCTTGCATGATTCATGAGGATTTTGTGATTAAATATGTGTTTTAAGCTTGGGTTTAAGAGTTGAGTTGCAATTCATGCATGCATGCTCACGTAGGTGTTAAATCACCGTGGTAGTTAGGAGTTTCATCATTAGTGTTGATTATGGAGGTTAAATGGTACATGCATGCATATTTCATCAAGCTTTGTAAGACAATTCCATGTTTTTGAAGTCTTAAAAGAGAATTTGGAAGAGAAATCCACATGCATACATGAATTTATGGAGTTTTGGCATGTTGAGTTTGGTTTTAAGCATCTATGTTGTTATCAAGAGTTATTTGACTCATGCATGGGTAATTCATCATGTTTTAAAGTTTAAATCCATGTTTTGAAAAGGATTTCTTGCATGCATGGAGCTAAGGAGCTCAAATTGCAAGTTTCATGGGTTTTGAAGACAAGAGTTTTAAAGAATTCACATGCATGTCTCAAATTCAAGTTGAAAATGTGAGTTTTGACAAACCTTGGGCCATGATTTTTATAAATTGATCTTTAAACTTTCATATTCTACAAGTTTTCTGGGTTATCCCAAGCTTTAGGGCCCAAGAGATGAGTTTTGCAAGGTTAAATGTCGAGTTTGAACTTGGGGGATGCAATCTGGAAATTCCAGATTTTGCAGGCTCGCTCGAGGGTGTTCTCGCTCGAGCGACCACTCAGAGATTGTGCACCTCGCTCGAGCGACCAACGGTTTGCTCGAGCGTAAATTTCGAGCTCCCAGAAGTTTGCATCATTTACAGATCGCTCGAGCGAAGGAATGTGTGCTCGAGCGACCACTCACATTTCTGCATGCTCGCTCGAGCGAGGAAAGCTTCGCTCGAGCGAGGACCTTAAATTCTGAAATTTTGCCTAAGTGTTCCAAGGCATGTTTTGACAACCTCATTGCATCTTAGGCATTCCTAAGCCTTAATTAAGCTATAATAATGAGGTTATGGGCTAGAAACACACACTAAGAAAAGAATGTGTCAAGTTATTGAATGACAAGTGTGTGTGTGGGTTGAGTATTGAACTAAGTATGAATCACACTAAGAGATTGCAAGGGTGTGTGTGTTCTAAGCCATATGATAAGAATGAACATAAACCAACGTGATGTAAGCTAAGCCTTAATGGCCACATGAATAAGTAATGATAAGATTCGTTGGTGCTATGTATTTTGTGATTGTAGGTCAACGTCCGAGGAGTGATTGACCATCTACGGAACCACTGTGAGTAACGTTATCGTAAAGATACGTTGATATAAAAATTATGTTCCAAATGTGATATATCAAGCTATGATTTCTGAAATGATATGTGTTTCTGTGAACGGATATCCTGATTTGCGAATCTATTATGGCATCCATAGATAGTCCCAAGTCATGGGGGACGGCATGAAAATGCTGGTCCATGACAGTTACGAGATCTCGTTAGCCACTTCATTGTGATGTTTGTTTAATCGGTGTCCGGGACCGGTTACTCTAGTCGGAAGACGTTTTGGATATGTGATATGTTCTATGGGATATGCCATTATTATGTTCTGATATGAGATGACTATGATTATGCTATGATCTGTTTTATACATATGAAATGTTCGGATTTCGTTCACTAACCCCTTTACCTTAATGTTATTCACTGGGCTTTAGCTCACTGTTTGTATATATATATTATAGGTGAGCATTCTGGAGGGCAAGCCCGAAGGTTTTTGTGGGGGACTGGGTCCTGTTGTCAGCCAGCCATTGTGCCTCACGTGGAGGTTCCCGAAGAGTCTTGGGATCGAGTTTTGTTTAGCCTGTTTTTGCATGAGGCTTTATTTTAAATATGTTGGCTGTACTTAAGATACTGTAATGTATGTGGTATAATATATGGTTGACTATTGGTTATGTAATTAAAGTTTTAAAATTATACTGTTTCATGTAAGTTAACACAGCTCATTGGACAACTATAATTATGTATTTGCTTCCGCTAGCCCCTTATCATATGCTTATCTGTTCTGAGGCCGTAGGTAATCTCAGGATTACTGGCCGGTTACGATGCTAAACCTATAGGAGCGGGTTTGGGTCGTGACAACTCGAGCGCAAGAAAGTTCGCTCGAGCGAACAAGCCAAAATTTGGGCATCAACAGTTTTGAAAAACTAACTCCCAACTTATTTCAAACACAACCAAGACACTCCAATAACCAATCTCAACAAGGAATAAGATGAACGAAGACATAAACAACCATTAAGACATGAAATCCCGGATTCAAAACAATGAACGGGTCGAGGTTAAACCAAAATCACTATAACCTCCCCCCCTTAAGGAATTTCGTCCCCGAAATTTTAAAATCAACATAATAACCACTGTATTTAAATCAGTTACAACAACTCATAACCATGACCCATCCACTGGTCATTCATTCTCATAACAACGATAAACAAGGTTCTTAATATTGAATATACAATTCACTTTTTCAAAATATACACAATGTTTACATTTGATCAACACGTCAGGATTTTCAAACATTAATAAAAAGGCCCGGATACTTCTCACGGACTTCTGCCTCACGTTTCTAAGTTGCCTCCTCAACCCCCTCGTGTCTCCACAATACCTTTACTAATGGAATTGCTTTGCCTCGTAAGACTTGGCCCCATGTATCTAAGACTCTAACCGGTCTCTTCTCATACGAGGTATCCTCATCTACCTCTAACTTGGTCCAATCCAACACATGTGATGGATCTGACTCATACTTCCAGAGAATACAGATATGAAACACATCATGAACCCCAGAAAGCTGTGACGACAAGGCCAAATAATAAGCTACATCCCCAATGCGCTTATCTCAAAAGGCCCAACAAATCTAGGAGACAACTTTTCACTCTTCCCAAACCTCATCAAACCCCATCTAGGTGATATTTTCAAGAAGACGTGAAACCTCAAATGATAATGGTTTTCTCCTACGGTCGGCATAACTCTTCTAGCGACTCTGAGCCGAAACTAACCTCTTATGGATAAGTGTAACATTCTCTATTATTTCCCAGACTAACTCAGGACCTAACATAGGTGTATCGCCCACCTCTGCCCAACACATAGGAGATCTACACAGTCGGCTATACAAGGCCTCAAACGGTGCCATGCTAATACTCGCCTGAGAGCTATTGTTGTAGGCAAATCTCACTAAAGGTAAATGCCTTTCCCACAAAGCATACATATCCTTTAGGATATGAATAGTACGCTCTGACTACTCGTCAGTCTGAGAATGATAAGCAGTGCTAAATGTCAACTTAGTGCCCAAGGCATTCTGTAGGCTTTGCCATAACCGAGCTGTAAAATGTGAATCTCTATCAGAAACAATAGACACAGGGACCCCATGAAGTCGCACTATGTCGCTAACATAAAGGTCAGCAAGATAATCTACCAAGTCACTTGTGCGCTTAGGTACAAAATGTGATGACTTAGTTAACTGGTCAACTATTACCGATACAGCATCCTTACAACAAAATCCATCGTGACATGCTCCCATTTCCACTCGGCTATAGGCAAATGTTGTAACAAACCCGCAAGTCTCTGATGTTCGGCCTTCACTTGTTGACAAGTAAGGCACCTTGAAACAAACAAGGCTATGTCTTTCTTCATCCCTCTCCACCAAAATTGGAAACTAAGGTCGTGGTATATCTTTGTGCCTCCCGGGTGTACCGCAAAGCGTGAATGATGGAACTCTCGGAATACCTCTTCCCTATAAAATTCTGGTATGAAAAGCTAGTCAAAGTATCTAACACTCGAGTCAAAATACACGTTCAAGCCCTTCTCCACCTTCCCACTAGAATCTTCTCTCGGAGGGTTTCTACTTCATGATCAGCCCGCTATGCTTCTATAACTAGGCTCACAAGTGTAGGTTGTGCAACTATAGTAAACAAAGTTGCCGACTCAACGGACTCGCTAAGATGCAAGTCAAACTCGCCGATAGCAACCAACATCTCCCATTCCCGGATGGTAATACTAGCCACACTGCTAATGGATTTCTTACTCAAGGCGTTGGCCACTACAATGGCCTTCCTCGGATGATAGTGCAACTCAAAATCATAATCTTCCATGAACTCCATCGACCTTCTTTGTCTCAGATTTAAGTCTTTCTGTGAAAACAAATACTTCAAACTCTTGTGATTGGAGAATACCTCAAATTTCTCGCCATAAAGATAATGTCTCCAGATTTTCAAAGCAAAAATCACTGCTGCTAGTTCTAAGTTGTGAGTAGGATAGTTTCTTTCATGTGTTTTCAACTGCTGTAAGCCATATACTATTACCTTCCTCTTTTGCATCAAGATACAACCCAAACCTTCTCATGACGCATCACAATACACTATATAGCCTAAATCCCTCTCCGAAATAATCAACACTGGACCAATGGTAAGTCTAACCTTAAGGTCTTGAAATGATTTCTCACAAGTCTCAATTCATACAAACTTAATTCCCTTCCCCGTTAGTCTAGTTAAAGGTGAGGCCAATCTAGATAAATCTTTCACAAAATGACCATAATACCTGGCTAGGACTGTATACAATACTGCCCAATCCGCTAAATCGCACGGATCCGCATCAATCTGTACCGCTCTAACCACTACTTGTGATTTAAACTTTAAAGTTTATAATCCACCAACCGAACTGCTCCGTTCCGCTATAGTTAATACATATATATTTTTTAACTTCCAATGAAATATCAATGTAAAAATAAGTGTGAGAGAGATTTAAGATATGAAATTTATTATAAATTAGTGACTATATATATGAAACATATTATGTAAATTGCTGTGTTATATATTTAAAAAATATTATACAGATTAATATTATATATTATGCAAATGTATGATAATTAGTTAGAATATTCTTCAATCCACCAAAAATTGTCCAAATCGCAATTTGTCAATCCACTAATTTGTTAACCCGCCATTCGGTTTGTAATTTTACTCTCAAATCGCCTGAACCGCACCGTGTACACCCCTATACCCGGCTAACCCTAAGAAACTCCAGATCTTAAAGGCATTCTTAAGTTATTCACAATCTTGCACTGCCTCTATCTTAGAGGAATTTATAGTCACCATTTTCCCAGATACCACATGGCCTAAGAATTTCACATTCTTCAACCATAACTCACATTTCCTAAACTTAACATACAATTTGTGGACTCTAAGTAATTTAAGTACAATCCACAAATGTTCCTCATGCTCCTCTTCAGAGGGTGAGTAATCTCCAAAGAACTGAAATTGTAGACAGGATTGTGATCCTTTATGTTGTATAGTTCTAATAGAATATCTCTATTATATAATTCAATGGATGTAAAATAACCGTTATATTGACTTTTTCTTAGAATTTAAAATAAGAATAAGTTTTATGTAAATATTTCATATTCATGGAATGCAAGGGAGATAATCTGAATCCCTGTACACAATGTTTACAATGAAATTATAATCAAAGCTAACATTAACTTGTGTTTATAATCAAGCTAGCATTAACTCGTCCACTACCAGAAGCTTCGGATGCGATCAATAACCTTGGCCATATTGAGAACACCTTTTTTTGACCCAAGGAGACCAAAAGGGGCTCGATGACTTCCTCCAACGCGGCACACAACGTTCATCTAGTTCTTTAAGTTTCTTGCAACATGAAGGAACTATAAAGGAGACATTCTTTGTCACGTGAGCATAGAAGACATCACCTATGCAACCGTCATATATACGATACCTTGCATGGCATTTGAGAGGGTTAAAGTGAAATCCTGCCAAACTAAGCGAGGGGAAGATGGAAAACCAAACAAAAGTAATAAGCGTTAAGGATGCCCATTCCCCTCTCCACATGAAATAATGACAAAGCTACAAAATAGTAAATTGGGATGTGGGAAATATATTTAGAGTTTTACAGTAGGAAGATAACTACAGTATTAAAACATTTCAATAATTTCATGTTATTATAATTTATTATAGACTATTTTAAGTTAGACATTAAGTTAAAAATATGTAACGGCCTCTTTTGTAAAAAAAAGTGTAACTGCCTGTTTAATAGTATGTTTCCTTTATAATGGTGACGAACTGAAGACGTTTAAAAAGAAAGTCTTCTTGTCTCCAATAATAATAAATAATCGGCTTGGATGACATAAATATGAGACTACAGAGAGGCCATTGTGGTTTGTTTAAGATTAGATCTTTTTTGACTGTGCATGTCATGGTTGTTCCATTGAGAAGTTGGTCAGTTTCAAGTGATCACTCGGCATTTTCAAAATGCTGCTAATTATGAAAAAAAAGGAGTAAATTACACTGACCTTGATGTTTACCTTAATTACAAGGACCTCCTCTGTAGTTTCAAAAATAACACAGACCTTCCTTACTTTTGAAACTAATATACAGATACCCCCTTCTGTTACCCATCCTCCAAATTCAAATAAATTCTATTGATGTCATCCATAATTATTTTACAAATTCTAATACTGCCCTTCAGGGGAGGTAAGTGTAATTTACCCATATATATATATAAACACATACATATCAAAACCCAGTCATTCCATCCTGTATTCCTTTTTTGGGGGTTATAAGCAAAAATCTGAATAAGATCCAGATCGGTTTGAAGGTCAAGAGCTTAAATTAATGGAAAAAACGGAAGGGTTGTTGGGACAAGGCTGTAAAAAGGTAAATTCAAGGTGTGAACACTACAACAAAAAAGAGTTTTTACGGCGCGCGATGCACGCCGTAAAAACCCTTCTACGAAGTACAGCACACGTCATATTATGACTAGTCATGGAAAGTCATTCACTTTCAACGACATGCTTTGTACTCCGTTAAAAATTATTTAACGGCAGATTTTGTGCATCGTTATTACTATGTCTACGACATGCTATAGTACGCTATTAAAAACTATTTAATGGCAGATTTTGTGCATCGTTGTTACTTTTTCTACGACTACTTTTGCACGCCGTTAATTGGTGAGACAAATAATGATGCTGATTGTGCATCATAAAATATGTAATACAACGACTTATTGTGCTTGCCGTAAAATATGTAATTTTTTTTTAAATTCAGCAGGTTCTATTTGACCAATTTTGTACAATCTAACAAATATTACAAAAAAGCATTACAAAACATCAATCAAATACCAAAATATTGTTTCAAACATCCATAAAAAACTATCAATGAGTTCTAAATATCCAAAAACTATCTATACATTCCAAACCATCTAAAAACTATGTTTCTAAACATAAAAAACTATCCCTAAATTCTAAACCGTCCGAAATGTTCTAAAGCATCCAAAAAAATATTGGATATTTCCTCAAGGACGGGAAATCAACAATATTGTTAGATGGGAATGCAAGGTTTGAACCCTCGTTCATGTATTCAGTTTCAGAAGGAATTGACTGAGCTTGTTGTGGACATGGAATGGACTCAACAGCATCTGGATGAGAGTCAGCACCAGGTTTCTCTCTCAATTTGAACGTTGGGCTTGGGTTGGAATTTGCCACCGCGATGTCCTGAGATCAACCAACCAACACTTGAGCATCTAAAAGATTTAATAAAATAAAAGTTCAGTAAGATTAAATCAAAGGCTCTACCAAGAGTAATCACTTCATATTTATCATCTTCTGTGGCTTCCACATTAACCAAATGAGGTAATCAGTTCTACACTCACATTGTATTCAGCATGGGACAAAATTTTTAGATGATAAAAAAGGCATACATTCTTCCATTGACTACAACTGATAAGCCAATTCACAAAAAACCTCAAAAACCATGTCCTGTTTCTTTTCTTTTTTCTTTCTTTATTTCTTTATTTTTTTTTTGTTTTGTTTTTTAATAAAACCAGAGAAAATACTCAGTCATGTCAAAAACAAACCATACATACAAGAGTAAGTAATTTTTTCTGTGCACACAACATGAAAGCATGCATGGAAACATGTAGAGAGAGAGAGAGAGAGAGAGAGAGAGAGATAGAGAAGTCTAACCAGTAGACCCTAGGTCAGAATAAGTGACGAAGAACATCCTCTCGATCAACGCCACAGAGTCTCATAATTTTCAGTAGCTTTAGATTAAAGACAACAGAACTTGATCTTCACCCCTGCAAAAGTACAATAGTAGAAAAAAAAAAAGATAAGAAAAATACTAATTTAGCACCTGTACGTTTTATGCTGCTAATGCATTCCATGGGTGCTTACAATATATATAACTACACAAATCACAAGAGAAAACAAGTATGATGAACTCGGGTTTGTTCTGCAAGACGGAAAGGCACATAGCACAGTGATTATTTAAGCCAAAGAAACTCAGGGTTTGTAATGCAGAGATTGGAGACCAAATTAAAAACATTAATGTTGTGTTTGGATCATGAATTTGGATATGAATTTACAAAAGGAAAGAGAAATGGAGAAAAAAATTAGCTTATATTTTATTCATATCTCTCTCACCTTTTCCCTTTTTATATTGCTATCCAAATTCATGATTCAAACACAATCTAAGGCTCTGTTTATAATATACTAGTCAAGAGCCTTCATAGTCCATTGCTTTTGCAGTAGTAGAGCATAATTGCAATATGGACTATAGAGCAAAACAACTTTTAAGATGGTTTCTTCAAGCTGATGGTATGTAAATTATTCAATAATAATATAGCTTAGCAGTCTGATGCAACATCATTATACAACAAAAACACAATGGGCTTGTTTGGTTTGTTTTTGGGAGAGTTGTTTTTGAAAAAATTTTTGGAGAGAGAGTTTAGAAATTTTTTTGGTTTGTTTGGTTGTATATTTTGGGAGAGTTGTTTTTTTGGGAGTTTGGAATGATTTGATATTTTGGGAGAATTTGAGTAGATGTGTGAGAGAAAAAGTGATTGAGAAGAAGAGAGGAGAGAGAAAAAGTGATTGATTAATGTGTAAGAGAGAGAAAGTGATTTTGGAAATTTTTTGAGAAAAACTGAAACCAAACCATTTTTTAAATTTTTTTTTCTAAAATTCATCTCCCAAATACAAACCAAACATACCCAATAAAATTCTAGAGGACTACTTCATTACCCAGTTAAATCCAAGCTCTCAAAAACCTATCATTATTGGACTACTTCCCGAAAAAAGACATACCTATCATTATTGTCAGTTTGAACACTACCGAGTCATTTGATAATTTGCATTCCTCTGCATACTCTTCCGAAAATTGTGTGTTTTCCTGGCCAAAAGATAATCATGAATTACAGCATTATCAGCTAAGAACGAGGCTATAAGATATATGTACCTAGTGAAGATTAAATAGAAGAAATGAAAGAATAAACATGCCATTCTCACACCATACTGAGATTTAATTCAAAACAAAACCCAGCAATGACAAACCAAATGTTAGCCTAAATTGGAATCCTGCAGAAATTTTGAGGTGTTCTGTATGAAGGGTTCTCTATCAAAGATATTGCATATAAATAGCTGAGTTGAAGAAAAGAAAGAAAAGGTGGTGTTCTGTATGACAGACACAGTAGCGAGTAACAATATGATAGCTTAAAATACAAGATCTACATGTAGAATTTCTGCTTCTGCCGCACAATGAAACAAGTATAAAAACTAACCCTTGGTTGTTAATACACCAACTAGATGTTGATTGTTATAGCCAAGCATCCTCTAAAGTGCCAAACAATAAAAAGTTTTGGTATTTTAGCAAAAAAGCCATAGGTACTATTGTGAAATATACAGATTAAGTCTAAACCTCACATACAGGGGCCAAAATAGTGATTATGTGATACTTAAACCACAAGCTAATCAAGTCTAATTCATTATTAGTAGTAGAGAGAGCTAAAGAATCAATTAACTTGGCCAATACAGAAAGGCCATGTCCTAATACCAATTGTAGGGATTCGAAGAGCAGATGTTGCAGCAATAGCAACAAGTGCAAGCACACATTCCAGAACAACAGAAAAGAGCCCAGCTTCCTGCAAAGCCAGGGCAAACTCAACAACTTGCAGAATGATAATCAATTCTTTCGAGCATATATTTCAGGATACATAATTCAAATACCTTGGCTTATATTAGGAAGGAATTAATCCTCAATTGTCATTATTCATTTGTGTTCCATACAAATTCAAAATTATTACTCATATCCGGCTTTTCTACGCTGAAATTAATATGTTAGTATTTCTAGTGATAGGATTTGACAAAGCAGCAATAGCATGTTGTGCAACTGGCTTGTTTGAGATGGGTTACATGTGTGACAAATTCAACCCTTTCACCTGTACAAATGCCAATAAATATGTATTCTGGGATTCCTTCCATCCTACAGAGAAAACAAATGGTATTGTCGCTGCTAATTACACCATCAAGAATTTCCTAGGTGTATTCCTATAATTTTCTTATGTATATATTGTAACATATGTAATCATCAATGCTGTTTTCAATATTTATATGAATTAATTAGTCTAGATTCATAAATTAAGATTTTGTTCCCAAAATTGTATAGTTCTCACAATTATGCAAATACAGTTGCAGTTAACAAAACCAACTTCTGTATCTTCAAACTTACTTCAGATGTGCAATGCCATCCCAGCATTGTGGTTAAGGAGGCCTGAAATAAGAATAATATGAGAGCACAACAGGTGTACTTGGGTTCAGTTCCTACCGTTGTAGAGAGATATGTGTGCATTTGGAACAATTGGCAGTTGAGATGCTATAAAGGTAATTCCACAAAATTAGCCAAGAATAAGGTCAACTCTAAAATGTTTAAGTACTTATCAAACATGGTATATGGGTGCAGAGTTGAGATATTATAAGGAAAAGCAGTAAGTCCAAATAAAAAACTCAAATAAGAAACTGGCTAAAAAATGATATAATGGAAATCAAAAGCTGAATCCATTTAGCCAGTAACAAAATGGAACATAAAAATATCTCCCCAATTAATTTATCACAACATGAAGCAGCAAGAGTGTTTGGTAATGTATATAAGGAGAATTTAAAGAAGATAAGTGTAAACACCCTATTTTTGACCGTCCTAAAGACTTGGACGTCATCGATAGAGTGCTCGATGATTGCGTATGTTTGCGCTCGTTTGGAGTCCCTGAGGTTGTCGACTGCGCGCCTTGCCTCTAATTCTCTGAACTTTCTTGGTTTTGTGCTTGTTTAAAGCTAACCCTTGGTCCCCCCCTTTTGCCTGGAGGGAGAAGTAGGGGTGTAGACCACTTTTCTCCCTTGCCAGCCAGTTTTCTCCCTTGTAGACCACTTTTCTTCCCTGTAGACCACTTTTGGTGGTTGGTCAGCTAGGGTGGGTGGTCGGTCCACCAGCCTAAGTGGTCTACAGCCTGCCACCACCTTATCCTCTCTTTGTAGACCCTTTTTCTCCCCTACCAGCCAGTTTTTTCCCTTGTCGACCACCTGAGGTGGTCGGTCGACTAGGCGGGGGTGGTCGGTCGACCACTTTAAGTGGTCTACGGCCTTTTTTCTGCTTTTGCAGATATTTTGGTACCAGCTGTGCCAGTTGTTAGGCACAGAATGCATCGTCCCTACAGTGTAGGGAGGGTGTCAAGCAAGCTTTGGCTTGCATATTCTATATAAGGGGAGCTCTCTCCCCCTTCCAAGAGGTTCAGAATTTTGAGAAGCCAAAATATCTACTCTCTCTCTAGATTTCTCTCTCTCTATATTGTTGTGCCTTATAGTGCTTAGAATTGCATTTTCTTCACACTTTTGCACACAACCTCTTAGCCAAACACTCCTACTTTGTTGTTGAGGTGCTGGAGGGTCTTAAGGGAGCTTCAAAAAGCTATTTTTTGGCTCAAGAAGTTGTTGTTCTTGTTGTTCTTCAAGGGTGAGTCCTATTCCCTCTTTAAAGCTTTGTTTTGGTTGCATATTTGGCCACATTTGCATACTATTTTAGGCTTAGCTTTCAACTGCAAAAAGTTCTATTTTTGAGTGTTTAAAATAGTTGTTTAAGGCTTAGTTTGAGTTAGGAGTGGTTTACCCCCTTTGGTGGCTTGTTTTGCTTTGTTTTGTGCCATCTTTTAAAGCTATTGGGACCACCTCTTTTTGGCTTTCTTACCACTGAAACTCAGAGGAATTTCAGTGGTAGAAAGGGGATTTTGAGGTTCCAAATAGGTGGGGGTGGTCCCCCCTCCTCTTATCTTGTTTGCATGAGTTGATGGCCAACCAAATGAGCATGTGTTTTTACTTCTTCGTGGCTTTGTTTAGGCTCATTTTTGTGACTTTTCAGACCTTCCATAACTCTATTTTTGGCTGTCTTGTTCACCTCTTGCATGCTTATTGCACTTGTAGTGTAATCCTACTTGTGGCCTTGCAAAGTAGCATGTCTTTGTGCCTTGAATTTTCTTAGTTCAAACATGTTTTTAGCCATTATTTTCCATGCTTTAACTCTGATTTTAGTTTGTGGGGTCACCTCTTGCTTGATTTTTGTACTTGTAGTGCAATACCCCTTTGTAGGCTTAACATGCATCATGCTTTATGCCTCTAATTCTAGCTTGCTTTAGCTCTATTTCAGCATGCTTTTGGCCTTGATTTAGCATGCTTAAACTTTGTTCCAAGTGGTCTTGGTCATGTATGGCTTGCCTTGTAGGGCTATAGTGTAATTGGCTTTGCTAGCCTTGTGTTTGGAGACCCCTGGCATGCCTTATTGGTGATGTTTGTGTGATATGGCATCATTTGGTATGTAATTTCAGAGCATGTTTCACTATCATACTCTCATATAAATCACTCTTTCAATGCCTTTGAGAAGTTGAGCATTATGCCTTGTGTGTGAGCCAATACATGAGCTTATTTTTCTTGCCATCTATGCTACAAGTCTAGCATGTTTTTGCCACTATTTTGACCTGCCTTGGGACTGTTTTGGATGGTTAGGGTCATTTGAGCATTTCTTAGTATGGTTGTAGTGTAAAGGGCCTTGACTAGCTTTGAGTTGTGGGGCCTTTAACATGTTGTGCATATGGCATGTTTTTGGCATCATTTGGCATATTGTTTCAGAGCATATATATCTGCCACACTTCCATATTTTTCACTCTTTAAGTGCTCTTGAGAGTTAAGCTTTGTGCCTTGCTTGCGAGCCATCATTTGCGCATGCGTTTTCTTGCTTTTCATGCTATCATTTCAGTCCATTTTAGCAACTGTTTTGGCATGCATGAGGTCTGTTTGGGGTTGGTTTAGTCCTTTGTGCATTGTATTGCATACCTCTAGTGTTGTGTCCTTCACTAGCCTCGGTATTCTTGGCTTCTAGCATGCATTGCATGAGTCGTTAGCATGTTTTAGCATCATTTAGCATGTCATTTCGGTGCTGAAATTATGCCATTGCACTCCATTGTTTACTCCTTCATTTGTTTTGAAAGAGGTCTTGAGCCCCTTTTTGGCTTGAGCATGGAATTGAGGCTCTCATGCCTAATGATTTTAGCCTTCTCTTGAGGGCTTCTACTAACCAAAAGCATGAGGCTTGTTTCATGCTTAAGGTACTTGTGGTTTAGACCATCTTTCCCATTAGAGGACAATCACATTTGGACAAATCAATTAAATGATTAATTGGTAAGCTTAAAATGAGTAAACAAAATGAGACCAAGTAAAACATGTCAAGATAACATGCTTGAGTTACATTACATGTGTTTGGATCGGACGTTAATCCAAACACAAGGAATGTGGCACGTTTCATACTCAAAGTGATGAAACGTGTAGCATTTCTTGGTCGCCGACCCTCTTGATCATGCATGATAGAGGTGGAGGCTCTTATGTGTTATTTATGCATTCATTGACTCGTGCAATCTTGGCTTCTCGGCCATCGTGCATTGCGATGCTTGGTTGGCGGCCCGAGAGTTAAGAACCACACTCCCTTGAGCCTGAGAAATGATAGGGAGGGTGGTTGTGCACACATATCTTGCAAATACACTGTTATGCCCCTTGTTGTTCTCTGTTGCAGCAATACTGGAGTTTGGAGAATCAGCTGGTCGACCGGCCACAAGAAAGGGTGGTCGGCCAACCAGTTTTTCTGGTCTACAGCCCCCTTTTCTGGTCGGCAACCCACCAGGAGGTCCCCATGTTAGAGCAGAAACAATTTGGAAGTTAGTGCACTTTTCAGAGATCAAATCGAATGCAAACAGAGGCAATTCTGGGCATAGCAATGGATTTCTGAGTGAGGCGATCGAGCATGCATGCACCCCTCGCCCCGAGGACCTCTTTTAACTACTTTAGCTGCTTTACTTACTTAGCTAATTCATCGGTTTTGTACTTAATTAGTTAATGTGCTTAATTAATCGATTTGTTTTGTAATAATTAATTAACTAGGAATAGTTAATTAGTTTTGGTTTGTAATAATTAGTTTAGTTAGCGTAGCTAGTTAGCTTATTATTCGGATCCTCCTTCGAGAGGAAAAATGCTGTAATAAGGGTGCGTGTGTGTGTGAATGTCTTCCAACCCCACGTCTTTCTCCCTTTTATTTACCAGCTTTTGATGGTTAGTTTTAGGGCATGTTTCAATTAGCATACTTATGTTTGCATGCATGCATCATGCATTTTGTCTTGCATGCACCGGGCTCGGCGCATTATACAAGCTGCATTGTATTTTAATACTCTTTCTTGAAATGCGTGTTTCAAAGCATGTTATCAAGTGTTGCATTCATATGCTATTCTAGATAGCCGAACCTATTTTAGTTGCATTTTGCATGTGTTGCATTAGGCATCTTGTATAATTAGGATCATGCATTGATTTCTAATTGGTTTTTGTTTTTGGCTCGGAGTACATTGTAAGTGTTTACGCTTTAGCATCCTTGCATGCGTGTAAGTGATTGCCATGACAGCATGCTTGCCATAAGGCTATGTGCTTAAATGATTAATTGCATGAATGCCTGTGGATGAAGGCTTCATTGCTTGAATTGGAACAATTCATCAAATGTGCATTTTAAGCCCACTTGAAGTGGCAAATCATCATGTTTTAAGCCCACTTGAGGGTGGAAAATCCGTGTTTTAGCCTACTTGTAAGTAGCAACTTCAAACCATTTTCGAAAAACAAACATGAGATATTTTGTTCCAACTTAAGCGATTTGGTCTATACTTATATGCTGTGCGCATCACATAGTAATTCTAGATTAATAACCAGAATAAGAATACATGTGTTTTAAAAAACAACATATCATGTTAGTAGAGGCCGATCCTTTGATCGGGCAAGCGATGGTGCTCATTTTAGGACCTTCCCCTCTCGTACCCAAGTTCCCAAGCCAAGGCAACTTTGGTGATAACGGACACATGGCCTTAGGCACGAGTCAGAGTTTCCTAAATTTTCCAAAATAAAATATTTAGGTGGCGACTCTGAAATCTAGCAAAGCAGTCCATGTTTGGCGCTTTTGATTAAAATCAATTTTCTAAAACGATTTGCCGGATTTGGACTCTTTGGTGATTTATCAGTCTTACATTGCACTTTGTGAGATTAGATTCAGAATCGTAACAGGAGTCCAAACTGTAGTAGCTAGAACACAATTCGCGCCCTCTCCGAAAGAGGGGCGCGCGGAGCGAGTTCGGGCGGTCTACAATAAGCACCTTAATTCAAATAGTTAAAATCATTTTGCCTCTTTTGGGAAATGCAGCTTGATTAGTGTAGGAAGTTCAGCAAGCTCAACTTGAGGTTCACCCAACAAAATACTCCTCAACTTTTTATCACAATTGACCACATTCTTGTTATTTGGATCCTGAGCAAGAAAGAAAAAGCTCAGTTAGGATATAAAAAAAAAGAAAGAGAGAGAGAGAGAGTAATGCATCCATCCAGACTCCTCCAAATGTGCCAAAAAAAACCCCATATATTATCACTTCAAGATCAAAATGTAAAGGCAATGCTAATACATAATTTCACAGTTACTTCTTTAAATCACAGGGCAACAGAGGCTACAAGATTTCAGTTGTTGGCTACCTAAAAAAAAGGACTCGGTAATGATTGTCACAACAAAAATTAGGGATGAAGTTTTTAACAACTTAGAAGAAGAAAAAAAAAAAAAAACATCAATAAGCATTGTGAATTTATTGTTATCTGTAATTCTTTTAACAATAAGCATTGTAAATTTATTGTACCAGTAAACACAACATGGACCTTCCAAAATAATGCATAAAATGAGGCAAATGTGTAAAGTATAAGAAAATGAACCTGTCACAGCCTAAAAATTTTCCACTATCAAATTCTTGAAAATGCAAAGTACACATCTAGGGAAATTTATTTTTTATTTTTGATAAGTTAAAGGAAATTTTCTTTTACCACACAAAAGTAAAGTGACAACATTTTTGAAGTGAGTAACTAATGTCAATCCAGGTCAATCAAGTTGGCGCGTTTCTTTGGGTTGTCGGTGATGGCTTTCTTCATCCGCTGTGGCAGCATTTTTGTTAATTATTTTCTGCTTTCTACGACTTGAAAGCCAATAAAATCATTAGTGGTGTGATCAACCGCTTCTACTAAACTAAAGCCTCACTTTAGGAGAATACTAGAAAGAAAATTTACATGTACCAATATGAGCAATCATTTTCTCATTGGTCTTACTGGAAATCATTGGTGATCCACATCAGACATGCACAGACCAAACAGAGTCTTGTAGTGTGGCATGTGATAATTAAACAGGAAACTACCCTCAATAGATCCCACTTCCATTTTCTCCCAAGAAAGCAATTTTAAGAAAAAACAAAACAAATGGTTCAAATACTATGAGAAAATATTATAAGTCACCTTTTTCAACATATTGTGTTAGTAACTTTAAGATCCATGCTCAAACATAAGTTAGAAGGAGCAGTGGTGGACTTAACTATTTCATAACCAGTGGGCAACCGTGCAAGAACAACTCGGCACTTTTATTCTTCTAAATTAGTGTACATTTATAGAATATAATGTATCAATCATGCGGACCTATTCTCCACTTTTATGCTAGTAAGAACCACAACCTTGAAGAAACTCATCACCAGAATCACTTTTTTTAAATATAACGAATTTCGTAAGCATTAGCATCGACTTTATTTTATTTTATTAATGAAAACCAGATTTATGGTTCAGTAATTACTCCAAAAAGAGTCTAACCACCCTAAAAAAAAGCCTAAAAATGAGAGTGAATCCATGTTGAATTAGCTGTTCATTCCAGATGTACGTAACCATTAAAAAAGTACGCTATATAGTGCATACAGAAAGAATGATACCCAAAGCAAAACAAAAAAGTGTCATGTTATTTGATGGCAAAATCAAATGCGCCACAGTAATCTTCAGGATTTCAGGATGAAATAAGTATTTCACAAAATTTCAAACAGTTACAGAAATCAAATTTCCATTGAAGAATTGGAAAATTAGCTTAAATAGCCAACAACGAGAAAACGATACCATGACTTTTGTCACCAATTTCTCAGAATAGTTCATAATGTTCAAAACGCAATCTATCGCTCCAATAATAAAAAATAAAAATAAAATAAAAAAACTTTAAAAAAGACAAGATTTCTAAGGGGAATTTAATCAAACACTTAACAATCAATCGACTTTTGATGCTTATAGGGCATGTGTGGAACTAAAGACTGCTTAGGCTGAGAGAGAGAGAGAGAGAGAGAGAGAGAGACCAGGGTAGTGACAAAGACACTTCCAGAGGTAGTGAAGGAAAGAGAGCAAGAGTGTTTGGTAATGTATATAAGGAGAATTTAAAGAAGATAAGCACCTGAAAATAATATATGCTCGAAAGAATTGAGAATTGATTGCCTTTCTTAATAAAAACACAAAATCAAAAAAGGGAAAAAAACATTTCAATCAAGAAACTCATGTACATAACTAGATGCTCTATTTGGCCCCCAAGAAAACACTCTGTTTGGTAGCCAAGAAAAGAATCTAAACAACCCAGAAAATCTACCTGTGTTTTTCTTCTCTCCATGGAGTTCCTTTCTTCCTCTCGACCTCGTCATGCTTCGACTCGGTCTCCTACCCGAGCGACGACTCGTCAGAGTAACTGTGCAACTCGACTTGGCCCAACTCAATCTCATTTGCAAATCTGAGGGAGAGAAAGAAAGATGCCCCAAATGAGATGTGTTTAGGGAAAATCTGTGAGTGAGAGAGAGAGAGAGAGAGAGGAGAATAGAAGAGTATGAGTGTGTACCGTTCCTTATCTCCCTCTCTGTGCCCGACACTGTTAAGTGGAGTTGTATCAGCGATGGATGCCCTCCGAACCAGTGTCTGATGATTAGAATCTATTAAAAGCCCAAACAGTTGATGTATATATTTTTTTCTAATTTTTTTTTTCGTGAATTGGCGTCAGAAATCTCATTTTGGCGCTTCTTTGTTTTTTATCATACAATTTACGACATATATTGTCTGTCATAAAAATTGCAATACTTTTGACGGTAGGCAACAATACTTTTTAACGACGGGCGCTATGTGCGCCATGAAAAGTATTCACTTTTCACGGTTAGCGTATGTGCGTCATGTATAATTGATGTATTAACGGCACACCATATGCACGTCGTAGAAAGTTTTATTATTTACGGCGTGCATTGCAAGCCATAAAAAAATCATCATTATTATCATTCACGGCCTACGCAATAGACACGCTGTGGTTGGAAAAGTATTTACGATATGCAAAAAAAGCAAGTTATAAAAGTGAGAAACTACGACGTGTATTTACTGTATACCGTTGATGTGATGCCGTAAAAAATCAATTTTGTTGTAGTGGAATAAGCCATGAATGTATATGTGTGTGTATGTGAGAGAGAGAGAGAAAGAGAGAAAGAGAGAGAGAGACAGACAGACAGACAGACAGAATATGACACAAAATAAGACGGAATAGTGGAATAAATCTCTACATCTTTTCCTTACAAAAGGCAGAATAAGACACAGAATAACCCCTCTGTTTTCCACCTTTACCCATCTCCATCAACATCAGCAACTTCCATTAGGATTTGAAGATCTATATCAAGATTTGACGGCCAAGCTTTTGCAACCCAAATCTAAGCTCCTCAAGGTTTATCTTGCCTTTCTTGTTGGTGTCTATTGCATCAAATGCTTCCTTTATACCAGTCACTTCTTCCAATGACAAATGGTATGCGATCACTCTTAGAGCTCTTTTTTTAAGAATCGGTGAGCGAAGATGAAGATCCAATTAAGAGAGTGGGTTTTTACATCACTAAAGCTCTTTACTCCAAAGTCTCACACCAAGCCAAGAAGACCCCTCATCTCTCTCTCTATATATATAACATATCACAGATTCATCAAATTGCCACTGCTGTTGCTTCTAACTTCATCTTTGTAAACCCTAATTGTCGATTCAACCCCCATACAAATATACATACATACATACATACATACATATATATATACATACATACATACATACATACATACACATATCTAGAAAGAGAGAGATGGGGTCGGAGTTGATTCCAGGGATCACGAGACATATACATATATATATACAACAGTCGAATCAGCGAGCTTTGCCTCCTTCGCCTCCACCTCGCTAGACCACTCTTAACCCAAATCGCTAACTTGCGCATGCAGAGAGAGATAGAGAGAGACAGAGAGGCAGAGAGAGAGGCAGCAACGATCGAAGGAGAGACAGAGACAAAGACATAGCACACAGAGAGAGTGAGAGGAAATAGAGATGTAATGGGTATAATGATATATATATATAAGATGTGTATATGTTTATATATATGTATTCTCTCTATATTTTATATAGGAATGAATAAGAGGGGGTATTATGGTCAATTCTACTGTCAAGTTAACGCTGTTAAGGCTCTTTTAACGGGAAGAGGAAATTTGTATATTATTTTCAAAAGTAGGGGAAGTCAGTGTAATTTAGCCCCCCTCCTCCCCCCCAACAAAAAAAAATGATGACTATATGGTGTTGTTTTATGTTTGAGACTTAGATCCTCTCAAATATTATATGATATAAATAAATTCGTTGCGTCTTTTGAAGTTGAAAATCTCAATATAATTTTTTTTTTAATATTTTGAATTTTTTAACATTTAAAATACACATGTCATTTTGTGATTAATCTAAAATCTAATTTGCATAAATTAAGTTAATTTTTAAGGAAGAGGCTAGAGCGTATTGTTGGACCCATGGAGCCCATTATACGTGCCGTTTTGATGATCCGAACCATTCAATGTGTAGAGAACGTCGAGTACTTTTTGCTTGCAAAAAATCACATTAATTGAATATCGGTAGCCCCTTGATTGAAACACATTTTTGTCAATGGTAAATATGATTCTAAAAATAACTTTTTAACAAAAATGTGTTTCAATCAAAGGGCTATCGATATCCAATCAATATGATTTTTTGCGGTATGAAGTACTCGACGAGTTCTACACATTAAACGTTCAGATCATTGAAATAAGACCCGTGGTGGGCCCTACGAGATCTAGTCGTACGCTTCAATCCACACAGTAGATTAGAGAGAAGCTTCTCCCAATTTTTAAATCCTCTTAATCATTGCCAATAATATGTTAGTATTATTTTTTAAAATTTTGTGATTTCAAAACATGCAATGATGTAATTACTCTTTTTTAGCTTCAATAATTATGCTATGAAATCTATATCTATATCAATACTTCTATCTATAATATTATGTAAAATTATTATTGGTTAATTTTTCAATTCTCTTAATCATTATCAATAATATATTAGTATTATTTTGGTAAATTTTGTGATTTCAAAACATGTAATGATGTAATTACTGTTTTAGTTTTAATGATTATGGTATTAAATTCATATCTATATCTATACTTCTATCAATACTATTATATAAAAATATTATTGGGTGAATAAATTTAAAACTTCTAATCTAATTTTTTTTATATTTTTTAAATAATAAAATACAAAAATACATGTGTCATAAATTCATTGGTTATTTCACTTTAATTATAATTATTGATATTTTTAATTATTGTGATAGTATATTTCAAATTTCATAATCTTCTTTCAAATTGTTAAATTTATGGTTCTTTTATGATATTGATATGAAAAATAAATCAGAATTTTAAACTATAATAACAATGGAACACTACTTCACCAAATTTATTTTGTTTATAGTGCAATAGGAAACATGAATCCATGCAATACATATCAATCATGGCCTATTAATATTAATTTTTAAATTTTATTATGCAAAATTCTATTTTTTTGGTTCAAATTTTATATTTAATTTTAAAAAAAATCTTACAATTTTTTTTTTAATTTTTAAAAGCTAAGAAATATATTTGGCATAAAATTATTGGCAAATCAAGATATATATCTAATTTTAAATCTTTTAAATGGAAAGTCCAAAACAAAATTTTATAAGCCACGTGTCATTTGAAATTTGAAATTTTGAAATATTTAAAATATAAAATTTAGTAATGCTATGGTGATTTTATTTGGTAGTATTTGATGTAACATCATAAAGATAATAATTAAATATGTCATGTGACGCTCATCGAATTATGTGAATACATGGTACCAAAATCTAATATTAAAATATGATTACATAATGTTACTCATTTTAAAAATCTACATATGAAGTGTGAAAACTATCCTTGAGGCAAATCATTATAGATTTCATCATCTAATATTATTCATAGTTAAATACCCCATACAATCTAAATAATTTGGTCCCAAAAAAATAAAAATAAAAATAAGCCTAGACTAGAGTTTTTATCAATAGGTTAGGCTTTAAACACTTAAATGGTTCAATTAGATGTTTTATTTATTTATTTACATTATTTACTTAGTAGGGTAACTTATTTACATTATTTATGTTTTATTTATTAATTTAATAGATTAATTTTAAAAGTGGCATATAATTCTGACAATGAGAATTGTTTTAGTGGGCATACACTAAGAAAAATTATTTTATTGGATAAGTTGATTAGTAAATAGTTGAAGAGGTATTAGTATAATTAAATTTTTATAATATAAAAACTACATATATATTAATTTTAAAATTAAGAAAATATGATCTTAATGATAGAGTCACACTAAAATAATAACTTTGGGGTGGCCTAAATGATAGCCTAGCATAGCTCAGGTTTGAACTTTAATTTTTATTTTTAATGGTTGACTTAACTATAATTGATCTATTTGAGGAGAAATCTTGCAGTTATGCTTAACGAGATATTAATTTTAGGGGTTACTGAGAAAGGGACTATTCTTTTTGTTCTCTTTGCTATTTTATTTTGTAAATTAGTTTTGATGTTAACTATTTTTATTGAGTTTTACAAAGAGGATACAGGGTAAAGTTAATTGACACATTTGATATGCTATATTATTGAATGAACATAAGATAAGTTATAATTACAAAATTTCATGACATAATTTATTTTTATTTTACTGCAAGTGTAATTTTTATAATTTATTCTATTTTTTGCCTTTATCTTTTTCTATTTAGATTATAACACATTTTTGTTTTTAATATGTAGAACACACCATTGATTGCAAGAGTAAAATAATAATAATTGTAAATATTATGAAAATAATTAAAATTTATTTAATTTTAAATCTCTTTTATCTCTACATTTTAAAATATTTTTAATTACTACTTAATATTAATATTATTTTTTAATTATTTGTGTGATACCGTACATAGCACAGGTGTAATGCTAATATGATTATAATAAAAGATTTCCTTTATATGATTTAAAAATTATAAAGTAATTATGAAAATTTATTAGTATTTTAAATTTAAAAAGTATTATTCAAAACTCTTAAATAATGCAATGAAAATCCTCATTTACAACTTTAAAATGAAAAGGATTACAACGGTCGTGGCATTCACTACAACAAATTACACTTTTAGCGATTAAATTTTTAGTCGCCAAAAGTCATTTTTTTAGTTGCAAAAGATTTTTGCTGACTAAAATTTTTGGTTACCAAAGATAAAAAGTAAATTTTTGTTTTTCATTTGGCGACTAAATAATTTTAGTAACCAAAACTAAATATACAGTGACTAAAATATTTTTTTAGTCTCCAATTGCGGCATTTTTAGCGACTAATTTTTTTTTAGTCACCAATAATCAATATACCCCAATTAAAAAAAATTAGTAGCTAAATATTGTAATTTTGCCGACTAATATAATTTTTGTTCGCCATTTTCACAACTTTTGGCGACTAAATTTTTTTAGTTGCCAAATTTGATTGCCAAAGTACAATTTGTTATAGTGATTTTAGAAGCATTGTCTGAACCTTTTTGCAACATTTGTAAAAAATTCCAACTTAAAGTTGCCTGTAACAAACTTTGGCCAACCATTTGACATCATCTTTCTTTTGGTGGCATTTTTTTTGCTTAAATGATGCTATATGTTTCTCTAATCATGAAATCCTTTTCATTTATTTTTTATTTTTATCCTTGATTTTATTTAATTTTTTTAGGGTGAGCTACATGCTGGTGGAGTTGGGAAAAAAAATTGCTAACACATGAAGGAGTATAAGTGACACTTACATCTCCACAATCTTTCATTTATACCTCACCACAGACACACTTGTATCCTCATTCCTAGCACCCACCTGTATGTAGTTCTCCCATTTTATTTATCTATTAAACTAAAATTTCAACACATTGAAGACCATAATATTTTGTTCAAATTATAAAAGAGTTTTCCATAATCAAAAGAAAATCTCAATAACTTATTCAACCAACTAGGTCAACATTTTTTTTGGTAAATTATAAATAGGAAAATTTACTTATAAATCTCATTTTGAGGAATGATAATTCATTTAATCCTAAAGATTTTTTTTATAGATCAATTAGTCCCATTGATTTTGAAAAGATAGATTTAATATATTATTTAGAAACTAGATTTACGATTATACCCTTATTTCTATTATGTTTTATTCTCTTTTTTTCTTTTGTGCTACAAAGGTAATGTACACAATTTATAAGAATCAAATTTGTGATGAATTTTTATATGGGAACCTTTTTTATTTCGAAAACATTTCAAAAGGATGTGAAATTCTTCAAATATTTCAAAACAAAGTACAAAAATCGCTTAGTAAACTTTGGGCAACTATATAATTTCAAACTGTAACACTCTAATATAATAACACTCAAACGTAACATTCCAATATAATACTCCAAAAAAAAAAAATAATGTACTTTTGTCCAAACGTAACACTCCAATATATCACTTTCAAAAAATTTCTTAGTATAACATTCCAATGTAACACACGAAAAAACTAATTGGTGTACTTTTTCTAAATGTAACACTCCAATGTAATACTCAAAAAAAAAAAAAAAAAAAGATATGAATTCTTCAAACCATTTCAAATAGATGTGGGATTCTTCAAACTATTCCAAAAGAAATACAAAAATTTCTCAGTAAGTTTTGAGCAAATGTATAATTTCAAATTGTGAGTGTTACGCTTAGAAAAATTACATTAAGAAATTTTTTAGTATTTTTGTGTGTGTTACATTAGAATGTTACGTTTGAGATTACATTTATTAGAGTGTTACGTTTGAAAAAAAATATACGAAGGAGTTTTTGTGTGTGTGTTACATTAAAGTGTGACATTTGAAAAAAGTACACATGATTTTTTTGAAGTGTTACGTTGTTTGTTACGTTTGAGAAAAGTATACTAAAGCGTTTTTTAGTTTTTTACATTGGATGTTACGTTAGCGTTACATTAGAGTATTACGTTATTGAAGTGTTATATATATATATATATATTTTTGTAATATGAGATTTGTTCCAGGAGGGAAAATCCAAAACCTTTATAATACGAATGGTCCAAATGTGTAATTTTACATTTAGAAAAATCGAAAAATCCAATTTTATCCTTAGAAAATTAAATCCAAACATGTAAGTGAATATCATTTTGTGTAATTTTCATTTTCATGGGACCTTTGGATTCATGAGAAAAAAGGAATGACTAAACAGTTCACAAAATCACATTTTAGAATTTATTAGTGCCTTACATTTATAAATATATTTTTCAAAATTTATTAAAAATATAATTTTTCTCACATGTTTAAGAAATTACATCTCTCTCCTTAAATTTTTTAATCACATAATAAATTACACCTTCGAAGTTAAACATTTTATCCTTAACTTTTATCCTTAACTTTTACGAAGTTAAACATTTTAGTTTTTTTTTCCCCTATCTTACCTCCCTTATCTCCCGTTTTCTCTTAACTAGCAACAAAATAAGCATTTGGTGTGTTGCTGAAAAAGGTTGGAGAATATTGTACTAATATAGAGAGAGATTCAATGGTAGATGAAAATAAAGATAGTATGATAATTTAATTTTGATATTCAAATGTATTTGGGTAATTTTATTTTTTTTATTAGGTTAGTTATAGGAAAAATTTTAACAATAGAGTAATTGTAATTTAAGTAAATTACACTTTGCACTTGTGTATTTTGTACCAAATTTTATTTTAAAATATATTTTTTATATATTGGGAAATAAATTAATATAATTTAAATATTATTTACCAAATTAAAATATTTTATACATTAAAAACTAAATTGACACAAAATTTATATTTTAAGAGTTAAAAGTATAATTAATCCTAATTTATTTAAAATGGCCGTCCAAATTTAATTTGTCATTAAAATAAATAAAGAATATAATATGAGTTTTTGTAGTCAAATAGTCTATTTAATTGAGCATTGAAATGACATGTCACTGGACGGTAGAATTGATAGTGTACGAGCAAAACTTCAGCACAAGAATTTAGAATAGTGGGTCGCCCAGGGTAGACGAGTCATGCCAAATGAGAATATGTAATTCTCTCGGTCATTTCCCATTTGGCAGGACAAGTCTGTTATGTGACTGAAACTTTTTAGTTTTTTGATTTTAATTTTTTAAAAATTAAAATTTTTATTTTCACGTATTTTTTTATTTTTAGTAAATATTTTTAAAATTTTAAATTATTTTTTTAAATGCACCTTATTTAAATGTATTTAAATAATAAATTTTTATAAAAATATTTTAAAAAATTAATAAATACATAAAAATATATAAAAATATATTGACTTTTCGTATTTTTTTTATATTTTTGGTATTTAGTGAATTTTTTAAAAATTTATTTCACAAATATTATGGGTTCGTTTGGTTTGAATTTCCCAAAAAATTTTAGGAAAATTTCTCTACAAATGAGTTTTCAGAAAAACTCAAACCAAACAAATTTTTCAAAAAAAATTTCCCAAAACTTGTAAACCAAACAAGTTTTCCAAACAAATCTCTCTCTCATACACATCAAATTAATCACTTTTCCAAAACTCTCTCTCAAAATAATTTTCCAAAATATCTTTCCAAAAAAATCAAACCAAACAACTTTTCGTACTTTTTATCTCCCAAACTCATCTCCCAAACTCAAACCAATACTTTTTAGGGATATTTATCAATAAATCCCATCTCACAAATAAGTACCTCAATTAATCTCAATTTTTTTATTGATCTATTAAATTCTATTAGTGGAGAGTTTCTTTTTGTGTAGTCCTATTTTTTATTTTGGTAGTATTTTGGTGGATAACTATACCCTTTTATTAATATGACAAATATGATGTGATACTCTAATGTGACAGGTATTAATATGACACTCCAACGATGTGACACTCTAAAAAAATTAAAAATTCCTTAGTGTACTTTTTTTAAATGTGACAACGTGACAAGTATGATACGACACTCTAAGACTTTTACTCCAAAAAAACTAAAAATTCCTTAATATACTTTTTTCAAATGTGATAATATGGCGGGTATGATGTAACACTCCAAAAAAAATAAAAACTTTTTAATAAATTTTTTCCAAATGTGACATGTGACACTCCAACGTAGCGAGTATGATATGACACTCTAAAAAAAATAAAAATTCCTTAGTATACTTTTTCCAAATGTGACAACGTTGCGGGTATGATGTGACACTCTCAAAAAATAAAAATTTCTTAGTGTACTTTTTTCAAATGTAACAACGTTATGGGTATGATGTGATACTCTAAAAAAAATAAAAACTCTTTAGTGTATTTTTTTTTTCAAATGTGACATGTGAGATTCCAATGTGGTGGATATGATGTGACACTCTAAAAAAATTAAAAACACTTTAGTATACTTTTTTCAAATGTGACACTCCAACGTGACAGATATAATGTGACACTAAAAAACCCCTTAGTGTATTTTTTTTCAAATATGACACTCTAATGTGGCAGGCGAATAAGTTATTACACATTCAAAAGGACTAAATGAATCACAAGAAAAATATGGAACTATATAGATTACAAGTCCAAAATATGAGACTAATTGGTCAATCTCCCTACTTTTTAAGTGTATTTATGTTAGGTGTGTCTAAAATTTTTTTAAAAAAAAGTTGCTTAAAATATTAAAAAAAATTCATTAAAAACAAAAAAAATACGAAAAAAAATAGAATTTTCTGAAAAGTATTTTTTAAAAACTAAAACCAAACAAGATAAATGTAATTATGTTCATAATTATAAAATTAATGGTATTTTTTTTTTAATTTTAAGAAAAGTAAACGTAATTTATGAAAAGTATTTCAAGATTATGAATAGAATGATGAGATTTGAGAGACTAAATTCAAATATATTTTTTTATATATTAGAGATCAAATTAACATAATTTAAATATTGAATATCAAAATAACATAAGACCAGCATTAGTCCCGTCCAAAAAAAAAAAAAAAAAAAACACTAGTAGTAATTTTTCTTTTCTTTTTTAAAGAAAACATACAAAGCAAGTATGAGCATCTTCAATGGAGTTGTCAAAGGAGCTATCAAATGTATAATTTGGCAAGAGTGACAACAAAATGTTCTCCAATGGCCTACTATTCTTCTTGTTAAAAATAGTAGATGCCATTTCTACTATCAAATTTCGCAGGTTAAATAGCACATGACAAACATGCTACATCATCAAATATCAACATATTTTTTGCCCTAAATTCAGTTGAAAAAACATAATTCATTCAGTAGAAAAACCTCCCAAATTTTAGAATCAAACCCAAATTTCATAATCAAACCCAAATTTCAAAGGAGTTGCCAAATTCACAAATTTCATAAATAGCAGAAAAAATTTAGAACAAATCACAAAAAATTCATAATCAATTTAGAACAAATCAAACCCAAAAATTAGTCAAGAACAAATCCATAATCAATTTAGAACAAATCCATAATCAATTTAGAACAAATCAAACCCAAAAATTAGTCAAGAACAAATCAAACCAAATTTTACAAATTTATATAAATCTCAGAAACGAATTTAGAAGATAAATACCTGGATCGACCTCTAGGGCTTTGTGGCTCGGCTTTTTCGTGCCCCCCTTCAGAACCTCGAAAGAAAGCTCTACAATTCGGACTCCCGCGGTTCTGAATCTAATCTCATAAATGCAATATGAAATTGATATCACCAAATAGTCCAAATCCGATAAATCTTTTGGAAAATCAATTTTTGGATCAAAAATACCAAAATTGGACTGTTTTGCCAGATACATAGTCACCACCTAAATATTTTGTTTTGAAAAATTTAGGAAACCCATGACTCGTGCCAAAGGCCACGTGTCCATCATCACCAAAGTTTCCTCGGCTAAGGAACTTAGGTACAAGAGGGGAAGGTCATGAATTGAGCACCCTCACTCACCCGATCAAAGATCAGCCTCTACTAATCATGATATGATTTTTATGTACATTATATGCTCTTGTTCCGATTTATTATGCTAGCATTACTATGTGATGCGCACAAGCAAGTATAGACTGGTTTGCCCGAATTGGAACAATTCAATTTCATGTTTATTTTTTTGAAAAGGGTTTGAATTTTGCCATCTTAAGTGGGCTTAAAGTTGCGAATTTGCCACTATACAAAGTGGGCTTTAAACGTACATTTCATTGAATTGTTCTAATTGAAACAACAAGTCTTCATCCACAGGCACTCAAGCAGTTTATCAAGTAAGCATTAATTGAAATGTTCTAATTCAAATAACAAGCCTTCATCCACAGACACTCAAGTAGTTTATCAAGTAAGCATTTAGCCTCATGGCAAGCATGTTAGTCATGGCAACAATCACACTCATGCAAGTATGCTAAAGCACTAAAAACTCACCTAGTACTCCAAGTTAAGATAAACAAAAGAGTTAGAAAAATGCATGTTCCTAATTATACAAGATAACTAATGCAACACATGTGAAGAATGCAAGTAATAGGCTCGACTACTAATATGGCATATAAGGCAATTTAAATAGCATGCGTTTAAGCACGTATTCAAAGAAGTATTGAGATGACAATGCAGTTCGAATGATGCGCTGAGTTTCGGTGCATGCAATACAAGATGAATGGATGCAAGCATAAGGTATGCTAATTGAAACATGTCCCTAATCTAACCATCAAAAGCAGGTAAATAAAAGGGAGAAAGACGTAAGGTTGGAAGACATACACATTATTACATTATGCTCTTACGATGGAGAGTCCGAATGAATAATCTAGCTAACCTAATTAAGCTAATTATTACAAAACTTGAACGAATAATTAACTAACTATCTAAGCTAATTAGTTAAGAATTTAACTAGGCTAAACTAATTAAATACTACAACACAAACTAATTTAATTAATCTAAACTAATTAAATGAGTAAACTAATTAGCTACAACTAATTAAGCTAATTTAATTATTACAACACAAACTAATTAGCAACAACTAATTAATTTACCACAAATGCATAGTTAAATGCTAATTTAAACTAATTAACTAGCTAACTAGTCCCGAGAAATGAGGGAGGCCCATACAAGCTCGGTTTCCACCCAAAGAATATCCGCTGTTTGCCCTCGAAAGCCTCTGTTTCCACAACCCTTGCACTGTTTCCTTCTCCAGATCAACTCTGCCATGCTTCACAAGCACACTGCTCAAAATTCATTGGTGGCCGGCTGGCCACCACCAAGGGGTTGCTGTCCAACACTGATGGCTTGCCGGCCAATAACAGTGGCCGGCCAGTCACTGATGACTCATCCTTTTTTGCTGCAACAGAGAGTAAATAGGGCAAAGAGAGGATATTCTCACAGGTTGTTTGTACTGTGTATCTCTTCTTATCATCAAAACATCTTAAAGGAGGGATACACTTGGTCCTCAAACCATCAATCAAGCAATTTCATTGCATGATGGCTAAGGGACCAATATGTACAAGTTAATAAATGCACAAATAAGAGCCAAGATCATTACCCTATCATGCATGATCAAGGGCAATAGAGACCTTAGAAACTTGGCATATTTCATCACTTTAAGTATGAAATGCCCCAATTTTTCTTGCGTTCAATTAACGTCCGATTGAACACATCAAAACAAAATCGATTTCTAATCTTGCACACTTTTAGTTTTAACTTTTTCACCCATTTTAATTACCTTTCCATTCTTTAACCAATTAAGTCCATTGGTGAGAAGTCATTTAAAGAGAGGGAAGTGTCAAACAAGAGGCAGTTTAAGGCAAGAGAGAGGTGTTATGCCGTTAGTAATGAACCCCCAAAAGAGAATTAAACCATTAAGCAATGAACCTCAATCTCAAGCTTAAACTATCTTAAGGTTGAAACAACCCTCAAAGCAAATGAAAAAGTGAAGAAATGAAGGAGGTTGTAGAGATTATAAGTACTGAAATAAAGTGAGAAAAGCACTAAAACATGACAATCAACTCAAACAAGGAGTGTCTAATAGCCTAAAATACCAAACTTGTGAGGACTATTACACTAGAGGCATGCAAAGCAAGACTCAAATGCAATAAACAACCAAAAATAGAGTTGAAACAATCTAAAAGAGAGCCTAAAACATGTTGGAATTAAGATTAAAAAAAGGCTAGAAAATAAAACTAACACATAGAGTTAACACATAGAGCTAACTAGGCTAGCAACCAATACACGAGGAGGAGAGGCTAACCTCTCCAATTTTGGACTTCAAAACATGATTTTTATCACTGAAAACACTCTGAAATTCAGTGCGAAAAAGCTTAACAAAAGATAGTTTGAAAGTGGGAAACAAAGGTGAAAAAGTCTTAAAAGCAAGGAATAAAGAAGGGTGAGATACCCCCTAACCTTAAATGGCCTAAAACACCAATTTCAGCCCACAAAAATAGTAGAAAGAGATAGGAAAACAAGTATGCAAAACAAGCTTAAAAGACAAGTATTATACCTCTTGAAGCAAAGAACAATTCTAGGCATTAACTCAAGCTAAAACCATATTCAAGAGCTCCAAGAGGGCTTCAAGGAACCTCAGCTCAAAGATGATCAACTTTGGTTAAGGAAATATATGCAAAAGTGTAGTGTAAATAGGCAAATGTGTACAAATTTGCAAGAGAGAGAGAGAGAGAGAGAGAGAGAGATGTTTTTGTTCCAAAATTTCTAACCCTAAAAAATGGGGGAGAAGACCCCATATATATAGATAAACAAGCATTTGGCTGAGAAAAATCCATCCATACACGTGTGTAGAGCTAAGACCAATTGTGCCAACAGTTGGAACAGCTGTCAACAAAATATCTAAAAAAGACACTGGTGGTCGGTAGGCCACCACTGATGGTCGGCAGGCCACTTGGGGTTGCAGGCTTGAAGGATTTGGTCCAAAACAGGGTATAGAATAGATGGGGTTTGAAGGCCCAAAGACAAGGCATTACGTCAAGGACTTCAGGCACTAAACGAGCACAAATAGTCACAATCATCGAGTGCACGAGCGATGACGCCCAAGTCTTGGGGATGATAAAAAATAAAGAGTCTACAGGCTTCTTTTTCATCGACTTGTAAAGCTCATTCCTAGACCAATTGAACTCCATTGAAGTCCAAATAGTGGTATTCAGTCAAACACTAGAGTTCCATTGAAACACACACACACACACACACACACAGAGTGGTTTCGGAGATCGGAGATCAAAGATCGGCGTTGGTGGTAGTGATGCAAATTACAGAGAGAGAGAGAGAAAGAGAGAGAGAGGGATGCTCTTAAGATCAGAAACAGAGACAGATGTAGAGAGACAGAGAGAAAGAAGACACCGTCTTAGCAGACTAGTTTGAGGACAGAGAAAGAGACGCTCTTGAGATCAAAAAGAAACAGAGAGAGAGAGAGAGAGAGAGAGAGAGAGAGAGAGAGAGAGAGAAGAGACCATCTCAGCCGACTGGTTTGAGGACAGCGAGAGATAGAGAGATGCTCTTCAGATCAAAGACAGAGACAAAGATAGAGAGAGAGAGAGAGAAGACACCACCTCAGTGTCGATCGGTTTAAGAACAGAGAAAGAGAAAGGGCTTTTGTCTTGAGTTGATATAGGATCATTCTAGAGGGATGATCTCAGCTGTTGGATTGTTATGTAATCAACGGCTGAGATCTTGTTCAGTAATCAACAACTGAGATGATTACTATTGTTCATTAAAAAATAATAAATAAATAAAAATACAAGTGAAATAGAAAAAAAAAAACGGTCATATTTTATAAACGGTCAAATTTTTGAAAATTCTTAACTGCCATATTTAGAAAAAAAAATAAGAAGGGTCATATTTTATAATTCTATAAATACAAACCATTTTTCTCAATTTCATTTCACAGCAAACCTCTCAAATTTCATTTTTATTTGTAGTTTTTTCTTTTCCACACAAACACTATGGAAGGTTCATCAAAAACAAAGAGAGGAAAATCATTCACCATGGATGAAGATGTGGCACTTTGTAAGGCTTGGTGTCACATTTCTGAAGATTCAATTGTTGTCAATTTGCAATCCTATGCTCACTTTTAGGGGAGAATTTATGAAAATTATTGCTCACTTCAGAATGATTAGTCAAGATCACAAGTGTCTATCCAATCTCAATGGGGTATAATCATGAAATGTTCCAACAAATTTGTGAGTGTTTAGCACAAATAAAAAATCTACACCCAAGTGGGATGTCTCAAGTTGATATAGTAAGATTTCATCTTCATTTTTTTTTTGTCTCATATAAAAATTAACTAATTAATTAATTTAATATTTTATTGATATAGATGCTTCAAGAAAAACTTTTATATCATCAAGATGAAAACAAACATTTTGCTTTTGAACATTGTTGACCAATCTTGCAAAACAATATCAGGTGGCAAGATGTACCTCCTACGAATACAATGAAGTCAAGGATACATACACCATTTTCTCCTAATTCAGTCCCAGAATCCCCTATGGATAACTGCTTTTCTCTTGAAGATGATAATAGTCCAAGTGTTAGTAACAATCCAACTGTTGGTAATAATCCAATTGGTGAAAGTAGTGTCTCTGCAAAGGGTAAAAGGCCTATGCGTAGGAAATCTACAAAAGAATTGCTTCGGAAAAGTCAAGCTATTGAAGCTGAAATCCACAAATTTAACAATATGTTGGAGACATTTAACCAACACCTTACTGAGAAGGAAATGAAAAAAACTGAAAGAGAAGAAAAAAGGATTTAAGCATTGCAGGAGATGAAAGAACTTGAGATCAAAAAGGAAGAACATTTACCGAAGATGAAAGAACTTGAAATCAAAAAAGAAGAACATTTGATAATGACTACGGACATTTCTCATTTGGACCGTTAGATGAAAGCATATTACATGATGCACAAGAATGAGATTTTCGCCAAGTGGTCCACACATGTCAGCAACCCAAATTACTATTTTCCCATTCCTCTTGATGAATAATTATGGGAGAATGTATTTTTTAATTTTGCAATGTCATTTATTTGTCAATGTAATTTTTATTATTTCTTTTTAAATATAATTTTTATTTTGCAATGTAATGTAGTGGTCCATATAATTTAACTGTAGTTAATATATATATTGATTTTGTAGTCGTATATTGTTTTGGTGGGGTGAATTATATAATAAAAAAATTTTAATTTTTTATATTTGTCTAGTCGGGTACAATGTAAATATTTAATTTTTTTTAAATAAGTTAAAAAAAGGTCACAAATGACAAAAAATAAACAATAAAAAAAGGGCAAAACACCAATAAATCCTAAATTTGAAAATGTTAACCCATTTAGTCCCGAAAGTTTTTTGTTGGACTAATAGGTCCTATTTCCCAAAAAGCTTACTATAGGCATTTTTTAGATTTCCTTTCTTTTCAAACATCAAACATTATTCATCCAACATAAAACATTAGATTTCAAACATCGTTAAAAATTACAATAATGTTTTAAACATTAAATTTCAAACATCTAATGTTCATCAATTTTCAATAATGTTTGAAATTATAGAATGAAACATCAAACATTAACAACATTAGAATTATTCATCCAACATCAAACATTATCAACGCTAGAATTATTCATCAAACATCAACCAGTAAACATTAGGATTATTCATCAAACATCAAACATTATTCATCAAACACAACCATTAAACATTAGGACTATTCGTCAAACATCAAATATTATTCATCAAATATCAAACAATACTATTTAATAGAACGAACTACTCATCCAAACAATACTATTTGAAACAATACTATTTAATAGAACGAAATATTCATCCAAACAATACATCCAAACAATATGATGTTTGTTCACAACAGAAACATGAAGACTATGTTCCAAAATTCGACCATGAAGACCATACTGTTATGGACATCGACCATCAACAAAATATCCAACATCAACAACATCAAACATATCAAAAATTATTCACCAACACCACAGTACCAACATCACAGTGAACGTTAATCGTATAAACATTATTCTTCAACATTAAGGCCTAATCGTATAACACAGCGACCGTCTAATCAATTGGGTCTACAACTCCAAATCAAACAAACATTTAAACAAATTCACCTAAGAAAATAGAACAAAGATCTAAAACATTACATCCGATTTATCATGTACAACAGATTTATCATCGTGACCAACAGATTTATCATGTAGAAACATCGTCATCATGTATATTTATATATTTGAATCTGATTTACCATGATTTATCATGTGAACAACAGATTTACCATCATCATCATGTATATTTCTATATTTCTACCATCATCAAAAAACATCGTGAACAACAGATTTATCATCATCATGTAAATATACATTACATCCGATGATGATGAGTTTCACGATGATTTATTTACATTGTGAACAACAATGATGGTAGAAATAACATCAGTTGCAGAAAATCAAGGCAGAGATTATCTTCAAATAGTGTTTATCGACTACGAACGATCTCAAAAAAATCAAACCGAAACTCCGTAAATGAAGGCCAAGGCAACATCTACCGCAGTCTTGAGTCCCTCTCTTATCTCTTTCGAACACAAGAGGTACTCCATTTTTCTAGGGTTTTCTAACTTCTCTCTGTTCCACCGATGGATACTCTGGCCACGGCTTCACAATGAAGATGGAGAGAAAGAGGGTGAAAAAGAGAGAAGGTCATCGCCATCGATTCAGTGCTGCTGGAAAGGATTTCGATCTCAAAAAGAGGCCAAGGCATCGGTGTGGAGGCGCTGATGTTGCGATGTTGATCATGGCATTGATGTTGATGTTGATCATGGCGTTTGATGATTACTCATCACAAGAAGAAAAGGTTTGAAACGGAGGAGTTAGAGAGGCGATCCAAACAGATTTGGAGGTTTCTTCTGGATTGAGCCTGTAATTTCTTGAATTGGATCCTTGATTTCTCATCGGCAGTGAGACCAGAGGAAGAAGTAGGGATATCGAAATGATCAGCCGATTTGGATCGAGCATGTTCCATTGCGGCAATGGGGAGAGAGAGAGAGTTTGGTGGTGATGTTCAGTGTTGATGATGATGTTCGAAGGTGTTGTTGATGTTGATGATGTTCCCTTTTTTGTTGATGATGTTTGTTGAAACCCAGTTGAGACCATGGATTTAAGAAGCTCAGAATAGTTGACGCCTCGGTTGAAATCATAGCCTTGGATCTTAATACAAGATCCTTTGAGAGTCTGATTCTTTGAAAACTACTGACCGTACGGAATCCAAAAGACGTTCTTCCATGTCTTCTTCCCCCATTGTTCTGCAACAACAAAAAAAAATGGAGCTTTTTGGCTACTGCAACAACCACAAGAGGGGAAATTGACATCAGGAACAACAATGATGTTCATAATTTTTTTTGATGATGTTTGTTGATATTTTCTTAATGTTTGATGTTGTTGATGTGTTTGATGATGTTTTGTTGATATTTGATGTTTGATGTTTGTTGATATTTTTTTGATGTTTGTTGACGGTTTAATGTTTGATGTTGTTTTGATGATGATGTTGTAATGTAAAAAAAGGACTAAATGGTTTATAAAAAAACACTCAGGACTAGATGGAGTAACATTTTTCAATATGGGACTTATGAGTAATTTCTCCATAAAAAAATCATTAAAAAACATATATCCAAACAACACTTGCAAAATTGGAGGGAAAGTTGTTTGGGATTTATTGAAATGGCATGTGACCATTGGAGCACCATTGCTATAATTTGGCAGTTTACTACTGGTTATTGCCAAATTATAGCAATGGCAAATGCTATTATAGCATTTGCTATTAGAGATGCTCTTACATTGCAAAATAAAAATTATATTTAAAAAGAAATAATAAAAATTACATTGACAAATAAATGACATTGTAAAACTAAAAAATATATTCTCCTGTAATATTCATCAGGAGGCAGGGGAAACTAGTAATTTGGGTTGCTGACATGTGCGAACCACTTGGCGAAAATCTTGTTCTTGTGCATTATGTAATACGCTTTTGTCTAAGGGTCCAAATGAGAGATGTCCGTAATCATTATCAAATGTTCTTTCTTTTTTTTATCTCAAGTTCTTTCATCTCCTGCAATACTTGAATTCTTTTTTCTTCTCTTTCAGTTTATTTATTTATTATTATTTTATTTCCTTCTCAGGAAGGTGTTGGTTAAATGTCTCCAACATATTGTTAAATTTGTGGACTTCAGCTTCAACAACTTGACTTTTCCGAAGTAATTCTTTGCAGATTTCCTACCTATAGGCCTTTTACCCCTTGCAGAGGCACTACTCTCACCAATTGGATTATTACCAACAGTCGAATTATTACTAACACTTGGATTGTTATCGTCTTTAAGAGAAATGCAGTTATCCATAGGGGATTTGGGGGCTGAATTAGGGAAAAACAATTTATGTATCCTTGACTTCACTGTATTCATAGGAGTTACATCTTGCCACCAAATATTGTTTTGCAAGATTGGCCAACAATGTTCAAAAACAAAATGTTTGTTTTCATCTTGATGATATAAAAGTTTTTGCTTGAAGCATTTGTATCAATAAAATATTAAATTAATTAATTGGTTAATTTTTATATGAGACACAATAATATAAAAAAAAAAACTAACATAATAAATGAAGATGAAAACTTACTATATCAACTTGAGACATCCCATTTGGGTGTAAATTTTCGACTTGTACTAAGCACCCACGAAATTTGTTGAAACATTTCATGATTATACCTTAGCGAGATTGGATAGACACTTGTGTTCTTGTCTAATCATTCTGAAGTGAGTAATAATTTTCATAAATTCTCCCCCAAAAGTGAGCATAAAATTGCGAATTGTCAACAATTGGATCTTCAAAAATGTGACACCAAGCTTTACAAAGTGCCACTTCTTCATCAATGGTGAATAATTTTCCTCTCTTTGTTTTTGATGAACCTTCCATAGTGATTATGTGAAAAAACTATAAATAAAATGTAATTTGGAAGGTTTGTTGTGAAATGAAATTGAGAAAAATGGTTTGTATTTATAGAATTATAAAATATGACCTTTTTTTTCTCTTCTAAATATAGTCGTTGAGAATTTTCAAAATTTTGACCATTTATAAAATATGATCATTTTTTTCTATTTCACTTATGTTTTTATTTATTTATTATTTTTTTAATGAACAATAGTAATCATGTCAGCCATTGATTATTGAACAAGATCTCAGCCGTTGATTACATAATAATCCAACGGCTGAGATCATCTCTCTAGAATGATCCTATATCAACTTAAGATAGAAGCCCTTTCTCTTTCTCTATCCTCAAACCAATTGGCACTGAGATGGTGTCTTCTCTCTCTGTGTCTCTATCTTTGATCTCAAGAGCATCTCTCTCTCTCTCTCTCTCTATCCTCAAACTAGTCAGCTGAGATGGTGTCTTCTCTCTCTCTATCTCTATCTTTGATCTCAAGAGCATATATATATATATCCTCAAACTAGTTGGCTGAGATGGTGTCTTCTCTCTCTCTCTCTCTCTCTCTCTCTGTGTGTGTGTGTGTGTGATCTCAAGAGAATCTCTCTTTTTATCCTCAAATTGATCACCAATCATCGATCTTCGATCTCCAAAACTAGTCTTCTCTCTCTGTCTCTGTCTTTGTCTCTGTCTCTCTCTGTCTCTGTCTCTCTTTCTCTCTCTCTCTCTAACTTTGTCTATGATTTGCATCACCACCACCAGCGCTGATCTTCGATCTCTAAAACCAGTCTTGTCTCTCTCTCTCTCTCTCTATTACTCTTTCTATGATTTGCATCACCACCACCAGCGCCGATCTCTGATCTTAAAACCAGTCTTCTCTCTCTATCTCTCTCTATCTCTCTATTTCAATGGAACTCTAGTGTTTGACCAAACATCACTGTTTGGACTTCGATGGAGCTCAATTGGTTTGGGAACGAGCCCTATAAGTCAGTAAAGAAGAAGCCCTAAGGGTTGATCAAGGTATTTATCTTCTAAATTCATTTTTGAGATTTATATAAATTTGTGAAATTTGGGTTGATTTGTTTTTGACTAATTTTTGGGTTTGATTTGTTGTAAATTGATTCTGAAATTTGTGTGATTTGTTCTAAATTTTTTCTTCTATTTATGAAATTTATGAATTTGGCAACTCTTTTGAAATTTGGGTTTGATTTTGAAATTTGGAAGGTTTTTCTACTGAATGAATTCTGTTTTTTCAACTAAATTTGGAGCCAAAAATCTATTCATATTTAATGATATGACATGTTTGGCACCTGCTATTCAACTTGCCAAATTTGATAACATAAATGACATCTGTTATATTTGGCAAGAAGAATAGCAGGCCATTGGAGAACCTTTTTTTTGTCACTCTTGCCAAATTATAGCTTTGGCAGCTCATTTGACAGCTCCATTGGAGATGCTCTAATGTAATGGTCCATGTAATTTTAATGTAGTTAATAATTTTTATTTTTTTTATTTTGTAGTTGTATATTGTTTTGGTGGGGTAAATTATATTTTTTTTAAAAAAATTCAATTTTTTCAAATTTTTATATTTGTCTAGTCAGGTACAATGTAAATATTTAATTTTTTTTTAAAAAAAAAGTTTAAAAAAGGTCACAAAAGATAAAAAAATAAACAATAAAAAAATTACTAAAAACCTATATCCAAACAACACTTATAAAATTGGAGGAAAAATTAGTTGAAATTTGCCAAAATGGCACGTGACCATTGGAGCACCATTGCTATAATTTGGCAATTTACTACTGTTCATTGCCAAGTTATAGCAATGGGAAATACTGTTATAGCATTTGCCGTTGAAGATGCTCGACATGTGCTAAAATAACACATGCTATTTTAGCACATTATCCTATTTGGATCACAATCATCTTATTTGGGTCATATCACCTCTTTACACATCACTTTAAATACAACCCATATTTCACATTTTTTCATAAAAAGTTAAAAAGTATACCTATTTAGATCATCTCAAACACCCCATAAATTTATAAATCTCTCCAAATAAATTGATAAATATTTTATCATATATAATAATAACCAAACCAAACCAAACCAAGCCAAGCCTTAAGTCCCATCAAATGGGGTCGGCTACATGAATCCATCTTCTCCACGCGGCCCTATCAAAGGCCATTTCATTAGTCAAATTAAGTAGATTCATATCTCTATTTATAACGTTAGTCAACGTTAATCTAGGCCTACCCCGTCCCCTAACACTTCCATCTACCGTTACAGCATCGTATCTCGTCACTACTGCCTCTGTTGGTCTCCGTTGAATATGACCAAACCATCTCAAACGATTCTCTCTCAACTTATCTTCTATTGGTGCTACTCCTACCCATTCCCGAATACACTCATTCCTAATCCTGTCTTGTCTAGTCTTACCACACATCCACCTTAGCATCCTCATCTCAGCCACACTCATCTTATCTACATGTTGTTTCTTGGTTGCCCAACACTCCGTCCCATACAACATAGCTGGTCTAATAGCCGTTCTATAAAACTTACCTTTTAGTCTAGTGGGTATTCGTTTATCACACAAAATTCCAGACGCACATCTCCACTTACACCATCCCGCCTTAATCCTATGGGCCACATCTGCATCAATCTCTCCAGCTGTTGTGATAATCGACCCTAAATAACGAAAATGTTCACTCTTAGGCAGTTCTTGGTTCTCAATCTTCACTTCTCCTCTACTTTCATTATTACTGTTACTAAATTTACACTCCATGTACTCTGTCTTAGTTCTGCTTATCTAGAATCCTTTAGATTCAAGAGCTTTTCTCCAAATCTCTAACTTTGTATTAACTCCTTCTCTAGTCTCATCCACTAGCACAATATTTTCTGCAAAAAGCATGCACCATGGCACGTCATCCTGAATATTTATCGTCAACTCGTCCATAACTAAAGCAAAAAGATAAGGACTTAAGGTAGATCCTTGGTGTAACCCTACAGTGATAGGAAATTTATTTGTCTCTCCAGCTGGCGATCTAATAGTGGTCACCACCCCTTCATACATGTCCCTAATCACGTCAATGTAACCTTTTGTCACCCCTTTCTTCTCTAACACCCACTATATGATATCCCGGGGCACTCTGTCATATGCTTTCTCAAGGTCAATAAACACCATATAAATATCTCTTTTCTTTTCTTTATACTTTTCTATTACTCTCCTCAAAAGATAGATCGCTTCCATTGTTGACCTACCAGGCATAAACCCAAATTGATTCTCTGACACCTCTGTTATATCTCGCAATCGGCATTCCATCACCCTCTCCCACACTTTCATTATATGACACATTAGCTTGATTCCTCTATAGTTGTTACAGTTCTGGACATTACCTTTATTCTTATAGATTGGCACTAAAATACTCTTCCTCCACTCATTTAGCATGTTCCTAGTCAACAAAATTTTGCTAAACAACCTAGTCAACCAAGCAACTCCCTTTTTACCCAAACACTTCCAAGCTTTAATAGGGATATCATCAGGTCCTAAAGCCTTATTTGATTTCATCTTCTTAAGTGCAATCTCCACTTCAAAGTTCCTAATCCTGCGATAGAACCTATAGTCTTGGTTTATCGTATTACTGGCTATTTCTTCCCTTATTGTCGTACCTCCATGTTCCTCATTTAATAGTTTCTCAAAATAATTCTTCCATCTTTCCTTAATCTCATCATCCTTCACCAATACCTTAGAATCCTCACTCTTGATGCACTTTACTTGATTAAAATCTCTTGTTTTCCTCTCCCGTATCTTAGCAAGTTTGCATACCCTCTTCTCTCCCTCCTTACTATCTAGTCTAGTGTATAGGTCATCATAAGCTTTTAACTTAGTCTCTCTCACTACTTTCTTGACCTCCTTATTAGCTAATCTATAGCTCTAAAAGTTTTCCTCAGTTCTATCCTTCTGCCACTTTTTAAAGCACTATTTTTTTACCTTAACTACCGCTTGAACCTCTTCCCTCCACCACCAAGCTTCCCTAGAGCTGGGTCCCGTTCCTTTCGACTCTCCAAGCACTTCCCTTGAGATTCTCCTCATACAATTGGCCATCGAGTTCCACATAGTGTTAGCATCACCTTCTAAGTCCCAAGTACCTTCCTTATCCATTCGACTCTTAAATATTTCTAGTTTATCCCCTTTTAGGTCCCACCATCTCGTTCTACGACGCCCACCATCCTTGTTAGCTTGGTATTGCCCTCTAAAACATAAATCTAGTACCAAAATTCTATGTTGAGCATTATATATAATAATATTATTAAAAAATCAACAAATAAGAAATGACATTTTACATTTTTGTATCTATACTACATCTATATACAGATGTAGTGGAGTCTCATAGCTTTTCAAATCCCAATTCCTAATTTTCTATAAATTTTAAAAATAAAAAAATTATTTTTCAATCCACTGGCACTCCTCTTCCCTAAGTTTTCTTTTAAAATAAAAAACTCATGATTTTATATAGAATTAATTACCTAAAAGTCTATTTACAAATGTTATGGTAGCTCAAGTTCTATCTAAGATATTTTGAACCAATAAGTCCTATTTAGTAAACTGAGAATATTATAAGTTTTTTTTTTAAACTAAGAATATTATCAATTTTGTATAGTAATATTCCAAATAATTGTTTCACTAACTGGTAAAAAAAACAGAGCATGAGATTAAATGTTTTTATCTTTCTACTTATTGGTTTGATTCAACTATCCAATAAAATCGAGAATATTATCATTTTTTTTCCAATTTCAAAACTGAGAACATTATTAATTTTTTCATTTTTAGAGTTTTTTTTTTTTTTTTTTTTTTCAGTTTTGCACATCAATGTTCCATCATCATACTCCTTTATAGACACAAAATTTTCAATTTTGCACAAAAAAATAATTCAATAAAAACATTAGCTTTTTTTTTTTTTTTTTTTTTTTGCACATAAATTTTGTTTTTTAATTTTTTCAATTTGAAAGTTGATATTTCAAAGTTTTGAAAATAAAAATAAATGTCAAATCATCGTATTCCTTTATAGATAATCATAAATGATGAACAATCATTGTTTGAAGGGCAATTCCGATTATTAAAAATTTGATAGGACTTGAATGTCCAAAAAATCTTAGTTATGACTTAATGGAGGGAGGGTCTATTAAACACACCGGTTATCATCTCAAGACACACCATTAAGTAATTTTTCTTTCAATTACAATTTTAACCTAAGATAAAATGACCAGAAAGGACAAAGGTTATAACACACCATTTGTATAATTAACCATGAAGGACAATACTGAATATAATACACATCTTTATTCCAAACATTACGTACGTATCTTGTCTGTCAAGAATTCAAATACCCTAAAACAAAACCCAAAACCCTTGAAAGAAAACAATAAAAAATATACATATTATTAAAATTTTTGATTAGATTGAATGATGGATGCATCTGACAACATTGATTTGAGAACAGCAGAGCAACGAAAAGGTTTTTTTTTTTCATTTTTTTTTTCGTTTTTGTGTACTCGGTGAGTGGTAAACCGTTTGTATTAGTTCGGTTATACAGAGTTGTATATTAATGTCATTTTCGACTATTTAATGCCATACAAATTTGTGTTGCTCGATCTATTACTATCGAACCTATATCAATAATTTGGTTTATATATGTCGAAAAAATACTACATGCTCGGCCATAATTAGTCGAACATATCTGCTATGTTTGAATATGTACTGTCAAAACAAGTATAATTTTTTTTTCCAGATCTGTGCATCCACGGAATGCAGTAATGTTGGATGCGAGTGTGTTGTTGACTATACAAGTCAATTTACTACTAACGAGGTACTCTCATGTCGAAAATTAGTTCCCACCCCCTCCCCCCCCCCACCCCCCCTCCGAATGTTTAATGACTTTGGTTAATTTGACATGTAGGTTTTCAAGAGCAAAGAAGAATAGCTCAGTTGGGTATGGGATGTTGGAAGGAAAAATGGTTTTGTGATTGTCATCAAGACATTGGACTATGGTGGTGGTCATAGGACACTAAGGATATTTCTTGCCTGTGAGAGAAGTGGTCAATATAGAGTTCATAAGAAATTAAAAAGCAGATGATTCAAGCAAAAAAATTGTGAAGATAACGGGTACAAAGAAATGCGGGTGTCCCTTTAAGTTTAGTGCTCGTAAATTGATGGCTAATGATGATTGGATTGTAAATGTAGCATGTGGAACGCATAACCATGCTCCTGCTAAACATTTTGAAGGACATTCATTTGCAGGGAGATTATCTGAGGAGGAAATATCATTGTTAGTAGATATGTCCAAAAGCATGGTCAGACCAAAAGAGATTTTGGTTACCTTGAAACGAAAGGATGCTTTGAATGTAACAACTATGAAAACCATTTACAATGTACGTCATAGGAATAATGTTATTGAGAAAGCTGGGAGATCATAGATGCAAGAATTGTTGGGTGAATTACAAAAGCATAATTACATTGAGCGGCATCGGTGTGACAACAACACGATGACTGTCACAGACTTGTTTTGGGCACATCCTGTAAGTTTAGATTTGCTCCGTTCATTTCCAAAGGTGTTGATCATGGACTGCACATATAAGACAAATCGATATCGTCTTCCTCTTCTTGAGATAGTTGGTGTGACATCCACTAATATTTCATTCTCCGTAGCCTTTGCATATCTCCAATTTGAGCAGATTGATAATTACGTTTGGGTGTTAACTACATTGCGTAGTCTCTTTGATGACATTGTTATTCCTGAGATGATTGTCACGGACAGGGAGCTTGCTTTGATGAATGCTATTGACAGTGTATTTTCTACATCTCGACATTTATTATGCCGATGGCATATTTGTAGAAATATACTGGCGAAATGTAAGAAAATGTTTAAGAGTAAGGAAAGAATGGGACAAGTTTATCTCTTTATGGAATTTCTTAGTACTCTCCTCAACTGAGCTTGAATACAATGAACACCTTGCTAGGCTACTTATGGATTTTGATACATATCTTCAAGCAGTGCAATACGTGTCACAAAGTTGGTTAAATCCATATAAGGATAAGCTTGTTGCCGTATGGACAGATAGCTATATGCACTTGGGGAATGTTACAACCAACATGTAATATATATTTGTCTATCTTACAATATTAGTCATTATGATTTTAATTATTTAAACTTAATTATGTTAATTGTTTCCATTGTACACAGGGCTGAAAGTGCACATGCAAAACTTAAACGGCAACTTGGTTCTAATCAAGTCAATTTTGAGTGTTCTTGGACCAAGATTCATAGTTTGCTTGAGTTGCAACATGTTGATATTAAGGCATCGTTTGAGAAGAGTTTAAACCGTTGTACAACACCAGTTCAAACCATCCCATTTTAGAGAGCTCCAAGGCAATATCTCCATAACTGCATTAGATCATGTCTTAGCGAAGAGTAAGCGAGCGAATGATGTTGGCATTGATGCTTCAGTATGTGGATGTGTTGTTCGATGAACACACGGGTTACCTTGTGCCCATGAGATTGCAGATTACATCCGACAGGGTTGTCCAATACCACTTGATAGCATTGACCCGCACTGGAGGACTCTTAAGCTAGTACGAAAGTTGAAAAATGATAAAGTGGAATTGAGTTGTGAACCAAAGTTTGATCTCATACTTAAACGATTCAATGCATCTGATTACATTATGCAGTTGGAAATTCTGCATAAGTTAGAAGAGATTGCAAATCCGCAAAGTACTTTTCTCATTGAGCCGAATGTGAAGCCTAACCCTTGAGGTAAGGGACATAAGAAGGTAGATGTATCTACGCGTCGAGACCCATGTGCATTTGAGTTGGTTCAGTCTGGACATGATAGCCACTCACCTATGGGCACCCATATCCCCACACAGGATTATGTCAAAGTACAAACAAAACGGCCTGCCAAAGAGAAGGTACATGTAATCATTTTTTACTTACATTTTTGTTGATGATAAATTACGTGTTTTGTTGTTCATGTGTTGATGCCTTCCCTATTGAATAGGTATATCGGACTCGTACAACGACTTATTCATATGTTGATGCCCTTCTAGTTGGATTGAAGCCTTACATACGTCTTATCAAGGATGTAGATACCGATGGCAATTGCGGGTTCAGGGCCATTGCTGGCTTGATAGGGCTTACAGAGGCTGAATGGGGTCAAGTCAGACGGGATCTCCTCCAGGAATTGCACACACACATAGACTATTACACTCATCTATATGGTTCACATGACAGGATTGAAGAGCTTACCCATATTCTATCATACTTTGAGCCCAATCTAGGGTATCACCGTTGGATGACTATGCCTGACATGGGTTATCTTATTGCATCTTGTTATAATGTGGTATTATACCACTTATCTGCACAACAATGCCTTACTTTCCTCTCCCTACGATCAGTGCCAATATCACAACTTCAATGGCGTGAGATTGCTATTGGGTTTATTAATGGGAATCATTTTGTCCAGGTATAGCATTATGATTTGTGTAATACATTTATCATTTTGTACTGCATCGCTCTCATACTTAAAACTTTGTCAATGTAGGTGTTCATGTTACCAGGTCATCCAGTTCCACCGATAGCTGCCAATTGGTACAAGTTTCATCATTCTTGTGCGGCTGGATGGGGTACTGCATATAGTCGCCGAATTGAGCATTTTAAAGAAGTTGTTCATTCAGGGGTAGCTACTAGAGAGACATTTGATTGTATTAACCTTGATGAGTAATGATGTATGTGAGTTGAGTTGTAGTTATGCAATTTAAATAGTTACCAATACATTTTTGTGGATTAACATTTAAATAGTTGAGTTGGATTAAGCTTTGAGTTAATTTAATGCACATGGTAGTACTTGTTCATTGTGGTGTATCAAATGCATTGGCATAATACTTCCTGTTGATTACCAAAAATACAAACTATGAATACTTGTTCGTTACAAAATATTGGTAGAGTAATTTTTGTTCATTACAAAACAACAAAAACATCAAAAGAGTACTTTTTTTCCATTACAAAATAACAAAACAAGATTACCACAAAACCAACTACCTATCATGTACTCATCTCCTACCATTGTATGTTCGAAATAGAATAGAACTAGGTCCAGCCTCATCGATTTGTTGACCCTGAAGAACACGTGATATCCTTTCAATGGCCTTATATAACCTATCTGGCTCACGAACACTAGCATCATGGCCTGCCTCGATGATAGGATGCGCAATCTGTAGTGCATGATCAATACGCTGCATTAAGAACAAATACAATTGTAATTAGCACATGCCATCCTAAAAAAAAAAAAAATGTAAACGATGTGTGCGCATTATTGTCATACCTCAATGTCCTGCACATCAGATCGACTATCCTATGCACGTGGGTCAAAACCAGACTGATGTGTGGGGTTTTGGATATATAAGTATGTGATATTTGTATACCACTGCATGTAACCATCAACACAATCAGCCGGACGTCTGACTGGGGTACTCCTCATTCTCCGAGTAGATGAAACATGATTATCCCAACTCTCCCATATCTGATCAAGATACTGATACATCACTCTATATCAGCCTGCTGTGACACCTCTAATAGCACGAACAGGGTCGAGTGGCGTAGGTGGAATGGCCTGGACCCTACCAAACTATCTAAGAACCCTTTCAGGATGATTGGGTTCAACTACATCCAAACACTTCAAACAGTCGCTGTAGAATGTAATCTCATGACATGGGTGATGTTGACGACAATCTCAATATGGATCCCAAGTAACCTAAGAGAGAAACACAAATGAAATCTTGATGAGTGACATGGAATAAGAACACTTAATTGAACTAATATTAATTGTTATACCTCATCAAATGCCAATATGTCAAGCTCCTCCCGTAACACCTGTAGGTGTGATACCGTTGAACCAGCTTCCCGACGAGGAGTCCATCGATGCACGTGGGGCAATTGTATAGTATATTCCATGTTTTGGTGAGGTCTAAATGGCCGGAAATGCTCATAAATCCATGCCTCCAACAATGTCATGTAACCAGCCATCTGTCGAACAGCTGATCTCATGGCAAATCCCAACTGTCTGTATAAATATGCCAATGCAGTTGCACCCCAAGCATATGTACAAGTATCAGTCACATCCATCAACAACTACAAGTACACAACAGGAACTCTCGTCCCACTCTTGTCACTGAATAGTGTACATCCCAATAGAAATAGCAAATACGCTCTGGCGGCACAAACTATGGACTCCTCGGTGTCTGAATCTTTGCAACCACTAAATTTGCTCCGTAACCACTCCAGCTTGATTGATTGTCCCCTAGCAGATGATAGCTCCTCAGTTGCTTTAGCATCATCAACTCCCAGTGTAACTACCACAAGTGCATATGCCTGCTGATCTGTCAAAGTTGTAGCACTGACTGATCTACCTAAGATAGGGATCCCCAAGATGGTACTCACATCATCCAATGTCATTGTTATCTTACCAATTGTCAAATGGAAAGTATTTGTCTCTGGTTGCCATCGCTCAACAAATGCAGAAATGGCAATCCTATTCACAAACCGATATGTGCAATGGACCAAAGAAGATAGGCCTGACCGTTGCATAAGGTCTCTAAACCTTGTATTGTCGGTTCTTGACCACCACCGCCACTCAAGAATCTTGGACCCATGATTATAACACCTTAAGGGATTCCTCTCCTGCAAGGTAATTAATAATTAACATAAACAATGTGGTTCAATAAATAATTAAATGAATGAAACATGGTAAAAAATATATGCTACCTTCTGATCCCATATAGCTGCTGCAATATGTGCCTTGAAGCTCTTCAGTACTGATGGATCTGATGGCCCCCCAGGAAACAGACCAGTGAGTACCTCCTCAACCTGATCAACATCATCATCATCCCCTGAACCATTATCAATCACATCCTCTTCCAAGATTTGAGGTGCTTCCTCTAACACAATATCATCACCCCGACCTCTATCCCAACCCCGACCTCGACCTCGACCTCGGGCACGAGCAGGATTTGTTAATACACGACGTCGTCTCTTTGAGGCAGTGGGTGGAATATGCAAAGGGTCATCAATTTTTGAAAATGAAACAGAAAATAATAAAGTTAACAAAAGTAACACAAATCATTTATGTTAAAATACTCACACCTATGAAGCACCAACACTTCAAGAAAGGTGCCATAGCGGTGTCAAACGTGGGGACACGACAAGGATATGTATGGGACACGCCATGTGGCATGTCCCTTTATTTAATTGATTTGCTTCTAAGGGACATGACAAGGATATATATACATATTGAATTAATGCTCATTTTTAGTGTGTAGGCACTACTAGATTCACTGTATTTTTTTATTAATTAATTAGTAAATTGAATTGTTAAATGATCGCCAACTATCTCCCATCAAATTCAAATAGGAACTGCTCACCTAATAATATTATATAGCTAAAGGTGACACTAAATCTTGTGACCAAAGAGTTCATATTCAAACATATATTATTATATGTGAAAAATTGCAGACAAATTGGTTTTGACAAGCAAGAAAGTCTCAACAACACAATTCACATGAATTTTTCCTATATGTTTTCATTTCAGTTTTGCCCAATGTTTTCAACAGCACAAGTCATGTTTTCTAGTCATAGATGTTATTTTCATGACAACAACAGTTGAATAAAACTTTTAAGTATCATCTTCACTTTCCAGTTTCTATAAGATTTTCACCATAAAATCTTTTCAAAATCATCGAGGTGGCAGTCTTGCTGATATTATTAAGAAAACTAATGGATCTAAGATGTCGTGTTAGTAGTAAAATAAACCCAAGTCAAATGCTAGTTTTCTTTAGCAATATAAGAATGATTCATGTCAAAGTGACAATCATTTTCTTTTTCTTTTAATTTTCCTTTTAGTTTTTTTTTTATGCGTCGCATCAATCGATATCATTCACAATGTACTAGCAGTATAGTTAACATAGTTGTGATAGTGAAAAAAAAAAAAACACTTTATAGCAAAATTGGCCGAAATTGGCTGTGAAAGGCTATATCCTTTGTAAATTCGGTCGTGATTCGTGAATCAGTTATCAATCAATATGTATTGTGAACAAGTTGAGATTTGCAGTCTCATTATTATGCTTAGGTGTAGGGACCTGTATTTTTTAAACTATGATTTCTTCCTGTTCATTATATGTTTTATGTTTTCTGCAAAATTAGCAACAGTGTAAATCCCAAATTACACTTCACCACGATTTTTTTTTTCAAATTTTTTTTTAAAAATTATTAAAGTATTTTCTTTATACGCCTACAAAGTGAGACTAATTTTTCACACTAGAGAAAACCATGCACATGGACACACTCCCATCTATTTAATAGAAAGTCAACAACAATGCGAGTAACACAAAAAACATAACATAAACTTGAATACAGAAAACACCTAAATGGATAAGATTTTAAAAAATTTATCGATGAAGTATGTTTTTCAAAAATCTTATCAATTTATTTATTTTCTTTGTTCAATTCTACATTTAGTTTTTGTGTTCATCAACTTCTATAAAGATATATTGGTTATATCAATTTATTAGAAACTTTCCCAATGTGGGGGAAATTGAGGAGGAAAAAAAAAAAACATATACTGTTCGACAATAAAGAATCGAACAAAGCATTATAGTTCAACATTCTAGGTCCGAACAAGTTCGACAATAACAAGTCGGACAAAATGATTTCGTTCGAAAGTCAAGTATCGAACGAGCGCGTATAGCTTTTGGGGTTCGAAATTACAATGTCGAATGGTTTGGAATTGATTCATTCATGGCAATGGTAAAAAATACATAAAACCCTAAAATCTAAGCCAAATGAGAACTCACCTACTGCTTTACTTGAGCACCAATGACGTCTTCACCACTGCTTTACTCTGTGTTTAGCACCAACATAGTGTTCACCGGTTGAAACAGAGAATGGAAGGGGAGGAGATAGAAGAAGGTGGGTGTGTGGGGGTGTCTGAGTGAGTGAGGGTAAATATGGGAGTTTGTGTGTATATTTTCATATTATGTTTTTTGTATGAATGATATACTTGACGAGTTCTACACTGGACAAAATATATATTTACCAAATTATTAAAGGTGTGTCTTTAGAAGTTGTTTGCCTTGAGATAAATTATGGTGTGTAAATAGATGCACCCCTTAATGGAGTATAAGTTCATGAATTAGGACTTGTGTGTAAATGCCCATTTTATATATGATTTTAATTACACCCATCTCTATCTCCACAATTTCCACTAAAATTGAAACTCTTTAGAAACATTCTATGTCTATCCCTCTCCATAACAAAAAATAAAACTAATAGATAGATAGATAGATTAAAAAAAAAAAAAACCCACACATCTATCCATATCCCTCTTAAACCTCTTCCTTTTCATACATAATCGTCTTTCGTACTCTCATGGAAATGACAAGGTCTATGATGGCTCATGCTGATCTTCCTATTCATTTTGGGGGGGAAGCCTTGTCCACCACTGTGTACTTATTAAATAGAGTCGAAACAAAAGCCAAACCTCTAACTCCTTACGAATGCTAGCATGGTACTAAACCTAATGTTCAAAATCTCAAAGTTTGGGAATGTAAAGCACATGTACTTATTCCCAAACCTTTAAGGGATAAACTGGACAGTAAAACTTGGGAATGCAAGTTTATTGAATATGTTGAAAATGGGAGTGGTTATCGTTTTTACCATCCCGAACGTGGATTAATAGAAAGTAGGGATGCTAATTTTCTTGAATCCATTGATTTTATTACTCCTATTGAACAAATTGAATTGCTCTCCGAAGTATCTCTAGATTCTTCTCTTCCTTCTTTGTCACCTGATCCACATATTCTCCCCGAACCATCTAATAGTGGGAGAAAACGCAAATTACATGACGTTGTTTTATCTGCTTCGAATCCTGAGATAAGTGGGAGTAAGAGAGCAAGACGTCCATCTATGTTTTTGAAAGATCATTATGTTTTTCAAATTGAAGAACTTAATAACTTAGTAGATGATCCTACTACTTATAATAAAGCAATGAGTAGCAGCGATGCTACACAATGGCTTGAGGCAATGAATGAAGAACTTGACTCGATCAAGAAAAATGATGTTTGGGAATTAACCGATCTCCCGAATGGAAGAAAAACCATTGGTTGCAAATGGGTTCTTAGAAAGAAATTCAAAGTAGATGGAAGTTTGGAGAAATACAAGGCCAAGTTAGTAGTCAAGGGATTCACTCAACAACCTAGAATAGACTTCGTAGATACATATTCTCCTGTTGCAAAATTTGCCTCAATAAAGATTCTAATGGCGGTAGTAGCTAGGATGGATTTGGAATTGCATCAATTAGATGTTAAAACCGCTTTTCTCAATGGAGAATTAAAAGAGGAAATTTATATAATGCAACCTAATGGTTTCCAGAACCAAGGCAACGAGGATAAAGTCTACGAGTTGAAAAAATCTCTATATGAACTTAAATAATCTTCAAGACAATGGTACTTGAAATTCCACCAAGCCATTTTAGAAATGGGCTATGTTGTGAGTCCATTAGATCACTGTGTTTATATCTGGAAAAATGATAAGTTAGTAATATTGTCTTTATACATGGATGACATATTATTAGCAGGAAATTGTCCAGATATGATTATAAAAATCAAAACTTTCTTGGCATCTAGATTTGAAATGAAAGACATGGGTCTTCCAACCTATGTTCTAGGAATTAGAATTTCAAGAGACAGAAATTCAAAATTATTATATCTAGATCAAGAGAAATATCTAGACAAGGTGCTCAAAAGATTTAATATGGATAACTGTAATTCTTTAAGCACGCCTGTTTGTAAGGGACAAAATCTTAGTAAAAGTATGAGTCCTCAAACTAAGTCTGACATTGAAGAAATGAGTGCTCAGGCAGTAGGCAGCCTAATATATGCTATGATAAGCACAAGACCTAACATCTGTCATGCAGTCGGATTAGTAAGTAGGTTTCAATCCAATCCAGGTAAGGAACATTGGCAAGCAGTCAAAAGAATATTCAGATATTTAAAAGGCACTCAAAATTTGAAGTTATGTTTTGGTTTGTGTGATCTAGACATAAAAGGATACATTGACGCGGATTTTACAGAAGATGTAGATGATAGAAAATCCACTAGTGGTCATGTGTTCTTGTTTGGTGGAACAGCAGTTTCTTGGTTAAGTAAGAAACAGAGTTGTGTTGCAGTACACTATGGAAGCTGAATACATAGCTTGCAGCACAGCCGTGAGTAATGCAGTCTGGATAAAACATCTTGTTAACAGTTTACAATTAGGTATACCTACCAAACCGGTCAATACATTTTGTGACAATCAGTCTGCCATCTCATTAATAAAAAGTGGAGTGAATAGCTCTAAGGGAAAACATATTGATGTAAGTTACCACTATATTCAGGACATAGTGGAGAGATGTGAAATTAAAGTCAACTATATACTCTCAAAAGAGATAGTGGCCGACCCTATGACCATAGGGTTGTCTCTGGAAAAATTTAGAGAACATGTAGCTAATATGGGATTGAAAAATGCCTAACTCAGTGATTTAGCTACTTCTATAAGAGCATAGTCGGATGACTTTGGGGATGCCTAAATAACCGATGTTTTGCGACTCTATCTTGCATTGAAACATGTGTTTAGTCAGGTAATAAGATAGAGGAACTGACAAGGTACGGACATCATAGTTAGCATGAGATGTAAAGTCCATGATATGCAACGTGCTGACTAAATGATATTGTCTGCTTGATCGGCAAAAAGTCGTTGATAAGGTGTGTTAAGGAAAACCTTCAGGAATGGGCCCTAGAGGAAGTGCTTAACAAAAATTTCGGTGCAGGTCGACACATCAAGATTGTGTGCGGCTAAAGTCGTCAATGATGATTGGGTATGGACTATGAACCCAACACTAAAAATTGATGCTGTTCATTTGAAATATAGTGAATTGAAGTCAACTAGAATGTGTTGTCAATAGGAGAGCACGTTCGTATGGGTGTAGTTAGATTGGTGGCAAAAACGTGCACACGTATGGCCAAGTCACGATCAGACGTCGATCTATGAGGTACATTTCATAGATGAAAGTTAGCATGAGGCAAAATTTTGGTACCAAAGTAAACATGCTAAACTCAGGTTTGTCACCTCATTATGATGTGATCAAGTGGGAGATGTTAGATTAAGTGTGACCACATCATAATGTTGTGGGCCTCTCCATACTGAATCAAATCTTGATATAGGTGATCTAGAAACTTTCCTGCAAGGGAATTGAATGATCTAGGAACAAAAACAGGGCGTTTGAATTTGAACTCTAAAAGACACAATGCTTCACATCATATTTGAAGCATTGTGACCATTGCCAAACAAGTAGTGACTCTTGGCAATGGTGGCCAAGATACTTATAAATAGTTGATATATTGGGTTCACTGTATTGCATTGAAAATCAACATACATTCACACCTTGTTTTGTCTTTGAATTGTCAATTCCATCTTGCGTGATATACCCTCACGGGATCACTAATCACTTAGCCATTGATTGTTCATCTTTCAACTCGCCCATAGGTTGAACTGTCAAGAAGGCGACAAGAAAAATTATCAAATTTGTACTTTTGTTCACCTATATAAATGAATAGTTTTATGTGTATTTATTAATATAAATCAGATTATTTTGTTTTTAGAAATAAGAAAATAGTATACGAAATGAGATTATACATCGTATTGCCCCGTAAAAAAATGAATTCTATTAGATCATGGAGTCATTATTACCTGTTGAGTAAGGATTCCTTACCTCTAAATATTCCTATCTCCTGTCCCAAATCACTCACAATCATTGGATGAATTCCAAAATTTGATAATTTCAAGACATATTTAATAATTGTGAGTGATTTGGGATAGGAAGACACAAATATTTGGATACAAAGGATCCTTGTGCATATATAAGTATTTAAAAGTGGAATAAATTAAAGAGAGGCACATAAATAGCTGATGCATTTAACGCATGTCCAAGTCGCACTGACCACTGTCCTATGTGAAAATACAACGGCGTTCATCGCCTCTAACAGTTCCGTTATCCAAATGAACAATAAATTGATTATATTTCAACCCATGTAGTTTCTAGAAGAAAAAAAAAATTATAAGTAATTATTCAATTTTTTCTGAAACCATTACTGATATATTTTCCACACTATGAATTCATCCAATTCGTGATTTTGTTACTGAGTTTTCAAGACAGATATAAAAAATAAAAAGGAAAAGAAAAGTGCATGATAGATATTAGAAGAAAACCATAGAAATGCAAAGGAAGCTAGTAAGTACATACATTGACCATACAGTCTGCATAGAGCAACTTGAGAAACTTGGCAGTGAGGCTCTTATCCTTGCTCCAATACAAGTTCACTTGTTGCCTCACAAACGGTTCACATTGGCACACGTATTGTGCTTCTTGTAATAAATGCCGATTCAAGGGAATCTCCTTTGGTGGCAATGTCACCGCGGCATTCACCACCACTGCCACCATCCACCATGAGCTCAGTGCAGTGCAGCTAGGAGAGGAAGATGAACCAAAAATACCCCACCACCTCTACTCATCTTCAATAATATTAACTTGGCACAACTTTCTTTTTCTTCTGCACTGCACTGGGCTATGACTATAGCTTTCTATTAGATGCAATTATATAGAGCCTTAGACCATTGACAATTTGACAATGTCAACTTGGCTTGACCAACAAGGCCAACTTGGATTATCATAAAATAAGATATCTTATGGTTGGATTTATCATAGTTTGGCTATTATTTTGGGACTAAAAAAATACAAAATGATAAAATAGGTTAAATAAGTTAATAAGACAAAGTATCAAATCTAACCTATAATCATTATAATTTTTCTTTCACAAAAGTCAAAAAAGTCAAAAAATCTAAACCAAATGAGGCTAAAAAAGACAAGCTAAAAAATTTTTAACACAAAAAAATTAATTATATTAGAAAATACCAAATGAAGCTTTACCTCTTTCGATCCACCAATAATAATGAGAAGTTTTCTTGCAGAAATACGAAACCTTGTTTCCACTTTACTTGTCATTCTTGATACAATTCTAAAATGGATAAATTATAGTCTTTTTGTCACTTTTTTATTTTGACCTTTAAAGTTTTTTGTTTTTTCTTTTCATTTTGGTTTTTCATATTTCAAGTTTTTCTCAATTTACTTTTAAAATTAATTTTTGTTCAAAATTAAAGAAAATGCTATAATAATTATCATATAATATAAAAATATATTATTATATTAGAGTTTAAGTTTATCTGAAGATGTGAGTCATATACAATAAAATATTTTTATATCACGTGACTGTTAATGTGTCATTTTCTATATAATTTTTAACAAAAATTAATTTTACGAGTAAAGTGAAAAAAAAAAAAAACAACAACAACAACAACACTTGAAACATAAAAGATCAATTCGATATTTGGTTAAAAAAATTAAAGTACGGACTAACAATCCATCCGGATATGGTATCCCAAATATGATGGATTATTCAATCCTACAAAGAGGAATGAGATATAAATTGGGATACTAAGTCAAAGTCTAGATTAATTTATAAAATGACCAAATTAATCCTGACTATATATCACTACAAAAAATAAGGGTTTAGAGACCAAAATTTAGGGACAAAATCATTTTTTAGAGACTAAATAATTTTGTTGCGAAAAATGTCATCATTATATTTTTAGCAACAAAAATTAGACATTAGTGATGTAACGCCCTCAAAATAAACCCATAAATCATCCAACAATAGCATGCTTAGACATAAGAGAATCAAGCATAAATATTTTCCATCAGAGTAATCATTACAAAATGTATTACATGTTGACGACAAAAGTAAATGCCCTATGGGCTTACAACTTTCCAAGTCAACACTTGGTTACAAAAAAAGAGAGTACTAACTCTATACAAAGAAAGCCCTTGGCTGAATATACATGTAATACAACAAAAGTAATCACAAAAAGACGTCCCAGCCACTAAGCCTCCCAAGCTACGTCCTTGGAGGTGGTATGCTACCTGTACCTGAAAATGATGTCCCATATAGGGTGAGCCAACGCCCAGTAGAGATATGCTAAACATAATATGAGCAGTAACTAAGACATTAGCAATTGATAAATATTTGACTCACATAAATCAATTCATAAACCATTTCCATTTTATGACAAATGTGTCCATATTTCATTTCATTTCCCATTTCTTATCCAATTCTCAATTCACAACTATGGCTCAGAACCTGGCCAAACAATTTAAATGAGATAGTGACTCATATTAAACATTTCCCACTTCACAATAGATAAGCATACTAGCTGTATCAACACCTCAATAGATATGCATATGAGCTGTATCAACACTTCAACTGATAAGTATATGAGCTGTATCAACACTTCAACTGATAAGCATATGAGCTGTATCAACGGAGTCCATCCCCTATCTCCTCCCAAACAATATCCAGTTTAGAGGTCCATCCCCTATCTTCCCCTAAACCGTGGAGTACATTCCATATCTCCTCCCACACAACACAATACATATAAACACAGATCATATACATAATCAATCCATACATAAAGTTAATGTATTCTTTCAACCATCATATTCTATGACACATTCAATTGATCAGGTTTAGTTTGCCTAATCATCATGCATTGTCTACAGCAATCAAGACTACCCTCTACCGGTAGCCCAAAGCAATTATTTCTAAACAGATAATAAATGCGTCAACAGATAGTTTATCAGTATTTTCAAAAGTGAGCGATTAATAAATCCAACTTCACTAGTCCATCTCATAATGAGCCAATTTCATTATATTCAACTCAATTTCACAAACCCATAACTTTTCCAAATTAATTATACTAATTAATTTATACACAAATTAGGGCTTTCTCCCCCATCTCTCAATATTAACCTAATGGTTCAAATATCAACAACCAACAACAATAACATCATTTTGAGACCCAAAATACATCTTTAAGAATCAAAATAACAAAACCCCCTTTTTATACCTTTTGAAACCCTAAGTCCCAAAATCAAACCATTTAAAAAACATGCTCAAAATCTAGGTCAAAGCCCATAAGAGTGAGTAGGAATCCCTACCTCAAGAGATGAATCCCAACGAAGAAGATGAAGAAAACGAAGATGCTCCAAATCCCGAAATTCTTGGATCAAAATGTAGCCCCCGACGATCAACACACTTTTTTCAAAGGCCAAAGGGTGAGAGACTACTCTAACTAGATCAAACCCTAGAGAGAAGTGGAGGTTTTAGTGAGAGAAGCTCTCCAATGGCTGTTTTGAAGAGTAAGAGAGAGAAATGGAGTTGAAAAAGTGATCCAAAAAGCTAAATCTCGGAGTGATATACACGTCGCCCCGCTCGAGCGTTAGACACAGACTCACGCTCGAGCGTTAGACACAGACTCACGCTCGAGCGTCCAAACCCCCGCTTAAGCACCGGATACACGCTTCCAGAACTTTTGCAGAACCAGGTCCCCACTCGAGCGTAAAACTCCCTGCTCGAGCGTCATGCACAAACTCACGCTCGAGCGTCAAAACGCCCGCTTGAGCGTCAAACACTGCAGAGGAAAATACTAGGAGATGGATATTCCCGCTCGAGCGCCAAAACCCCCGCTCGAGCGGAGAAACAACAAAGAAGGCCCCGCTCGAGCGTCAAAAGCTCCGCTCGAGCGTGAAGGATAAATTCTGGGCAACTGCTTTTGGTTTCTAAGCTCAACCAACTTGTTTCAAACCTGCTCAACACAACTCAAGACTCAAATACAAAGAGTAAAGGATATAAACAAGATATATACAACAACCAACTCCACGGAACCTAAGTCCGGATACAACAAATAAAGAAAGGGGAAACTGGGATCGCTATAAGTGATGAATTATTATCCTTTTGGGACTAAATTATTTTGTCCCTAAAAGTCTATTTATTAGTGACATTTTCAAAATTTGTCGCTAAAAGCCTTGTTTTTGACTTTTTGAGACGACCTTTTAGCAACTAACCTCGTAACGATAAAAATTGGTCTCTAAATGTCTTTTGTAACAAATTTTTCACTTTTAAAAATCAAAACATTTTAGCCTCTAAAACTCTTATATGTTGTAGTATATCTATATTTTTCGATTGTTTTATTCCACGACCTTCACTCTTCTTTGACATTTTTGTGATGAGATGAGAGTAGGGACGGAGGGCATTTGGTTAAAAAAATTGAAGCACGGACTAACAATGGAATGAAGGTCGTGGTTAAAAAAATTGAAGTACGAACTAACAATCCATCCAGATATGGTATCCCAAATATGATGAATTATTCAATCATACAAAGAGGAATGGGATATAATGGTGATCTCTATCATTATTGATATGCAAACATAATTAATCTCAATGAAAATATTGAATTTATTGAATTGTTAGTTACATTTTAATATGCAGGGTTCATCATCCATGTTTTTCTTTATTATTGGTTGGTAATATCAAATGTCAATGATTGCGTTGTATGACTATTATATTGAATTTTTACGCATATTTTGTATAAAAATTACTTTATCATTACATAATTTATTTTAAAACTTTATATCCATGACTTTTTTTTTTTAATGTTGTCCATGACACACTAATTGCAAATAACATATTCATTTTGTTTGGTTTGAGTTTTCTAAAAACACTTTTCAAAAAATTCTACGTTTTTTTTTCTTATTTTTTTGTTTTTATTGAATTTTTTTAATATTTTAAACAATTTTTTTAATTTTTAGACACACCTAACATAAATATACTTAAAAACTATAATTTTTGCGAAAAAATCTTTAAAAAATTCGCTAAATACCAAAAATATAAAAAATACAAAAAATCAGTACATTTTTCGTATTTTTATGTATTTATTAATTTTTTAAAATATTTTTTCACAAATATTTTATTTTTTTAGATATATCATGCACCTAAAAAAGTAAAAAAAAAATTGCTTAAAATTTTAAAAATATTCACTAAAAACAAAAAAATAAAATAAAATAAAATAAAAAATAAAAAACAAAATTTCAAAAAACTTAATTCAAAAAACTCAAACCAAACACATTGATTATTTCTTTTTAATCTTTCTTGAAGTCAATCGTAAAAATTTATATGAAATATTTTTGTAAATGTTTTCAATGTTGTAATTAAGAAGTACCTCCTCTTATTTATTTTCTTGGCTCCGCCACTGGATGAGAGTCTCCAAAATTCGTCGCCGATCTTGTGCCACCGATCACCAATTTGGAGCCACCATTCATAAATCTGAAACAACTGTTTATCATCGATTTGGATCCATCACTTGGATCCATCACTTGTTGATCTGAAACAATCATTCATCAATTTTGAAACTGATTATGAAACCGATTGTAATTTCTGGAGCCCTTGCTTGCATGAAGAAATCAATTTTAGTAACAACCGATTATGAAACCGTCAAAGCTAAACCGTCAACCGATTAGAAAACGTATCATATGTAATTATGAGGTACTCTCCGGGTGTCCTGTGAAATTATTCATCATGTGATCGTTCAAACGAGTAACATGGTGAGAAATTTTAGTAACTACTAACATTTGTTAAATAATTACAATATAATAATAATTCATTTAGTGTGAATTTTAATTTTTTGGTTTTGTGCTGTGAGCATTAAAATCAGCCTTTAGTTTAGATTTTTAGGATTATTTTTTAAAAAATTAAATTTTTTTTATTTTTCGTGTTGTTTTGTTTTAACTGATTTTTTTTATATATTTTAAACAATTTTTTTAATTTTTAAATATACCTAACGTAAATACACTTAAAAAGTATATAATATTTGTGAAAAAAATCTATAAAAAAATTCACTAAATACCATAAATACAAAAAAATACGAGAATTTAATACATTTTTTTTTGTATTCTTGTATATTTATTAATTTTTTAAAATATTTTTTTACAAATATTTCACTTTTTAGAAACATCTAAGTAAAGTGCATCTAAAATAGTAAAAAAAATTGCTTAAAATTTTAAAAATATTCGCTAAAAACAAAAAGAACACAAAAAATAAAAAATTCAATTTCTAAAAACTGAATCTATAAAATTGAAAGTAAACACACTGATCAGTATTGTAATCCAAGCCAATATCGTCTATAAGATTGAGCTTGGTTGAAGAATTTGATAAGAGAAATAGAAAGAAAAAGCGAAATACAAAGAAAATGAAAAAGAATTGATAGAATTCGAATTTCAAGTTATATTTGGTTGAGTTGGGAAATGAAAAAAGAAAATGAATTGAAAAGATAAAAAGTTATATTGCATTTTTCTCTGATTTTATTTTCTTATGTGTTTTCCATTATAACCAAATAAAAAGTGGGATTGTATTTTCTTTTTCCTTTCTATTTCTTTCATCAAATTTTCTAACTAAACACAATTAAAGAAGGAAAATTATTAAATCGTTCAGGAATGTTATGTGATATTATTTGGTCAATAAACTTAACTTCATTGCTAACGATTTTTTTTGGGGGAGGTTTAAATTTTCAAAATTTTTATACAAAATTATTCACCAAAATAATATTAGAGCGATGACAACTCTTTTTTTTAAAAAAAAAAAAATTTAGAGAGTGTCCACTTAAATTTTTTTAAAAAAAAATAATTTAATGGAGATGTGCCAAGCAGTTATCTTTTTTATTATTTATTAATTATCACATGTGTGTGAGTGCGAATATATTATATATAATAAATGTAGATGTTTCTTAAAAGCAAGCAAAAGGGACTCCCCCACTTGAACAACTGGATGTGCCAATACAACTCTAAAGACTGTAGAAATGAGCTTTAATTAGCTTAGTAAGGCAGTTTAATTAATCCTCAAGCTTAAGCTATCGGCTAAGGCTCATTAAAAAATTTTAAATTTCTTTTATTATATAGGATCTCAATTTTTCAAATGCTTAAAAAAAGGCCTCATTTTAATACTTACTCTGAAACTCTCAAAATTATAAGTCATTAATGATTCTGTGTTACATTACAAGGAAAAAGACTTTAATTTTTGCGAGTTTTGTTTATTTTTATGATCTAAACTGTCATATTGTAAGGTTTGTTGAGTACTTCATGCCTACCAAAAATCATATTAATCGGATATCAACAACTATATGATCGAATCACATATTGTTTATGCTATTTCTCAAAAGAAAAACTTATTATTTATTTTTTTGGTTATCGATCATATAGTTGTTGATATCCAATTAATATGATTTTTTGTAGGCATGAAATACTCAACAAACCCTACAACATAACGGTTTGGATCATAAAAATAAGGTCATAATACACCTCAAACGGAGGCACCACAGTCACTGCTGTGCTTTGAGCACAACAGTGACCCCTTTTCCTTTTGAACAACCTCTCATTTTGGGAATAGGAATAGTTTTGTTGAGTTTTAATAAATTTACCTTTTTTTTTTTTTTTGGGGGTCAAATGCGTAAGAACTGAAAAAGCCTCACTAAATATGATTATTATTCGTTAGTTTTAATTGTACTATTTTATATTAATTCAAAAAATGCAAAAGGATTGAGAGGATGAGTTGACAATTGAGAGAAATTGCAGTTCTGAATGAATCCCAAAAAGTGAGAGGTTGATGAATGGATTTGGCAAATCCCAAATTGTTAGTCTATTTTCACTAATTTAGGCATTCTAAAAATAAAATTTTGTTTTTATTTTTTAATTTATTTAATTTTCAATGCTTTTTTAGATTTTAACTACAATAACTAATTGAGATATTTTAATTTGTACAATAAAATGTTGAATTTGGTTTTATGAAAACATATTATTTATTGACTCGATTAAAGGGTTCAAATACTATAAATAAACCAACAATTTGTAACAAATAGAGTAACACAAAATCGAGGGTTATTAAAAATTCTTAAATTTTGGTCATTAAATTTGTAGACAGATGACTCCGACAGTAGTCAAAGTCATTTTGAGAGGACGATTAGGTTTTAATATGAGATCTTAGGTTTGAATCTATGAAGGAATATCGGCTGCATTACAATCCAACTTTCAAATTGTTAATATTTTACCTTGCAATAAATAAATAAATCCCATGGACTGATTTGTACATATTTGAAGTGTATGTGGGCTTTTGGACATCCAAGCGGAATAGTGGACGTGGGCCACCGGATTTCAAATCAGCACAACCTCAAATACTTAAATCTCTAAATGGACCCTTATGCTGTGTTTGGTTGGGGGATTTAGGGAGGGATTTGGAAAGAGAAAGGGAAAAGACGTGTGAAATTAGGTGAAATATAAGTATATTTTATTCACATTTCACCTAACTTTTTCATTTTCCTTTCCAATTCACTCCTCAAATCCCCAACCAAACACACAGCGTTAATGGATCTCATTATAGTGGACCAACAGATTTTACTTCTTCCCATTGAAAAAACCGTGGAGAAATTTGACAGATCAGATCCATACAGTTGGACATCAGTATCCGATCATTTTTTTTTTTTTTAAATGAAGAGTTTATTTCTAAAGTTGTCCATTTTTCTAAGATGGTAATTATCCAATCATGCAGCAATTAATGTCTAAGCAATTTAATTTTTTACATTAATAAGTATCTTAACATGTTCTACAAAACAAATGATTTGATGAGCTCACAACAAGACAACTGAACGGTCCAATTTTACCGACGAGAGAGAAACTCATCAATGTGGTTAATGTTTTTTTTTTATTATTATTATTAACTGTAAGACTGACCAGATGGGTCATGGGTTTTGAATTCAACAACTCTTTGACATACTTTCCACAATTAGACTTTCAAAGGGAGATATTGGCCTACAACACACAAAATAGTCGTTGTGTTATTCTACATTTCTAAGCTTTTTTATTTGAAATGATGATTCAATGGATCTGCAATAACTATTTGAAAATCAACTCACCTGTTTTGTTTTCTCCTCATCTGACGGTTTCTTCCATGTTATTTAAGATTTGTGTTGTTTTACAACCCACTATGGAATAATTTTCATAATCATTCATCTTATAAGACCTATTAAGTAGGTTATCCTTATATAAAAAAAAAGAGATTAAATTGATCATGATTGGATTCATTTACATTTGATTAGATCATATTTATCTTAAAATATTAAATAAATGTAATTTTAAAAATAAATTATCTAAAATTTTAGGTTAAACTACTAGTAAGTCCTAATAATTGGACTTAATTCCCATCAAGTCCTACTAAAAATAAGTCTTGGTAAAATTGTCGCTAAAAATAAATTTTTTGTGACAATTTTTTATATATGTCGCTAAAAACTGACAATTAATGACTTTTCTTGTCATGATTTTTATAAATTGTCGCTAAAACTTGCCAATTATTGACCTTTTTTCATGACAAATTTTTCTCATAGGACCTATTAGACAATGAGTTAACTTATTAGGACCTACACGTAAGTACCCCATTATTTTAAGATGAATATCCAATCAATCAAATCTCTAACATAAGATGATCAATTCAGCGTATTTTGGCTTATTTTGTCAACTAGGTTAAAAATCAACTTTTTGAATTTTTTTATTATATCACATCTCTACTTTTTTACACATTTAAAAAAAAAAAATTTAAAAATCAAAAAATTAATTTTCATCTTACTTTTCAAAATAGGCCTTTATAAGGGCTCAACAAAAGACAAAGCCCACCCCTTGCCATAGAAAAATGCTTGGGAGTACTAAAAAGGGAGCATGAGGGAGAGCACTAATGATGTGGCAGTGGGCCCCCCACTTCCTATGCCTTTATTTTTATTTTTTTTTACCATTCCTAATACATTAATACTATTAGTGGTGTATTTTTTAATAGTCTAAATCATTGTTGCTTACCGTATTGAGCTTCACCGGATGCTTCTACTAGTTCAGCTACCGACAAGTAAAAATCCGTACAATAACCGCATAAAAAGTTTGGGTAATTAGCCTTAATTTTAGGAAAAATCATTTATAAGTCCCATTATGAAAAGGCAGTGGCTTTGGTCCAGTCCAAGATCAGACTGGACCGTGCTGTTGGGCCCGTGGGGGCCCACCACGGGTCTCGTTTTGATAATCTGAACCGTTGAATGTGTAGAACTCATTGAGTACTATATGCCTGTAAAAAATCACGTTGATCGGATATCGATAACTATGTGAACAAAACAGTTTTTTATTAACCGTTAATTTTTTCACCGTCCATTTTTTTTTATACAAAACTGATTTGATCACATAGCTATTGATATCTGATCAACGTGATTTTTTACAGTCATGTAGTAATCGACGAGTTCTACACAATGATGGTTCAGATTATCAAAACGGGCCCAAACAATGGGCCCCATGGGCCGAACTGGACGGGTCTAGTCTTGATCTCAACTTGAGACAAGCTGGACCCTTACGAAAATTTATTTGTGAAATCTTGTAAAAAAATTTATAGAGTCTAAAATCCTATTTCGATAGGAATGTGAAAAATCTAAAAATTCCGAAATATTGATTTGTGATTATGTATCAATTTCAACCAGAAAATAAGAATCACAATTAAACAATCAAAGGCAAATCAACACAATGATTTTAATGTGAAAAAATCACAATTAGAGCGCCTCCAATTGTGATAAAAAAAAAATCACAAACCAAAATTACAAAACAATCCACTAAAAAGATAAAAAAGAATTACACAAGTGTACTTTCAATTAGTTAGCGAATCCACGCCCAAATTGAACTAACCTCAATGTGTCTCTTCCACCACCATCTTCACCTCGTAATTATCTTGTGCAACATTGAATTCACAACACTAATATTGAATCTACAACGATAAGCCACTCCGGAATCCACCAAAACTTCAGGATAAAGTTCCACGGAATCTACCGAAGAACAATTCACTCTTTTGTGAATAAAACAAAATAAACAAATCTTTTGATATAATCCACTCAATTCATGATATAAACTCTCACATATATCAAAGGAAATAAGCAAAGAAACTCCAGATGAAAACCCTAATGCCCAAGAAGAAGATCTGGAAGCCGTACCCTAGAAACTAAATTAATCGTAGATTTATAGAAAACAGAGTCGCGATCTCCGCTCGAGCGCAAGAATGGCCGCTCGAGCAGACTAACTAAAACGCGTGTTTCAAAACAAAGATCTACACTCGAGCGCAGGAAAGGTCGTTCGAGCGTAAAAATACAACTCCCAATACTTTTGCAGGCGAGTAAAACTTCTGAAAGAATTGCATCTTCGCTTGAGTACACAATCGGCCGCTTGAGTGAACAAACAACTTCGACTGCAATTTTACTTTTTACTTCGGGGGCGCTTCCCCTTGATCCTGCGTGGACGTTGCTCAGACCCGCCATGGGGCGCTATCCCCTAGACCCCCGCGAGCTAACTAGGCAACTCGATTCCCGACATAGTCAGCGAAGTGGGAAACATGATAGAATTAAGATCACAAACTCCTCCGCAGAGGCATAATTTGTATCTAAATACTCATAACTTCACTTAAATAAAAGATCGAATAAAATTATAACTGAAAGGAGTTTTGTCAAATGAGATTGCCAATAACAAAAGCCTAACAATCTCCCCCCTTGGTAATACCGTAACAAAACACACCTAACAAATAATGGGAATGTCTCATTGGGTTTGGAAAATTTCACATTGGATTTGAGATGTTACATGTTACATTTACGTTTTCAATTTCAAATTTCCAACTATATAGATATGATCACAATCTATGGTAACATTGGATTTCTCATACTCTCTCCATCCCAAAATATTAGTCCCTTATTCTATTTTTTATTGTCTCAAAATATTAGTCCATTTTCAAAAATCAAGTACAAAAATAATATAAATTTCATATTTTGTCATTCTTCTAAATTCATTAACAACATAAAAAGTACAATTATGATGACATTGATATTTCCCAAAATATGTACTATCAAAGGGTAATTTTGGAAAATCAATTTTTTTAAAAATGCAATAATTTTACTACAAAAAAAAGTTAGATTTTTCAAAATGGACCATTATTTTGGGACGGAGGGAGTATATGGTGTTGCCATTAATTAAGTTATTTTAAATTTTTAATTTCAAACCATATAGATATGATCACAATCTATGATACTATTGAATTTCTCATATATGGTGTTATCATTGATCAAGTTATTAATTAATTAAGATTGGGGGTGGATGTGTCCAAGAAAAACCACAGAAACTATTACGTTATAAGTTTTTTCATAGGATCATATCTTATATAAGTATTCCTAGTATGACTTATAAATAATTTACCCATAATTTTATTTAATTGGCTAACTTCATCATTTTTCATATGAAAAACTCTAAGGACCCACGCTTACTCAAAATTTTCTGTGTAAGTATGATAAAAATTAAATTTGTATAGTGTAAAATTTATCTGTAGAATAAATTAGAATTACAAAATAAAAATTTTGAATAATTTCTGAATTAATAATTATGGTTCATAGTATTACTATTTTTATATACCCAAGTGGCCTATCTATTATGAGCTATGTTATTTTATATTTATCATCTACTTTGATAATTTATATTCATTACACTCTAATAGGTACACATAACCAAAAAATAAATAACTATAATTGTTAGAAACTCAGATATTTTTTTTTGTATTTAGTTTTAAAAAAATTAATTTACAAACAAAATTTTCGTAAATCAATTTTATACAGAATAAAATGGCAGTAGCATTTCTACAATTTTAGACCATAAAAATAAATGAATCATATAAAATCACATCATTTTATATAATCGTTTTTGCATAAAAATTTTATTTATAAAACATTAGGTTTTTTTTTTTAATTTATTTATTTATTTTTTTTGGTTTCCCCTACGTGACGAATGACTTCATTAAGATGGCTACAAATGTCATATTTATTTGAAAGGGGTGTCACAGTGTGCGCCAATTTTATGTCTGGGCCAATGAATCTTATGCGAAAGCCTTTGTTCCATTCTAAGAAACTATTAAATTGTGTTAGGTGTTTTTTTATTTTATTTTATTTTATTTTTTTAATTTTTTTTAACGCAATTAAATTGTGTTAGTTATTATTATGAATGTTGTTAACAAAACACATGAGATTTTTAAAATTTTAAATATTGTATTTTACATATTTTGATATAGATTGTGCATACTTTTTAAATTTAAATTATTTAACATATAACAAAATTTAATTATAGCAAAAGAAGTGATTGTATTACATGAAAAGCTTTAAGTGTGGTGAAAACTTTATTAATTAAGGCATACTTCTGTGTGATGGAAGGCTGTGGGTCCAACTCTTATGAAAGAAGTTTAATGTTTATTTATTCCCAACTTTGATTTTAAAATAAGGGTTCTGTTTAAGTGTGCAACTCCCTTAAGGTTGCACACCATATGCAATACAATTGTTAGCCGTTAGATTACAATAATTGATAAAGACTATTGAATTGTTTAATCGTAAAAAAGTTGAAACCGGGGCAACCGGTTAATGCTTGTATTTGCATGATTGCATCCCACTCACTCTCTGTATTTCGTCTCTATCTCTCTCTGTTCTCCTTTTTGTGTAAGGTTGAGTCAGTGTAACCCTTGATTTCCATTAATAGCGAGAAGCCCCTGCTGGGTTGGTTCCATTGACGAAGCTCTGTAGGGAACAGTATAATGGCCGATTTCCAACAACAGCGGAACTACAAGGCTATGTTGGTTCCATTGCTGAAGTGAAGCCCTTCTCTCCAACTAGATATGAGGTATGGAGCTGTCTCCCTCTCTCTGTCTTCCTCTCTGTCTCTCTGGCCTCTCTGGCCTCTTCACTTCAGCTATTTTTCCTCAACTAAACCCCTATCCTAACTTCAACCGCTCTACGCTTCGCTCAAACGGAAACCCCTCAATTGGAAACTAACCTTTCTCTTTCTCAAGCGAGTGTTTGTGTTTGCACAAACAACTAAACCGTGTGAAAATGTCATGTTTGTGTTTGTGTTAACATTTTTTGGTCATCAAGTAATTGTTTGTACTAATGTCATGTGCAGTATGGCCCCAGCGGAAGTTAAAAGGGAAGGTGATGATTATGACATTCCAAATGAAGCAGATGACATTCGTTTGATGAATGAAAGTCGAGCGGAACCTTATCATGGTTGCGAAGCTGGTCCGAGTAATGAAAAAGCAACCAACATGAACGTTGAAGATGGCGAAGCCAATGTGAAAAAAGAAATGGTTAACGATGCTCATCGCAATGACATGGTTGGTGATGTTGAACGTGCTATTCTGAAACAGAAATTTGATTCGGTCGAAGATGGAGAAGCTTTCTACAATGCGTATGCTAAAGCCAAGGGATTTAGTATACGAAAATCCAGATTTAACACAAATAAAGAGGGAAAGGTTGTTAGTAGGCTGTGGTTGTGTTCAAGGGAAGGTCAGAAATTACCAAAATACTTGGACCGTGTTGTTGAGAAGAGTAGAGCTCCCAAGGCACTAACAAGAGTAGGTTGCAAAGCCTAATTTCGCATATGGTACGATACAGATGCTGGTGAAGGGAGAAAGTATGTTGTGACTCACTTCGTCGCAGACCACAACCATGAATTGGCGGAACAACACTGTGTGATGTATCTGAGGTCACATCGCAATTTAAACAGCGCTAGCAAAGCTCAAGCAATGGCTATGCGCAACGTCGGTGTGAAAACTAGCCAAATCATGGACTATATGGTAAATCAATCCGGGTCTTATGAGAATGTTGGTTTCATCCGTACGGATCTACACAACCATATTCAAGCCGAATGTAGAGCAAAAGTTGAGGATGGTGATGCGCAGGGTGTGTTGGTTTACCTATGTGCAAAACTTGATGTTGATGCACGTTTTTTTCACAAGTATGATGTATGTAACGATAACAAGTTACAAAATCTGTTCTGAGCAGATTTGAAATCGCGGGCCGACTACGCAAAGTTTGATGATGTGTTGATATTTGACTCAACTTACAGAACCAATGGTGTGACTAGCCACTTTAGGACCACGATATTTGCATATGTTTTGCTAGCTAATGAGACAATTGACATATACATGGGTTTTGGAAACATTTATGGAGGCGATGGGCAATAAAGCACCTGTGTCCGTACTGATAGATGGGAACAAGGCGATGCGAGAGGCAATCAGAAGAGTATTTCCAGACGTAAGACATCGATTATGTAATTGGCATCTTGGGAAAAATGCTGTTTCAAATGTTTACATAAGTGGCTTTGCACATGCTTTCAAGCAGTGCATGGACATGGAAACAGATGAGACAAAGTTTGAGCATGGCTGGATGACAATGGTCGAAAAATTTGGACTTCATACCAACAGTTGGGTGTTGGAGACATATAAGAAGCGTCATATGTGGGCTGAGGCATATATGCGTGGACATTTCTTTGCTGGGATGAAGAGCACTCAGCGCTTGGAGTGTATGAATGATTATTTCAATCCCTTCCTCCAACACAAATTGAAGCTATATGAATTCGTTAGGCACTATGATCGGGCTCTTGCAAGGATAAGGTATAACGAGGCTAGAGATGATGCTGAAACAAATAACACTTTTCCGGTATTGATTACTCCATTGCGAGATATAGAGAGACATGGACCTAAGCTATTCACTTGAAATATATTTAGAATGTTCTGTGATGAAATCTTAGAAGAGGGGAAGTTGAATGTCAAGGACGTGTTCCCTTTGTCGGATGGTCAGAAATACTACTATATTCATAAGGACAAAGTGAATGATAGATCATGGATAGTAACACACAGTCCAATGGATGCTGCAATGAGATGTTCTTGCATGAAGTTTGAGTCGTTGGGGCTACCTTGCTATCACATGATATGTGTTATGAAAGCCGAAAATTTAACGCAAATTCCCCCAACTTGTGTGCTGCATAGATGGACAAGGGCTGCAAGCAAGGATGGCCAGCAATGGCCTCAACCCTCAATTGATAGCACTACAACACAAACGGCCCGGTATGGGATATTGAGTTCTTCCTACAATGAAATGTGTTTCTATGCCTCGTAATCAACGGAAGGTTTCAAAGAGGCTAGGGATGCATGTCTTCTGATGATGAGTCGGATGAAGGAGTTATATGAGAGGAATCTGAACGATGGGGAATGGAGACAAAGGGAAACATTCATTCCCTCGACAATTTGGAGTAGAAGATCCTGATGTTGTGAAGACAAAAGGGAACCCGGGACGGGCCTCGTCCAACTGTCGAAGACCAAGAAAATGTGGGAATTGCAAATGTATTGGGCACACAAAGTGAACGTGTCCTAAGGTTCGGTTTAGCCGAACAGTGGGTAGTAACTCAGATGCAGATACAACCCACATAACTGACCGTGAGTACAATGCGGAGTCATTGCCCGTTCGTTGCAAAATTGGGTTGGTGGATCCAAGTACACCGCACATTAAGCAACGTCGACTATTTTTCGATGCTTCTCCTGATTCCAAGCAGCCTATGGGCCAATACGGCAGTGTTGAAGCAGCAGTGTGCAAAAATGATTCGACCACAATTGATGAGGTGAATCAGGTAATTGTATAATTTGTATGATTTACTTATTCCCTTAATTTATTAGGTAGACAGTATTAGCTATTGAAAACACATGTAAATAATGTATGTAGTTTTCATTTTGCACGGATTGTTGTACGTAATGTGTAAATAATTGGTTACGTACAATGCCAGCAAATGGTACAACGTTACTTATGTACAAGGCCATGAGTTGTAAATTTCCCATATTGTTTAGAGTGATGTTGTCATTTGTGTTTGCAGTGACTTGTCATTTTGAAAACTAATTGAAGGTGAGATATATATGGGTTGTCTGTGTATTGTTTTGGGTGGGAAATTGGCTTATGTCTGCATTCCAAGATTCCTATTGCGGGTTGCTTGTTTCTGTTCCATATTTGGTTGGATCTAACTGAAGGGTTTTTTGCGGTGTGGTTTATCAACTAACGATGTGTTTGGCTTCGTATTGATTTGTTGTGACTTGTTTCGGTAAATTAGTATTATATTTTGAGTAAAATACGAATTTTGTCCATGTGGGTTTGCAAAATTACATACCAGCACATGCATTTTGTATATAATCCAAGTGGCAGTTAATTTTGGGTGTTACTTGGAGAAAGTAACCCAACGAACTCGTTACTTTATCTCCATGCCGATTGCTATATGAATTATGAGTTACGAACAGGAGTTGTGAAATTATTTCATATTAACTATGAAAGTGATGGGTTTATTGTTAGTAAAATTATGGTGGGCCTATATTGACAGCAACGAAGCAGTAATTTAAAGTTGACAAGTTAAAGAAGAAAATCAAGCAATTGTGGTATTGGTTTGAATGCCTGAAAAGGATGAAGACTTCTTTCGATGAATTGATGGTAACAAAGTAGAAAGTAACAAAGTACAAAGTAGAAAGTAGAAAGTAGAAAGTAAGTTGTTGTGTTGTTGTGTTATTTGTAACAAAGTAGAGAGTAGAAGGGAAAAAACTACTTAGAAGTTACAATGTAGAAAGTAAGTTGTTGTATTGTTGTTCATGTCCTCTCTCTCTGCAAACATTCTGCCCTTTATAGCAATTATTTCCCACGACCCCATGATCTACCGATTCTGTAACTGCTTCTGTGCAACTTCTGTAACTGCACGGTCATTTCCGTGTCTTGAAACCACATAAAACCTTCACTTGTACCTGTCGAAGTGCATATAATTGAAGTTGCCATCTGTGCCCAAGTCCTTTTAGCCTTTCCTCGACAGATGCAGACGTCCAATTTGTTCATGTTTCCTCTTGGAGGCTGGCCACTAAATCCATGAGCACCGCCAGTAACTGCTCCAGTGTGTAAGTCAGGTGGCATGCAAGATTCAATGTTAGTTGATAACCCTTGTCTTCAGGTGGACTTGCCATGTGTCCTCAATTGAATAGAGCAGCTGTTGGCAGGATGTGGGAAAAATAGGTGCAAAGAGGAATTTTTTTTAAAAAACCAATCATAATTTAGCCGAAAATATGAGTGAACTTTTAAAAAAAAAAAAAAGTAGTTTCCATTTTTTTAATTATAAACCCGAGATGTATATTTTGTTTTTGATATAAATAAGTTGTGTATTTTGGTTACGTAAAATGTAGAACAACAATTGTGTTTAAGTCATTACAATGCAGAAAAAGGTTATTTCAAACATATTTTCAAGTTTACCGACATTGAATCTATTTTGATTAAATTACAGGGAAGATTCAATATTTGGCAAAGTTTAATGATTCAAAGTCAGGGGCAGTAACAGTGAGTGGCCAAGTGTTGTGGTTCAGTGGCCCAGTTTGCAAGGATTGTGGTTGTGTTTAGTGGACAATATTCTGTCGATTTTTGTCTCAAAATGATGAGGGACATGCCCCACAATGGTGAAAAGGAAGGTCGACAGGGAAGAGTCAATATTTGGCAGAGTGGACTTGAAGATTCGAAGTCAGGGGGCAGTTATAGTGGCAGTTATGGTGTAGACGTGTGGGATCATGCACTGATAGGCCACAAAAACAGTATACGGATATAGAAACCAACGATCTCCCTTCTAGGCTTTCCAAGTATACTAAACCTCCACTTCTATCTGTCGATCTCCCTTTCTTATGTTTATTTCATGGCCACCAACTGTTTGAAACTTCTGTTGACAGAGCAAGGCTCCGGCTTTGTCTTATGCTTCCTCCTGAAAGTGTGCCCACTAACTCATAATGATGAGGGACATGCCCCACAATGGTGAAAAGGAAGGTCGACAGGGAAGAGTCAATATTTGGCATAGGGGACTTGAAGATTCGAAGTCAGGGGGCAGTTACAGTGGCAGTTATGGTGTAGACGTGTGGGATCATGCAATGATGGGCCACAAAAACAGTATATGGATATCGAAACCAACGATCTCCCTTCTAGGCTTTCCAAGTATACTAAACCTCCACTTCTATCTGTCGATCTCTCTTTTCTTGTGTTTATTTCATGGCCACCAGCTCTTTGAAACTTCTGTCGACAGAGCAAGGCTTCTGCTTTGTCTCATGCTTCCTCCTCAAAGTGTGCCCATTAACTCCATGACTGGTGCTAAAAACTTCCCTCATCACTTCTAGGTGACCCACATGCAGAGAGCCCACTTTCAAGTGGTGGACATTCCTTCAAACTTGGCCACCTGTCCTCGATTAAGTGGACCATCTGTCGACAGAGACTGGCACAACTTGGTGCAAACAATGGCCCCCTTATTCAAGTTAAATATCATATGAATTAACCTTGCGAAAGTGATTGAGACCCCTCCAATCACCACCTGCACCACCACCCCACGCCCCCACACACATGTGGGGGCTGGTGATTGGAGAAGAAGGAAAAAAAAATTTAAAAAACTGGCCAATCAAAGAGAGAGGGGGTTATGGGGGTGCCCCCTTTGTGGGGGTCCAAGTCATATGATATTTAACTTCAACAAGGGGCCTATTGTTTGGGCTCAATAGCAAATTTCATAATACGGGCCCAAAACAAACATAAACTACAGCTCCATATAAGAGCATTCAAATATACTGGCCCCATCATAAGCTATAAAAGACCCACCTTTTCAACTTCAAACCACTTCATTTCCCTCTGATTCGAACTCTCCAGACTGTACTCCTTCTTCTCAAGCATTGTCGTTCAAAACCAGAGCACCACAAAACCCTAAGCCATGGCGCCGAAAAAATCTTAACCATCTCCATCTGAGGAGAACAATGAAGACCTACTCCACTTCCCAGACCCTATCAGAGCATGTATCGCTCCTCTAAAATTTGGTGCAACCCTATTGCCCAGCACAAGCTCTGTCGCTAAGGCTACTCTAGGCCCTACCTTCGCGTCTTACTTCCCAGACGAGCTAGCTCCATACTATCCCCTTGGTAATGGTGAGAACTTTCTTCTCAACCAACCTGGACTTAAGTGGACTAACTAGAATGTCAGCAAAAACCCACTCAGATCGTGGAGGTCACCAGACACTGTTTGGCGAAGCTAGGCCAGGAGAATTGAAGGTCATAACGCTGAAGTATGGAAGCACCAGGGCATTAGTGAAGCAATTAGACTGTTGACTAAAAATTATGACATAGACAAAGGGCTGATTGCTGTTGCTGCATGCTTTTGGTCGCAATCTTGTAACTCCCTACTCCTCAATTTTGGTATGATTTCCCCTACCATCTTAGATGTAGCTCACTTGACTGGTCTCCCAATCTTGGGCAATCCAATTCATTCTCTCCTTGAGCCTCCAAAAGTGACATTTACTTTAAACACAGACATGTGCTATACAAATTTCGCCAAAAAATACAAAGGCGAGCTTGGTTCCCCTGTCCAGGACAAAGAAAGAACTGCTTTTTACTTACTTTGGCTTTGTGAGTTTGTTTTTTGTGTCCCTGGGTACAAGATCACGAAGGAATACCTCCCCCTTGCCTTGTGTATGCAAGATGGCCAACTTATGGCTTTAGCCCCTTATCTTCTTGCCACCCTTTACAAGGCCCTATTTTCCTTTGTCGACATTAAGATTTCTGGCAACTGTGGTGGTGTAGACGCGCCCTTCCTTGAGGGGGCCTTTGCAATGCTACAGTTTGGACTCATATGTTACGGTTCTTAATCTGATCTCACAATGTGCGATGTGAGATTGATAAATCACCAATGAGTCCAAATCCGGCAAATCGTTTTGAAAAATTGATTTTTAGAAAGAAGTGCCAAACATGGACTGCTTTGCCAGATACAGAGTCGCCACCTAAATATTTTATTTTGGGGGAATTTAGGAAACCCTGACTCATGCCTAAGGCCATGTGTCCGTCATCACCAAAGTTGCCTCGGCTCGGGAACTTGGGTACGATTGGGGAAGGTCATTTAATGAGCACCCCCACTCGCCTGATCAAAGATCGGCCAATACTAAACATGATATCGTGTTTTTGAAAACACATGTGTTTTTATTCTGGTTAATTAGCTAATCTTTACTATGTGATGCACATAGCAAAACAAGTATAGACTAGATCGCCTAATTTAGAACAAAGCATTGCATATCCGTTTGTTTGGAAAATAGTTTGAACTTTGCTACTCGCAAGTAGGCTAAAATGCGGATTTCAATGAATTGTCCCAATTCAAGTAATCTAACCTTCACCTACAGGCATTCAGGCAGTTATATCACATAAGCACATAGCCTCATGGCAAGCATGCTTTCATGGCAACATTAACACACATGCAGTATGCTAAAGCGTAAACACTCACAGTGTACTCCGAGCCAAAACAAAGAACTAGTTAGAAATCATGTATGATCCTAGTTCATGTGAAATGTAACTTGGTACATGTATTCAAATAGGAATTGAAATACAATGCAGTTAGTATAATGCGCCGAGCCCGGTGCATGCAATACAGATGAATGGATGCAAACATGCGAGCATAAGGTATGCTAAATGAAATATGCCCTAAAACTAACCATCGTAAGCAATTAAGTAAAAGGGAGAAAGAAATGGGGATTGGAAGACATGCATCACACACACGCACGCTTATTACAACAATTGGCTCTCTCGAGGGAGAGACCGAATAAAGAGCTAACTAGCTAATCCTAAGCTAATTAAACTAATTATTACACAACAAATTAATTAACTAATCCTAGTTAACTAATTATTACAAAACGAATTGAAGAGTTAACGCATTAACTAATTAAAGATACAAACCAAAGCATAAGCTAGCTATCTAAGCATGGCAGCTAAGAAAAGCAATAAAAACAGGAGCCTTAGAGGGAGAGGAATGGATGCATGCCCGGTCGCCTCGTTCGGAAATCCAATGCAATGCCTTGATTTGCCTCTGTTTTCATCCATTCTCAGAAACTTGCACCAAGCTCCAGAAAGCTGAAAATCCACCTTGGGAATCCAGTGGGAGGGTGGCCGACCACTATTGGTCTCTCCAGCCCCCTGCCGACCACTTTTGGTTATTGGAAACCAAGAAAAGTGGTCGGCCAGCTACTTTTTCTGGTTGGCCGACCAGTTGTTGCTGCTGAACTGCAATTTGCTGCAACAGAGAGCAAGAAAGGGCATGGCAATGTATTTGCAGTATATGTGTGCACAACCACCCTCCATATCATGTCATGAACTCAAGGGAGTGTAGGTTCTCGACCCTTGGGCCACCAATCGCGCATTTTCATGCATGATGGCCGAGAGGCAAAGTTGCACAATTCAATATGAAATAAATGCACAAGTAAACACATAATGCCTAAAACTCTATCATGGATGATCAAGAGCGTCGGCGATCGGGAATTAAGACACGTTTCATCACTTTAAGTATGAAACGTCCCTCGTTTCCCGTGTTTGGCCTAACACCTATTCCAAACACAATACAAACAAGTATGGCATACACAATGCGACTCGAGCATGCAAGTATGCAATATGACTTAAGCATGCGAATATGCAATACGATATGAACAACCTAACAAGGCTAATGGTATGCACAATGCACAATGCTAAGAACATGGCATACACAATGCTAAATGCTAAGAACTAGATGGCATACTCAATGCAAGGCGATCATAAGGTTCTAAGCACAAAGTAATGCATGCATGCGCAATGCAATGCAACAAGGGCAACATGCAATGCACCAAGCATGCAACAACATGCAAATGAACCTGACATATTCAATGGACTTAAACCAAAAGGGTAGATCTCAGTCATGCCGAAATCAGTGGCCATAAGTGATAAAACAAAGGCACCAAAAAGCAAGGCATGCTTGCACAATGCATTGGCCATCAAAGAGGCCAAAGAGCACAACTCTCAAGAGTGCTCAATGAGTGACCAAAGTGGAAGTGTAACAACACTAAGTGCACTGAAATGAAGCAAGAAATGGTGCCAAACCATTCAAACAACATAAGTAAAGCATGCAATGGTCCTAAAGTATGAAAGCTAGCAAATAGCAACACAAATAAGGCATGCAATACATGGCACAAATGCATGAACTAAGCATGGACAGAGCTTAAGTAGGTCAAAATAAGGACCTAAACATACTGAGATGAGGGCCCAAACACCTAGGCATACAAGCTAAGCCATAAGCTAGGCAAACATGCACAATGTTTAAAGACATTCAAAACATGAATGAAGTGGGAATATAAGCATGCTATAAGCTCTGAAATAACATGCTAGGTGATGCTAAATCATGCACACAACACAAAAGAGGCATGCAATGGTGGTCAAATCTTGAGGCAAGCAAGAGCACTTGTACTATAAGTATACAAAACATGAAGCATGTGATTAAGGCAACCCAAAACAGTCATAGAACATGTCAAAATGAGTCTAAAACATGCATGGAAGTAAGCCAAAATATGCTAGCATGAAGGGCATAAGGTATGATTCATACAAGGCAAATAAGGTGGATTACACTACACCTATTAAGACCAGGTATGTAATGACTTAAGCAACAAAAATCAGAGTTATATCATGGCATAACAACCCCAAATAATCACTGAAATGATGGCTCACAAGCAAAGGCATGAAGGCATACGCAACGGTTCATGTTAAGACATAAAGGGGCCAACCCTCCAATGCATTGAATGAGTGATAAATGTGACTACATGGGCATGAAACATGTACTGAAATCACATTATGAATGATGCCAAATCATTGAAATAGGCCAAGTAGAGCATGCTAGTGGACTTGACACACAATGCTAACAAGCTAGATTGAACTATAGCTATACAAAACAAGTCATGCATGACCAAAACAATCAAAATCAGAGATAAAGCATGCTAAAACATGGACAAAATCTTCATGAAGTTAAGCCAAAAATATGCTAGAATGACATGTTACAACATGATGCATGTTAGGATAAAACATGGGAACGCACTACAAGTGCATGGAGCATGCAAAGGCTAACCAAACCAAACCTAAACAGAGGTATGACATGGTAAAACAAGCCCAAAACATACTGAAATGGACACAACATAGGCTAGAATGACATGCTCACTTCATGAAGCATACAAAGCTAGTGTGTGTAATTTACACTACAAGTGTATAAGGCATGCATGGAGTGATCAAACCATGCAAAAACAGTGGTATGCCTCAGCAAAATAACCACAAATACATGCTAAGACATGGTCAACACAAGCTTAACAAAGGTGCTCAAACATGAGGCATATTAAGGCATACAAAGAAGACACAAGGAGAGGGGATGGCCCTCTCCTTCGTAGGACCTTAAAACACCATCCCACTGCTGAAATCCCTCTGGATTTCAGTGGTGAGAGGGCCAAAACAAGGTGGTCCCGAAGCTCACAAAAAAATCTAAAAAACAAGGCCAAACAAGGCCTAAGAGGGGGTAAACAACCCCAAACACAAAAGTGATCTTAAACAAAGATCAAGAGCATACAAAAATAGAACTTTTATCAGCTATAAGTTAAGCTTAAAACAGCATGCAAGATAGGCTAAAAGCTTAAGCAAGAAAGGGGGATTTAAAGTTCAAAAGCTCACCCTTGAAGACCCTCTTTACTACTGCAACTCCAGCAGCCTTTTTGAACTTAAACCAGTCCAAGAACACAAAAAACAACCTCAAGGAGCCTCAGCAACACAAGCAAGGTGTTTGAGTGTGTGTTTGTGCACAAAACTAAGACAAATCTACACTTTTGAGCACAAAAATGAAGCAAACAAGGCAATATAGATACAAAGCTATATCTATCCCTCTCTCTCAGATTTTCTGAACCTGGAGGAGGGAGGAGGAGCCTTCCTCTTATAGAAGAGGAAAGGCAAAGCTTCTAGGAAAAGCTAAGCACCAATGCCATCCCTCCATACACATGTATGTGTATGGAGGATGGCTCAAATGCTCTCCAACTGTGCCATCTAGCACAAAATATCTCCAAAAAGGTGCCAAAAAGAAGCCGACCACTTGAAGTGGTCGGCCTGCTAGTTAAAGTGGTCGGCCGACCACTTTAAGTGGTCACCAAGACCAAAAACTGGTCGGCCACAGGTGGGAGAGTTCCAGAGCATGAAAGCAAGCTACTGGTGTGGTGGCCGACCAGAAAAGGTGGCCCAAAGACCAAGAAAGCTAGTTATCTGACAAGAAAACCGGCTGGAAAAAGGAAAAATGGTCTCTAAGGAGAAATACTGGTCTCCCACCCTTGTACCACCTTCCAAACAAGCAAAACAAGGTTTGTACCAAAAACAAACCAAAGCGGATGCAAGACGAGAAATCGGGAGGCAAAACACGCGGCCAAAAGCCCCAAAAACTGGCTGACGAGCATCAAAAGTGGTATGCAACCACAAAAGTGGTCTCTCGGACCACAGTGTTCCTCTAGGTAGAGGCAACAAGGTGTGGTTCGAAAACCACGCCAAACGGAGAACATTAAGCGGTCCCGAGACAAGGCGCACGGCCGAAGGCTCCAAAAATTGAAAACTAGTCTCCAAACGGGAAAAGTGGCCTACGACCAAGAAAAGTAGTCTACAACCACAGAGAGATGGTCTACAAGACCTCTCCCTCCCTCCGGGAAGGGAAAACAAGACTTGGTCCGCAAACCGAGTCAAAGCACAAAGAGTTCTGAGGCCCGGAGGCAAGGCTCTCAACCAAAACTCTGAAACCTCAGAACGAGCACAGCATGCACCATCACCGAGTGCTCAATCGATGACGTCTGAGTCTTAAGGTCGGTCAAAAATGGGGTGTCTACAAGTGGTCCCTTTGGCTCTTCCAGGCCTGGTTGTATGCCTATTTCCCTGAGGCACGACCCCCACCTGCTAACACCTTGAAACCAGTTTTCCACTCCAATGCTGAGCAATTGTTCACTTATAACAGCCAACGCATCCTCACTTTCAGAAATCATCTTACCATGTTTTACAACCTGCCTTCGAAGAGACCTTCCAACTTGTACATGCCATTTCAAAACTTTCAATTCTCCTCCAGTAGACTTCGCTTCCTCTTCATAGACCTTTCTGATTTACACAATGAGCAAGTCCAAGAACAAAATGAGACTTGGAGATACATTCTCACCTCTAGACATGTCTTGGTTGGCTGTTCCATATCCTCCTCCAAGATGTCCAACTGCAGTTTTGAGACATACTGTCCCAATCAATGGTCCAGGCAATTAGGTCTTTCCCAGGGTATCCCTTATCCTTATTTCCACCCAACCATCCATGAGGAGATTGGGTCCAGAGTCTACTTCAAAGATCCTAGGCAAGCTGAATCCATTCTGACAGAGAACACCAAACTTTTCCAAGATTTTGGCCCCTTCTTCTTCAAACCTGCTTCGGACTGCTCCACTACTTTTGACCATTGGTGGGGACTTATGACTGCCATTATTTTCTGCAAGCCACTTGAAATCTGCCTTCACGATATTTGTATTCATAATCAGGGCCCCATATCCTCGCTTTCCAAGCTTAAGGCTACAGGTATCCTTCCTTCATATACTTCATATCCCTGACTATGTCATGCATTTTTTTTTTCCTCTACAACACTAACTTGTTTGACCTTTGATAGCCAAAATTGGGCCTACTGCTGAACCATTGCTTAGGGACCAACATAAAGGCAAGGTTCTAATGGATCCAACTACTCAGACAAACACCCCCTCAGTTCCGAAATTAATGGCAGACTCTTTCGTAGCCTCGCAGACACAAGCACAGAGAGGAACTACCACTCGTACCCCTGCCGAGACAGAGGTCACAGTGAAGAAGAGAGAAGAGCCTTCCACTGCTCCTACTCTAAGTACAGACCTAAGTGATTGGGATTTTTTTCTCAGCCAAATGGTTGGCTAAGCAACATTAAATCCTTCAGGACAGCTCTACCAAGTATGCCTTCACTTTACATATTTACATCATCTCAATTTCCATTCACGCCCGACTGATCACTTACTTTTGTGCAGAGAAAAAGAAGGAGATTACTCCTTACTGCTACTGATGATGAGGATCCTTCCACTTCTCCTCAACACATTCATTCAATTCCCAGTCCCATCAGCAATGTACCTAGAGAACCCACTGTACAACCAACTCCACCACCACCTGAAGCATCTCAACAAACTTCCTTACAACCTGCTTCACAGTCTTCGCCACAGCAATCTACACAATCTGCATCACAACATCCTTCCACTTCTCCTCAACACATTGATCCAATTCCTAGTCCCATCACTAATGTACCCAGAGAACCCACTGTAGAACCAACTCCACCACCACCTCAAGTATCTCAACAAACTTCCTTACAACCTCCTTCACAGTCTTCGCCACAGCAATCTACACAATCTGAATCACACAATCCTTCACAGCTAGAACCTCCTCCTATTGCTCTCAAGGATGTCACAGTTGGGGCTATCCCGATGGAGGTTGATTACCTAGGGGGCACTAAGCCTATTATTGTCCCTTCTGTCTTTAGCCTTCAACCATCACCATCCAACCCCTCCAATTCCCAAACTTCAAACAAAGAATGAGAGAGGATTGATTTTGACGTTTCAATCAACAGCCAATCCTCTCCAACAGATGACAATACAAAATCCCCTCAACTAGAAGTTCACAACAACCAAGGTAAATAGAAATACAAATGTGATTGTTCGTTTGAAAAAAAAAAACTTCTCTTTAAGTAACTGGTATTGTTCTCCAATTTACAGGGATGGACATAATACACGACTCATCTCTACGACCAATGTCTAAGAAAGAACTTGAAGGTCCTCATGACTTTTCCCTGTTAGCAGAACCAGAAAAAAAGCCTGAAGGCGCTGATGCTGCCATTTCATCAATACCCGAAACAACTCCTCCTGCTGCCACAAACACAGCCAAACAAGGCCAACCGTCTGCGCGCATGTTATCAGGACAGGTACTACCATTTCCAACCTCATCCTATTTACTCTTTATTACTTGCAAGCATATATTCTCACCAAACTATTAATGTTCACAGGCCATCGTTCCATATTAGGATATTTGGGCCGAACTTTCCATTCTTCAACAACATCTAGACGAAATATCCCCATTGCCTCAAAGGCTACATCTCTTTCATGCTAAAACTCAACAAACCTTAACTACCTTCATCAACCTCATTAACACCCCAGTTGAAGAAATCATTCTCCACAAACCTGATGAAACCTTGGCCTGCCTTTCTGCTATTCTAAACCTCTCCCCTAATCCTTTCAACCCCATTCAACTAAAGCAATTGGCCAAGATCATCACGGAATGGCCAGCCCTTTCAGAGATGGTTCAGACTTGTTCGAAGGATATTCAAACCAAAAAAGATTTCCTAAATGAAGCCCACACCATATCTACTTCACTCAAACTCAGCCAGCAAACCTTTGCAGCCATTCTTGAGCAACACTCAGTAATTGAACTTGAGGAAACCAAACTCAGGGTAGAACTTGCCTCTGTCCGGCAAAGAAAGGCTCATATGCAGCAGCAACATGACCAGCTTAATCAAGAAGCAAGGATGATGCTCTCCCAAATTAGACATCGTTCTGCATCAATTCAGACAACTAAAGCTGAGTTGGACCAAGCCCAAGCCATGCTGGCAGATGCTCAATCAGAATGGAGTGTTCTAGCCATTCTCTTCCCCAAATCCTAGGCTAGTTTATATATGTATTCTTTTGTATTGCACAGAATGCGTGCTATCTTTCAGACCATTGTGCAAACTTGTTCATTAATTAATATCAATACTTTCTATTTTCTATCAATTTTCAAAATACCTGTGGGAGTGGCTAAGAAAATTGAGAAGATTCAGGTAGCATTCTTGTGGGGTAAATCTGAACTAAAAAGGAAAGTCCATATGGTGAAATGGGCAGACTTAGCAGTTGATAAATCACAAGGCAGTCTGGGGGTTAGAAATTTGAGAGACATCACCGCATGCCTTTTGATTAAATGGTGGTGGAGGTTTGGAGTGGAGGATAGTGCTCTATGGAAACAACTGTTGAGGTGCAAATATGGTGTGGTTGGAGGAAGTTGGGTTCCAATTATACAAATGTCCAGTCTAGCATCAAGATTATGGGCAGATGTTGTCTAGCTTGGTGCATCTGGTCCAGAGCTAGTTAATTATTATTTATCTAATCTCAAGCTAGTTGCAGGAAACGGGCAAAGACTACTATTTTGGGAGGATAAATGGTTAAATAATCTGTGTCTAAAGGAGGAATTTCCTAGGTTATTCAGGTTATCTGAGGAAAAGGGTAGTACAATTTTACAGATGGCCCACAGAAGAGGTTCAACACATGAGTGGAAGTTTTTGTTTAGAAGATCTCTGTTAGCTTGGGAGGAAGAGGAGGTTGTAAGGCTGCAAGGGGTACTTAGGGACGCACTTGTACTTTCAACTGAAGCAGAGGATTCTTGTTTATGGCTGGCCAATCCATCAGGTTCATACTCTGTGGCTTCGACATGGAAGTGGTGGGTGTTGTTGAAAGGTCCTATTGTAGATGTTGCTGTTATGTTGTGGAAGAATATTGCCCCACCCAAGGTGAAGTTTTGTAGCTGGTTAGCTTGGAAAGGCAGACTTAAAACTTCATCTTTTTTGAAAAGGATTGGAGTGTTGAATATAGAAGCTAGCTCAGTGTGTCTGTTGTGTAGAATAGAGGAGGAGACAATTAACAATCTGCTACTGTCATGTCCGGTGGTATGGAATTTGTGGTCAGATATGGTGAAATGGTGGGATCTGGTTTGGGTATTACCGGGATCAATTGAGGCATTGTTGCATTGGTGGGCTGGTTTTAAATTCAAAAAGGTGATCCAACCAATGTGGAAAGTTGTCCCCTTAGCTATTATGTGGTCAATTTGGAAAGCTAGGAATGATTTCCTTTTTAATGATAAGATTGTTGATGGGCCTGAATTGGCTGAGATGGTGAAAGTGAGGGTTGCACTTTGGTGTAAGCAAAGTTATAGAGGCCTACAGTATTCAGTGGAGGACATTGTCAATAATCTGGATAGGATCAAAGTCTGATTGAGGGGGTGGTGTTTGGTGTTTTTTGCTGCAAGGGTGCAGGATTTTGGTCAATCTGTGGTATGCTGATGGAAGCAAGGGGAAGTGGGTGTATACCTGGTATTAACAGATCTTCTTGGTGGCTAATTTTGCTCTGCTGTGCTTCAATTTTGCTATGCTTTGCCTTATTTTTGGGTTATTGCTCTGCCTTAGTTTATGGGGTCAAGCATGCTCATTTCTGGTTGCTGCTCTGCTGTGCTTCAACTCTACTTTGCTATATATGTACTCTGTTGCTGCTATATGGGATCAAGGAATAGGCTTAAGTCTGCTGCTGCATATTGGCCTTTTTGCAATTGTTGGAATGATGTTTTGGTGTGCTGTATTGGAGGTCTGCTGCTGGATTGGGGAAAGATATTGGAGGTCTGCTGCTAGCCTTGTTGTAATTGTTGGTTTGCTGTTGTAGTTTTTTTTTTTAGTTTTGGAGGTTGAAGGATCAGGCTCCAGTCTGAATGGTGGCTGCTGCTGTGAGGTTTGGATCAGGTTCCTAGCTGGTGTCTGTTGTGATATGTGTGAATTCAGACTCAAATGGGGTGATACTTGGTAATGTGATGCAACAGTATGTTTTTAGGTGATTTCCTGGTTTGGTTATATCTATTCAGTGCATAAGTGTAGGATCTGGGTTGTGTAGCTTGAGTTGTAGGGCTGCAGTGCATGTCATGGTTCTTCTCTGCTGCAGTTCTGGTGTTGCTGGACTACTATCTGGAGGTCAAACAGCAGTTCACTGATTAGGAGCTGCTGTCAATGGTTCAAACTGCTGCTGTAAACTGCAAATTTGTGATGTTAATTGCAAATTAAAATCCAAACTGCTGCTGTATGTCTTTTGGTGGTTGCTGCTAAGTAGTATATTTGGTCTGCTGTTTCACCTCTGTGTGCTTGTTTTGGTTGTGTGCCTGTTGGTATCTTGTTCATGGTCTGAAGTTGGCCATGGTTTTTGTGGCTGCATTGTGCTCTTGGTCTGAAGCCTGGCTGTATGGTCTGAAGTTTGTTCATGCTGCTTTGGAGTTTCATCTAGTTGCCCTGGTATGCGTTTTTGTGAGGATAGGCTTGGAGTTACATTCTTATTGTTTTCCTTCTGGTTTTGTTTCTCTTCGTTGGTCTCTCACCAACTAGGAGGTTGGAGCTTTTTTAGCTCCAAGCTCCTCTTTATTGATGTATCATTCATACCTTGTATGTGCTTTTTCATCAATAAAGTTTTTTCTTTTGCCGATCAAAAACAAAAAAATGAATATCAATACTCTGTTTTTTAATGGTCTGTTGTATGGTTTTTTTATTTTTTGTGCAATTTTTCTCCGTTTGTGCATTGTTATGAAGTAATCAACTCCCCTTCAAAGTTTCCCACATGGTTGGATAATACTTCTTCACATATCTTCCATTTATATATCTCCTATGTGGTTGCCCTTCCAAGGATTCGTTTATGTAAAGGATGTCATACTTTTTCACACCAGTATGTTTGTCATGTACAGATGTTAAGTTGTTTTTATTTAGTATCAAAGTCTGCATGTTTAGTGTGTAAAGTCAGTTAGCCAAATATTTCTGAAAATATGTCATCTACAATACACAACTGACGTAAAACACTTACTTACCGACCGATATACTGGAAACAACCAGGTAGTATGCAACATGACATTGTTTGCAGTTTAAAATTTGTGGCACGTTTGCAGTTTAAAATTTGTACTTGTTTGTGCCTGTTCACACGTGGATCAACCACATGACATGTGTGAAAGTCAGCGTAGAGTCCATCAGTTACACATATGAAAGGGGTTTAGTTTAACTGCACGTGAGGGCCCACATGGTGCAATAGTTACGAGGATATTGCACGGACTAACTAGGTGGATTGCAGAAACGGTCATTGACAGAATACAGAGGTTGACCTGAAGATATGAAGTCCACAATGTGTAGGGACAGTTGGAAACATAATAGTAAGGTGGTTCGACAGGAGAATTACATCAGTTTGTTTACCACATGAATTGCTGTGGACAGGTGGACGCCTGCTAGTGCATTATAGTCACTGCTATTTGTTTGTTCTGTGGGATTTTTTTTGCTTTGTTTTGGACAAAATTATGGCATTCAAAAAAATCGAACAAACATAATTCATGTGGTAAAAGCGAACAAACATTACTGTTTTCAACTTGCATTGTTTGTTGGACAAATATCACATTGCATTAGACAAACATTACTATATTCATTTGGGCAAATATCACATTGCATTGTTTGTTCTGTACCCATAACAATGGAATTATGTGTATCACATTACGTTTAGGCCACGATAAAAGCAAACAAACGTTACTACTTTCCCTCGTTTGTTCCAATCCCAAACATTGGAATTATGTGTACAATCAATACGCGTGGGAAATTAGTATTATCACAGCTGCGACCTAAAAAGTTGTCACGACAAGCTGATGCAATAATCCAGTTGTGGTTGGGCATCGAAATTACTCTCGTACTGGCAGGCCATGATAAAATCACTGCCCTATTTGTTGTAATTGCAATCAATCACATGCACGAAGGATACTCGTCGATCTTTGAATTATTCACATCCATAACGAAGTCAAGCACCAACTTCCGATGCACAGAAGGATGAAACTATGTAGAGAAAGTGAATAACACAAATCAGGTACAGTTACAGTGGTAGGAAATAAATGGATTTATTTCACAATTGGAATTGAAGTGGTAGAATGTATCTTGTGTGGACTGCTGGGTATATCAGGCCGCTGTATGTACTTGATCACAAACATCCCACAGTCGAAAGTGCTACAAATGAAATGTAACATTCAGTTTCTCGTAAATATAAGCAAGTTCGTTAAATGATTGATTCAGGAGTCAAGTTAATGTGACGCAGGGTTTGTGGATTACTCGTCCAGCTGTTGTAATGGCCCTTTTTCTAACATGCGGACGTCAAAGGTACGCACATCTACATCATATTCATTTCCAAACTGTAGTTGCAGTAAGGCATGCATTGTTTGAACCTGTTGCAGAATGAGATGGTTAGTTTATGTGAAGGATGTGACAGTGTGGAAGTAGATTTGTGAAATTCAGCACGACATACCAACATTTTTGCCGCGTTCAGCTTGTTGGTGTCCAGTGTGGCGGATGCCAATGAGTCAAATAGGTACGCCACACGGTCTACCCTAGCTATTTTTAGGCATAACCAATGTATTCCTGTATAATTGAAAGGCATGTAAATCTACACATAAACACAAGTGAAGACATTGTTTAGAGGGCATGCGAACATGTACGCACTTTTATATTTATATTGACATTCATGTAAATGGGATCGGCATTCATATTACCGACGTTCATATTAAATCTACTCGTTTCAATGGGATGGACATTCATATTACCTTCTGACATGCATCAAGCACCCCAGTATATCTGTCATGTCCAAAATATGATTTGACGATATTTTCATGGTTCAGAGGTTGAGTTTTTTGATTTAGTATCAAAGTTTGCATGTTTGGTGTGTAAAGTTCAGTCAGCCAAAGTTTTCTGAAAATATGTCTTCTATACTATACAACCGACCTAAAACACTTACTTACCGACAGATATACAGGAAAGAACCACGCAGTATGCCTCCCGTCTTTGTGTACTTGCCGCTGTCCGTTAGTCAATTGAATCGCGACCAAGTTGATTGGCTGGAACATTGTAACAGACGAGGCAACTTGCGAAATAAGGTTTGCAATTTGTTTAAATGTAATATGAAATAACAATGTCCCTACATGGAAATGTCCATCATGCAAATATAGTGGAAATAACATTGTCAGATGCCACGACTTACTGTGTCGGATAGCCATGCCCCTGGTTTAAGCGTGTGCATGTCATGTCGCGTAGCACATTCGCAAGGCATTTCATGAAGATTCAAAGATACGACAATGTCCCTACATTAAACGTATACATGAACCAGTAAGAAGCAACCTACAGCCTAGTAAAACTTAAACGTATCTGGCTTAACTCTACAACATAAGATTAGTTTTTTCTGTTGTAGAATTATGGCAGATATTCCTGATTCTACTACTCTCCAATCCAATTAAGATTAGTTTTAAGTTTTTAAAAAACAAAATTAAAAGAAAAAACTTTAGATATTACAACTTATGACATGCCCAATAGTATTTGCTAAAATAATATGTGAAAATTTAAATGCTCATTTACAAGTAAGCAAGTTAAAAAAAAAAACACATGTATTTTACAAACTGGAGCCAACAATATCCCAAAATGATCAAAATGGAAAATATAAGCAGACTAGAATAAAATAGCTAGGGAAAATCGCACTTCAGTATAAGTTTTCAAAAAATTTTGCAAATCATTGGTAAACTTTATTAAGTTTCATAATTAAAATTATAAAGTTTTCCATGAATTTGTAAATATTTTGTGAAAATATCAGCGATTTGCAATTTTCCCAATAGCTACATGTGTGCAGGATAAGACCAAGACAAGAAAACTTCAGACAGGAAATTTAGCCAGTGATCTTTCCCTAGGCCACTGCATTAAATTCAAAGAAAATCCTACATACGACATGGATAAACCTATTATAAACCCATCAAAATCATACAGAATGAAAAATTAAAGAACTGATAGCTACAAAAATCAAATAAACATAGCACGACAAATGAAAATCGTGGAATTCAAACTTATTTCACAAATACTACGGAACAGGTTAATTGCGAGTACTAAACTCATCCGTACCTTTCATTTTTTTTTCTGTCGTCAAGTACAAAGTCAACAACTTTGTGTTCGGCTGCTGATAAAACCTCTCTGTTCTCCAGTGTCATCAAGTCCTTCTATCAATATAAATAATCAAGTAACATCAACTCCTCCTATTAATATAAACAATTAACTAACTGAACACTGTTCAGAAAATTAATTTACAAAATACATAACACATCCTTATGCATCTAAAATTGGTGAGGTCATGTCTAACCTCTGAAGGGAACCGCTTCTCCAACCTGTGTAGTTTGGACAGGACTCTGTCTGAAATCTGTAAGACAATTGTACAACATTTGTTAGTGCAAACTTGCACTAGAATGACAACTATTAAAATACAACACAAATAATGGTTCAATTATGATAAGTAATGCTGTTGACATCAATTGGTAATGAAACATACAAAAGGTGAAGTGATGTGGCGACTTGGGAATTTTTCTGCAGTAAGTTGAGTACTTATTTTGCTATCGTTGCACGAATGCATATCCCCTACGTCTGTGGCTTCGACACCTCTTCCTCTTCCTCTTCCCTTTCGTCTGCCTGTTACAATTTGTCCCGCTCCCAATGTTTGGGCAAGCTTACCAGCAGAAGGATGCACATTGTCTGCTTCTCCTCGCATTGGTGGCAAGGTTTGCAAATCATCAAAGAAAGATAAACTCTCTTTTGCAACGTTCTTGATGGCCAGAAACTGAACCGAAAGAGATTTGCTTCCTTCACTTGTGTATGTTTCCTCCAAGGCAAGGCCACGGTTGTTGTGCGTGTCCCCAACTTCTTGGATGGTACGCAACTGTCCAACGTGCATATCAATTATCTCATTGGACAACATTCCATTCACATTATTGTCCTCCCAATCCACTCCCTGTAAATCTTGAAGATTACCCTCATTTGGGCTACCATAATAATTTGGGAAGACCACGCCGCCGTCATGCAACTCGACTCCCACGCTAGGGTCAACACCCTTTTCCTCTGCGCGAGGCAATTGTGCTGTTTCCGATAAACCTTCCAGAACTTGCTGCATCATTTGCTTCATTTTAGCAATATGTGCCTGTTCATTAAACGGTTGTTTCCTAGACAATATAGCTACAACCAGTCTGTTCAGCATTCCTTTGAGTTCACCAATGCTGGAGGATATGTTAATGTTACAATTTCTTTCAGTCGACTCCACCCAATCACACAAACACATACATTAACTTACTACGATATTTCATCTTCAAGTAACCTCTGTGAACTGTGTGAAGCATGTGTACTGATTGCTTTTGCTTACCTTTGCATTGTCAACAGCTTCCTTCCCTCGGAAATTGAGCAACATGTCCCTTATTTCCGCATTGCTGTGAAGCACTTGCTTCATGGTTTCCTTCAGTTCACCAATGTCGGACTCAACCTTGCTCAAACGAACTTCATCAATCTGTGGTGTCTGTTTGTTATTGACATGGTGTGCGTCGATTGCGTCATCAATGTCGTTGCTTTCCTCTATTATTGGATGAAGCTCTACCTAACATAGTTGTCAAATCGGGATTCAAATCATGAATGAAAATGGTAATGTAATGAATCGTTAATCGATCTCAACTGTGAATCGTAAAGTTTTAGTCCGCTTTCTTAAGTTGTACACAACGTATGTGTACACACTTACATATTAAATATATCTAATAAAAATTAATTACTCCATTTGCCTGAAATGAACAAAGAATTTGTTGTAAATGATGCTTATCTGGTGTGGATAAAAACTTCACAGTCGATCCCATGTTTACCACAAACTTTCAATTACAAACTAACTAACAATAATGGAATGACAATGTTTTCACCTTTTTACAAGGTTAAAAAACCAAAATCTTCAAGCTTTTCCAAAAATCTGACTTCAGGGCTTAACCAAAATTCATTTGATAACGGAAGTAGTACATAAAATTGAATTTGTAAGGCTATAATATTGTCTAGATGGAAACTTCATGTTTTTCTTGCAAAAGTTCGAGTATTTGAGAGTAAATAGGGAGGGACAAAGTGAAAATATGGCATACGCTAAGGAATGTGTCACTATTTGTCACTGCTTGTCACCTAGTCATAGGAACACAAATTCAGTCTGTCACTGTCTCCATAACACAGGTGGGACAATGCTGTCAAATGTGCACAACGAATGGGTTGATTACCTCATGTTGCTCCAACATTTGCTTCCTTCCCATACGTCGCCGCGTCTCCCATATTTCGGCATCACCCCAATCATGTAGTCGAGGGATGAAGCGTGTAGTAGCTGACGTACTCTTACAGGGAGGGGCAAAACGATCCAAGTAAAATAGCTACATTATAAGGGGGAAAAGATATTTAGTATACAGTTTCGAGCAAAATAATCCGTATCCGTTAACAATGCATATAACTTACAGCACAATTATATCTGTGTGTTTATGTGTGTCGATGGTAGAATCCCCGTACAGCTTTCCAGTTAAAAAGATAAGCTCTTTCTGGTTACAAAAATGTGGCCCGTACAAGTATATTTGTCATGCTGTTCAATAACAAGTAAGTTTGTATTTCGCAACGACTGCCATTTTATTAAACCATATGCAGAGCAATGGATGAAATATGTAATCGGCATGGTACAAACAAACAATGGTCGATTACGTTACCATTAGAAGGAAAACACATCCAGTTGCCTTGCGCTGACCTTTCATCTTATACTTCCGAACACCTTTCACAAGGAATTGTAGTGTCAACTTTGCCCAATTACATGCCCGCATACCGGTCACGTCCTTCACGGCATGAACGAATGACAGGCTCAAGGCGGTCATTGTGGTAGGACACAACATGGCCCCCAACACGTACAGCGTAAACTTCCACAGAAACTCGACGTCCGCATCATCACTCTCAGTCAGATAAGCTCTCAACTGGTTCAAAGGAATGATTCCCTTAACAGCTCCAACCTCTTTGTAGATATTGGGATATGCGTCTATTGAACCAGTGAACTGCACGTCATTGCCTTCTGACCGTATACCCAATAAGACATGCATTTCCTCACAGGTGAGTCTCAGGTGACGGCAATGAACAGTCAATGAACACGTGTCGGGATCGAAGTTTTGTACCAACCATTGGCACAAGTTATGATCTATACGGGTACACTTTAACTCGAGGAGGCCACCGAACCCAATATCAATGACTGCCTGCTTTTGTGCTTCGTTACATCGGTTCATGATATCAACAATTGCCTTCAATGATATGCGGACTTGCATTTTAATCTGCAATGTTATTAACGTGAACATTAATACAAAAATTTAACCAACATTGTGTCGATAGTAGGTCCTCCCCAAATGCAGTTACGAAGACATTAAGTGCGTAAGTACCTTTGCAGATTTCTTTGCAACTTCTTTGCCCAGTTCCTTGGCACTTGCCTTAGCCATGTCCTGAAACCTCTTCTTCTCATCATAGGGGAGTTCTTTCCACCTTTCCCCAATATCCTTTCGGCTCTGTAAGTGTTACACCAACGTGACGCACATACAGGACAAATAAGAACTGTAAGTCCAAAATAATTGTCACCACAAGTTGTATCACTCGCAATGTGTGCACATTTTGTGTATTTACATATGATTGCACATACAAATTACTATTTCGCACACATTTGAAATAAAAACGGACATGGACTTTTACAAATGATCGTAGTTTATAAGAACATGCAATATGGCGTCTATGACTGCTGGAAATCGCTGAATGCGACACAATAGAAGCACATGACTGGTGTGCGCATGGAATAGAAGTCCATACTTTGCTATCATAGTAGTCACATGTTTCCATCACTGTACCCTACTTAGTACATGTCTGCACACTAACCATTTTCTGTCCGAGGTTGTTTGCTTCTCGTTTTTCCTTGAATTGTTGCTAGCTGCAACCATTGTGAATTTCGGCGTAAGTATATGTTAGATATGGATGGATATATATACATTTATGTACACAAATCGCAACCATTGACATTTAGGGACCAATTTGTGACACAAACAAATTTGGTCCCAACTACATAATAATGCATCAGTAATGTCCAATTTTCGTTACTAAAAATATAATAACCACATGATTTCTGCAACAACAATTAGGTTTGTAAGAAATTATTTTGGCCCTTATTTTTGGTCTCTAAAATCTTAATTTCTTGTGAGTACAAAGTGAAATTTGCACAGGCTCAAACTATGAGTACAAAATATGTAATGCACAATTGTGCAAAAATACTGTCAGCCGTTTCTGACGAGAGGGATTCATACTGTGAGCCGCTTTGAAGGACACAAATCGAACCTGTAAAAAATAAATGGTCCAACTGGCCGCTTTCGACGAGGGGGCTCGGTAATGTCAACCGTTTTGATTCGTGAACCTTCGCCACTTGGCTTCAATGTTTTCCTTTGCCTGTAACAAATATCGGCGTAAATGAAATTTTATTGAAGGCCAAATTACATCGGTGGTATGTACGTTTTCTGCATTATATCATCTTCGTCGGTTAACTTTAAAGGCAGTCAATCTTGCCTTGTCATTTCAAAATTTGTGCCATTTTCGTGAAATTGGTAATGTCATTTTCCGTTGTGACTGAAAATTATTAACTGAAGTGGTTTAGTATAACTCAGTCAATTGTGGATTTCACAATTTCTCTCCGCAGAATACGCGACATGTTCCGTATGTGCACATATTCTGTTAAGAAATGGACAGAGTTTTAATCCATTACACGAAATTCATGGTGCAATTTGAGGCTATCGCAAATGTGTGAAACTCAAATCGCACAACCTCCTGATGACAGTACATACCGCAACAATATGTCCTATACGAACAGACCGTGGAATTTAGTACGTACAGAAACATATCCTTGCAAACCTAATTGTATGAAATAGTGAACGACATAAACTCACAGTTGCTTCACATTGTCTGACATATCGCTCATATCCAATTACGATAATTCCTGCAAAGAATTTCATGCAATATTGATAAGGATGCACAAAGAACGTTACTCCCAAATTGTAACAAAATGAAATTCACTTTAACAACTTACAATGAATGGACCATTCAGTAGTACGTACATTGTATGAGTGGTACTTTTCGTTTATTGTTCAAGTGTGATATGTTGTCGTTAATTTATGCACCTATGGCATGCCACTGTTTTACGAAAATTAATTGGCCATATGTTGTACTCGTTTTATAGTATTGACGACTTCAAGCCAGAAACAACAACCAATACGCACACTTCAAACAGGGCCACATCGGACATTCAACCCAAGAGCAACCATATGCAACTTACATTCATGCAGAGAAATAAAAAACTGGCTACACTGCTCAACCAAGACCGTTTGTCACTATGGAACTCCTCAATAGCAATATCAGTTTGTCACCTGTGTAGTTTGTATACCTAATCGTACGTATGGTTTCAATGACCTAACAAGGAACAGTTTAATAGTTGAGAAATGGTAATGTCATACGAGTGGAACACAGCAGGTCATAATAATAATGTGCTCCGAAAGAAAAAATAGACAGACTCACACATGCCCGAGAAAATGGTGAGTGTTACCGTCGGCGAGCTGGCGCAGTCAAAATGGAGAGACAAAGAGACAGAGAGAGAGAGAGAGAGAGTGTGTGTTACTGGAGATAGACAGCAAAATCAAAATGGAGAGAGAATGAGGGACGGCAAAGTTGCCAAAATTGTATGTGGGAAATGGAAATGAGTTGGTGAGATTAGAAAGGCTACGGCATGTGGGTCATCATGAAAAGTACTGCCTCTGTGGGATTTCATAGGCTTTGTTTGCCAACTTTGGTTTTTGTTCCAAATTTGGGAAGGAAACAGAAACATACGTGACACTACATATTAAATATTTGGGATAATCTAAATAAGTGTACTTTTTGACTTTTTGTGAAATATGGGTTCCGTTTGGGTTAGAGTTGAATTGATGTGTGTGAGAGGTGATGTGACTTAAATAAGATGATGTGATTTAAATAAAAATAGTGACTTTTTGACTCTTGGACTTTTTTTAAACATGCCAAACTAGCCCTAAGGTGGTTAGGAAGTTGCTATTTTTATGTTATTTTAGTATTTTCATATTTTTAAATTTATTTTTTTGTGTTTTGAAAGTAATAGATTTTGTTGTAGTTGGATATGATGTTTGTGATAGGGAATTTGCACTGATTATAGGTTTGACGTGCCATTTTATCTTATTAATTATTTTTGTTGATTTTTTTTTGTTTATTTTTCACAAACGAGGCGTAGCGTAAGGTAAGGTAACGTTAAATTAAATTTTCAGCTTATAAATTAAAAATTAAATTTCGTATGGCCCTATGAATTAATTTTTTTTTGTGTTGTTCAGTTATGAATTATAAATTACAAATTTAGTATTATAAATTAAATATAAATTGGTAATTTATCCTTATCCAGTCCGTCGAACCAAACATTTGATTCACTACAAATACTCCAATTTTCACATCTAATCCGATGAGTAAACAAACATACGATACAAATACACCCGAACCGACTGGTCGACGAATAATGTATCGCACGACTAATAGTCTGGTGGATTACAATCCCCGTTTATGCAGTCCAAACAATGAGGGCAAACTGTGTGAATGATGATACAATGGATGGATTAAGGGGTGTATTAAGATCCGTGTCTGACAGAAATTGTAAATATATATATATGTAATAAACAAATGTGTATAATTAATTTTAGTTAAAAAAAAAATTACAGGCAGCAAAAATTTGCGAACAAGTACAAAAAACCCCAAAAAAAAAGAAATTGCAGTTCAGCGACGAGTACATAAATTGTCGTAGTGGACGTCCGGTGGGACTCTCGGCCGGATGTCCGGGAGGGCTATCTCCCAGCATTTCCCTGCCTCCCCCCCACAGTTAAAATGGTAGCTACTGTTAATAGGCAATCTAACATTGCACAGTAATTATGGCCAGTAACGTTGCCCTTAGCCACTGCACTGCATCACCAAACAAGAAACTTCGTTGGCCAAAAATTAACAGTTGACAGTAACAAATACAGTAACACATCCATTGTGGATGTAACTAGAATATTAGCGATAGAATTGTAACAAAATACTTCTTCACAGTAATAAGTAGTGGATTAGTAATAGTTAATTTTGTTTTCACAGATAAGAGTTAGAGGCACCACGTCATAATGTACAAAAATAATTACTTTCGTATACCTATTATTATACTATTAACTTCGGTTATTACACATATTATTAGGGTTGTTGGTGTTTTGTAGTGCTTGTTGGCTTGTTAAGGTAAAATTGTTACATGCGAAACGAGCCATAAATTATTTTCGTTCAGGACTGGACATATCGATCGCATAAGTACAAACAAACTGAGACAACAAATTAATTACTAAGGAAGTACAGTAAGTACATTACATAGGATAATAGGGGCCAAACCAACAAATCTACTTGTATATCGAAGGGATTGATTTTCTAATACCATCTCCCATGGGGGACTACTAATCCCATCTATGGAGGGTATCATAATCCCAATGTATTCCAAATACACAAATATTGGGCATTGCATTGGACAGTGCTGTTCGGCCCGTGGGGGCCATCACGAGACCCGTTTTGATAATCTGAATCATTAAATGTGTACAGCTCGTCAAGTACTACATGCCTATGAAAAATCATGTTGATCGGATATCGATAGCTATTTGATCGGAGTAGTTTTCTTTCAACCGTTAACTATAACACCATCCCTTATTTTTATACAAAACTGATTTGATCATATAGTTAGCGATATCCGATGGACATGATTTTTAATAGACATATAGTACTCGACGAGTTCTACACATTTAACGGTTAAGATTATCAAAACGAGACATGTGATAAGCTCCCACGGACCGAACAACACTATCCTGTGTAATTTTGTTGTGCACCCATGTGTAATTTGTACCAGGACAGACCAATCACTGTGTCTTCCATTATTACTTGTAATTTGCATCAAGCAATTTATGTTTTTAAATTTTTTAATTTGTGTCTAGTGGTAACTTTTTAGCTTGTTCAGTAACTTTTTTTTACTTTTTGTCTTCTTAAAGACATGCCAAACCAGCACTAAACCATGACAATATTACTTGTAGTCCCATCACTGTCAATCCCCTGACTAATAATTCCCTCATAACAATCCCACCCCTTATAGTTACCTGTACTAATGTTGCCCTCTCGCTACAACATTTGTTGTCGGTTCAATGTTCTCTCGCTGCCTACGTCATGACTAAAGTGGAGACTGGCCTCGTTTGGGAACAGACTGATTTAGAAATTTTTTGGCTATTTGGCTAAAATATGAGCTAGAAAAAAGTACTATGTTTGGGACGACTTTTTGATTTTTTACGAAAAGATGTGCAAAAAGTAGAAATAAAATAAAATCTTTGACTTTTTTGTATGAGTTGTTGGCTTTTTCATTTTTTTAGTGAATTTTTGGCTTTTTGACTAAAAATTAAAATCAAGAAATACAAATTTTTGTTTTCCCGCTCTGCTATACAGGTTATACAGAGTATACACCTCAATCTCACTCTCACTCCCCCTCACTCTCACACTCACTCCTCCTCCACCGAACCCAGCCTGACCGGTGATCACTCCCGATGGCGACCCACTCGTAAACCCAACCCACCGTTGTAGCCCTTATTTTCTCTACTTCACAAACCATAGCTCCACCGCGACCACCATCGGCTGTAGCGAAGGAATTTGTTGAGGAGAACATGGGCTTTCAGGCCATAGATGAACCAGGTTCGTCCTCCAAACACTGAAATCAAAAAGTTAGCGTTGTGATTGACAAAATAGATTTGAAATTTGGAAATTAGGGCTTCCAAAATTAGGGCTTTCAAAATTACTTATTCAAAATTAGGGCTTTGAAAATTAGGGCTTTGAAAATTACTGTTATGCAGATAGATAAATGGTATGATTGATAAATGTGGAACATATTGTGAGGAACATATATGCATTTACCTTTTAGAGTTAAAGTATAAATTTTGCAGAACGTAGTATGATTATACAGAAAGTGATCGAACATAAAATGAAAGGATCACATCTTTGCAGAACATAGTATGATTATGCAGATTGATAATTAGTTGAACAAATGCATATAGTTATGTAATTTTCAATGTGTGATTGATAATTGAAATTTGGTGTATTTGTTGTCAATCACGCATGATTTGTTGTAATGAACTGCTATCAACTAATATGTTAGCTGCGTGAATTGAATTAACTATTATCAACATTGATAACTATTATCAAACTGAACTGAAATGTTCATAACTATTACTGATTTGTTGATAAGTATTTCAGTGTGCTTTGTTGAAAATCACATCTGTGATTTGTTGATAACTATTTTAGTTTGATAACTATTAGTTGAATCACACTCTCCAACAATCTGCCCATAATCATTTCACTTCAATATGATTTGTTGATAATAGTTGTGTAACATGTGTGATTCATAATTGAATTGACATTGAACTGATATGTTTGTAAAACTGCCATGTTTGTTCAGTTTGAAAATGCCATGTGTGTAACATGTGTGTAATTAATCACAAATGCTATGTTTGAAACTGAAGAAAATGACTGACATTGAACTACAATGTTTGTTCAAATGCTATTAACAGTTTAGTTTGTGTAACCTCTGTTCAAATGCTATTAAACATGGCAGTTTGAACAAATAGATGTTTTCAATAAAGACACACTCTGTCCCTCAAATTCAAATATAACTGTTATTAACCCCATCAAGCACAAGCATAGCAGAGCACTACAAATTTCTCGTGTATGCAGATTTAAAAAATGGCTTCTTCTTCTAACATTAGCAACATAAGATTACAACCGAGGAACCGCTGCCATACATATTGTAAGAACCAATGAGAATGGAAATGAGGGGCGTTTGTTCTTTGTTTGCTCATCAAAATATGCAAGTATGTATTGGAAATTTTAATCCTTTAGTAGTCACATTAATATTTGTCGTATTCAACTAACTGATTGTCATGCATTGTAGAGTACCACTCACACTCCCCATTGCAATTACTTCAAGTTCGTGGATGAAGATAATGAAGACGTTACGTCCAGAATCCGTTCCAACACTAGAGCTTGTGATACTATAACAGTAGAAACTTTAACAATATAAGGACGAGGCTTGATGACTTGGAAAATGACCATGGTCGAAGGCTTGAAAGGATAGAAAATAATATCAAAGCAATGGTGTATTTCATTATATTTTCTATCATTTTGTACTTGATCATGTAACTTTTGTACTTTATTGTATTTTGAGAAATTGAATGGAAGTTTGTACCAGTTTTGGTTGTATTGTACTTCATGATGTAACTAATGTTTATGGAATGAATTTTATTATGATGTAACTTATGTAACTTACTTAATAGCTTTGTGGAATGAATTTTGTTATGGAATGAATGTACGGAATGAATTTTATAAGTTATTATGATATAACTTATAATTTTATTATGGAATGAATTTTGGAAAACATTGGTCTCATTGTTAGAGCTTTGTGGATGCTATTTGGTAGATCTGTGGATGAATTTTGTGGATGCTATGTGGATTCATTTTGTGGATGCTTTGTGGATGACTGAATTTTGTGGGTGCTTTGTCACTTATCTGTGGCCTGTTATCTGTTGCAGGTTCTGTTATCTGGGTGCATGAATTTTGGTTGTAATGAACAACTTCTGTTATTTGTTGCAAGTTTGTTTGTAATGAACAGATTTGGCAGATCTGTTATCTGTCAACTAGTATATGTTTGTCACTTATCTGTGGTCTCAACTATTATCTGTTAGAAAGTTTAAAGCAGATTTGGCAGATCTGGTTTTTGATGCTTTGGTTCTGTAGCTGCTCAAGCCCAAGCCATGCTCGCAGCTGCTTAATTAGAATGGGGTCCTCTAGCTTCTAGCCATTCTCTTCCCCATATCTTAAACTAATGCATTTTGCAATTTCTTTTGTATTGCACAGAATGCATGGTACATTTCTTCACCATTGTGCTGATTTCTTCATTAATGAATATCAATACTCTGTTTCTGAATGGTCTATTTATATTTTTTTTTTGTTTGAATGGGAGTTGATTAGTTCATAATAATGCACAATGGGAGAAAAATTGCTAATGCACAGATTGACCTCACGGGGTATACTTCCATACAACCGTTGTGTTTGAAAAAACAAAACATTTGTGCCCATATTGATGTTAGAGTGTATGAGACCATTGGCTGGTCGTGCACAATTTTTTTTTGCAATTACAGCTTGTAATCAATGATTCTGACACTTAAACCTTATTGTCCATATTCAACGATTCACAAAACATGAAGTAATCAACAAAACATTGGTTAATGATAGCTTCTGATATCGGTCAATGACATTACAAAAAAATTACGTTGTGATCGTACCAACAAAAATCATAAGACAGCTTTCAGTCGATGACAGTGACCCAAAAAAATACCTTCAACAAAGCGGAAATGGTGAAGACATTAATGCATGCACCGTTGAAATGGTTAGCAGAGTTTGACGGTTTGTTAGTTTTTAAGTCGTATTTTTTCACACCACGATGGCATCTTACAACACTACGCTTACTATGTCATACACATGTCGAGGTCTCCTAATTCTTGCTCAAATCAACAACCTCGGAGTCTGAGTAATCTGAAAGGTCAAGGTCTAACACCAGTGCAGGATCCTCCATTATAGCCTTGATCGCAGATGCCGGGTTTGATCCATGTATCTTTGACTATGCCTTTGCGTACTCTATGCGTGAGTGCCTAACGAGTCGACAAGTCATTTGATCAATCTCACTTTGCAAATGATGCCTAACTTGGGACTCACTAACATGAGGGAATTGTCGCTGCATTTCAACCGATCGGGCTTTAGTAACCTTGACAAAAACACTTCGACAGTTGTGTTCACACTGAACTCGTTTGGCAAACAGTGAAACTGGAATTCCAAAATACTTCCCCAGGCTAGCATCTTGTATTGGGGTGCAATTGTAATCCCGTAGAGGTTCAAAACTCCACAGTGGGAACCCTGTTTCAAAGAAACATCGATCACCGAAGGAATCAATATACCCACCTGCATAATCCAATTCTGGTGACTTCGGTCGGGAGCTGTCAGCCCTTGCAAGTGATTGTCCATGACTGCGTTTACCGTGGTGTGCATCCATAGGTGTGACAGTTCTTGATTGAGTCCAACTTTGTTTTCGCAGGTTGACGAAGAATATATGGACGCAAAAACAAACCCAAATGCAAAGGAAACAACACTGGTTGCAAACTTTTTTGTGGTTGGTTGTAAATGTTAAATTACCTTAAACCCATGGTCATTAATACGTTGGTGGTAGGTTTAAAGATGTGAAAACAGTTATTATTGTTTGGTGGCAACACCTACCCAAACTGAGTAAAATCAAATTAATTATTTTGAATATTTCATTTAATAGGTTTTGTGTAGTTGGGAAGGCATATGTATCTGATAAGAGGAATTTTGCTAAGCTTTATGGATGAGTAGACATCTAATTGGGTTGGGGTAGACCAAAAGTTGGGTTGGGGCACAAATACAAATGACGAATGTGAATGTATGATAAACTGTGGGTGTGGAAATCAATGACAGTGGGATATTACTGATGGAAGGTACAATGCATGTGTGTTGGAAATGCCAAATAATGGACGATCAGGGGTATTGAACGGATGACTTGGTGTATGCAAGAAGGAACAAATTTATGCAAGATGAATTCGGCCAGTTTGAGAAATTAATACAATGTATGTCACAATGCATGAGGTCTTCTGAAAACATACAAGTCATGTACCATATCTTACAAATACTTACAGCATAGTGTTGTGTAATATTATGAATCTGTACATTTCTTTAAAAAAATAGTAAGTAAAATAAACCAAACACATATTCCTACAAAATGTCTGATTCGAACAAGATTGAAGCTATTGTTGAAGCTCATGTTGCTCCTGTATTGCAGCAGTTGCAAGATATCTACAAAAGGGTGAATGAAGTGGACACACGGTTGTCAAGTTTGGAGCGGCAAGTCGGCGTTATGAAGTAGAACGTTGATTGGCTGACCGATGAGAAATTGGCAGTGGACGAAGCAAAGTCTGATAAGACGATGGATGAGGACAGTCAATCAGACAATACAGACAACTCTTCAAAAGACGCTGCTGATGATGCAGCAGATATGTAGATTTGTTTTTTTTTTTTTTTAACCTTTCCTGTAAGACGTTGCATTTTTTGTTTTGGCTGGAGTCATATGTGCTAATGGGCTGATATATAACTTACCTACAAAGAGTTGAGTTTTCATTCATAATGTGCTTAGTTTCATTTCTGAAAATTAATTTTTCCTTTTTTGTAATTAAATTATAAATTCATTTCGGTAACAAATAAAAAATACAACTAAGACAGCAGCCAGTAACAAAATTTCATTATAAATTCATTTTGTAATTATATTAGTTTTTATTTATTTTTAAAATTTTAAAATTGTTTTTTTTATTACAGTTGCGACATCAAAGTTATGCTGACAAATTGGGCAGCAAGTACATTACTCCAAATATGAGTAAAAAAAACAGCTGTGAATTATATTTGTTTCAGTCGCATTCATCCGAACAAGAAACATGCGTAAACAAAATAGTACTAAGACAACAGCCACATCGACATGTTTGATCCATGTTTACATTTGACTTGCACTTTGCAGTTAGTCCATCTTTACATCGTCTAGCAAAAACAATACTGGGGAGCCATAATTAACATCTATATTGAAATCAAAGAATAAAAAATCAGTGAAGTCCTGTTGCCACCCAAATTACTGGCATACTGGCAGCCCATTCCCATCACTGGCCCAACTTGTGGCATTGCTCATATGAAGGCACTCCCGGTACTCTGCGATCTTTGCATTAGTGACATCCATAACGATGTCAACCAACAACTTATGACGCATGGAGGGATAGAACTTTGTACAGAAAGATCATAAGACAAATCAGTTAAAATTGCAGGACATACAAGGAAGGATTTGATTGACAAATGGAAATGAAGTAGTAGAATGTACCTTGTGTGGACCGGGGCTTAAATCAGGTTGCTGCATGAATTTGATGACGAACATCCCACAGTCAAACGTGTTACAAAAATAATTTCACATTAAATTTGTCATCAATGTCAGTAGGTTCGTTAAGTTAGTCATGCAGCATACACATTAATGTGAGGGAGGGATTGTGGATTACTCGTCCAGTTGTTGTACTGGCCTCTCATCTAACATGCGGAGATGAAAGCTACGCATGTCTGTAACATAATCATTTCCAAAGTGTAGTTGTAGCAAGTCGTGCATAGTTTGAACCTGTTCCACAAGGTTGAAGTTGGTTTATGTAAAGGATGTTCAAGTTTGTTATAGTGTTGAGAAATGCACAAGGACATACCAAAATTTTTGCCGCATTTAGCTTCCTTTTGTTCGCTCGGTTGGATGGGAATGAGTCAAATAGGTAGGCTACACGGTCTATCATATCAATTTTAACTCACAACCAATGCACTCCTCTGTAATTGAAAGGCATGTAAATCTACACGCAAACACAAGGGCAGACCTTGTTTAGAGGCCATGTAAACATGTAATGGCTTTCATATTTTCGTTTTAATATAACGGGATGAACATTGATATTACCCTCTGGCATGCATCAATCGCACCAGTGTATCTGTCATGTTCAAAAAATGATGTGACAATATTTTCATGGTGCAGAGGTTGCGTATCTTTATTTAGAATCAAAGTCTGCATGTGTAATGCATAAAGGTCATTGACGGAAAAATTTGCCAAAATATGTCATACACAAAACACAACATAGCTTTAAACACTTACTTACCAACAGATAACAACGTAACTTTAAACACTTACTTACCGACAGATATACGGGAAAGAACCAATCAGTATGCCTCCCATTATTGTGTAAATCCCTCTGCCGATTAGTCAATTGCACCACCACCAAGTTGATTGGCTGGAACATTGTATGTAAGACACAAGGCAAGTTGATTAGAAAGGTTTCTGAGTTCAATGGTACTGAAAAACACAGATTCATATGTGCGCAGCCAACACTTATAGTGTCGGATAGCCACAACCCAGGTTTGAGCGTGCGCATGTCATGCCGGGTACCAACTTCACATGCCCGTCCATGAAGATTCATGGAAACAACAATGTCCCTACAAGCAATAATGATCCTTAGAACGATAGTTATTTCACAGTGGACAGTCATTTAAAATTTGCAAGTACTAAATAAAACAATACATTTCATTTTTGCTATCGTCAAATACATAGCTGAGAAGTTTTTGTTCCTCCGCCGATTACAACCCTTCGCTGTCCAACATCCTCAACGAGTCCTACAAAAATAAACAGCCAACTAACACTACACATTTTATAAAAAAATTGAAGCTTACATTACAAGGCCGGTAGTCATAAAAAAGAACGTGAAATGATGTATAAACTGTGAACCTCAGAGTTTTCCCAACTTGTGATGTTTGGTGCGGAGTTTGTTACAAATTTGTACAAACATATGCTAGCAGTCATAACTGCAAACATGCAATTGTTTGACAACTAGTACAATACAACACAGACGATTGTAAAATTAATGATTCACATTATTGATGTGGGCATGAATTGGGTATTCAAAACTTGTGGGGCATTAAATGCAGCATTTGTACCTTGTTCACCTTATTCACACCATCAACATCCATAGGTGAACTGATGTCGTCAACTCCACTGTTTGTTTTGCTATCGATGCACAGTTACATATCCCCGACCTAGTGGCTTGAACTCCACTTCCGCGCATTTTTCCTTTTCCTTTTCCTCTTTCTCTTCCTCTTCCTTTTGCACTTCCTCTAACGATTCCAGTTGCTCCCAATGGTTGGCCAAGCTTAGTAGGAGAAGTATGCACATCGCATGCCACGTTCTTGACGCCCACTGACTGAAGGTCAGGACTGTATTTATCTTCAGTTTCGTATGTTTCCCCCGAGTGAAGGCCTCCCTTCTTCTGGTTGTCCCCACCTTCTTCGATGTTCAGCTTGTGCCCATTATGGAAATGACTTTTGTCCGTTGCCAAGGTTCCCTTCAAGTTCTGTTATTGGTGATCCATGCCTTGTACATCTGAAATATTACACTCTATTGGGTTTACTTCATCAGATGGTTTGACCACGACATCGTCATGCGCCTCCACCCTAACAGCAGGGTCCACACCCTGTTTGTCCACGCCTGCCGGTTGTGGTCTAGAGAATATACCTTCGATGAGGTGGTGTAGCATTTGCTTCAGTTCACCTAAATTGGTTTCTTCAGTGAACGGTTCGTTGTAGCCCAAACTGAAACGTTGAAGCAGTTGCTTCAGCATTTTCTTCAGTTCAGCAACATTGGAGGAGAGGTTAATGATACACACATCATTGCCTTCCACTTAATCATACATACACATTCGTGAACTTAGTCTTATAAATCATCTTCAAATGATGTGGGTCAACTGTGTCAAAATTGCGTAATGATTGGATAGATTACCTTGTCATTGTCAACAACTTGCTTGCCTTGGAAATGTAGCAACATCTCCATTAAATCTGTTTGGTTGTGGAGAACTTGCTTCATCATTTCCTTCAGTTCGCGAATGTCAGACTCTAAATTGCTCATACGGACTTCATCGTACTGTCCTTTTTGTTGGTTCTCGACATGGCATGTATCCATGTCAGCATCATCGGCGTCGCTTTTGTCGTTACTGTAATCAAACTCCACCTAATCATAGAAACGCATAAATGAAGTCTGACATTGTATGTTGAAGACAAGTGGGTCGATGGTGTGAAATGTGCACAGTGGTTGGAGTGCTTACCGCAATTGTTGGGAAATTTTACTTCCTTCTGATACGTCGCAGCGTCTCCCGTATTTGGGTATCACCCCAATCATGAAGCTGAGGTGTGGACCGCGTTGTAGCCGACGTACTTGTCGAGCTCCGACAAACACAATCAAGGTACAATAGCTGTGGACATTAAGGGGCACACCATAATTAATTTATTCTTCCCACAAAAATCAACTATATTCAGTAACAATGACATTCATTCTTCTAAATTTTGCAGCGGAACGTACATAGAATACCGATTTTGTTTACGATGCCATTAACTTTATAGGCACATATCATGTAATGTTTTTTGGGAAAAAAAATATACAACAAACCAAGGACTTTATTGATGAAACCAAGAAAAAAAATTTATGTACATGTTTGTATATATGAATGGCTACAACCCACAAGACCTTTCCCAGAATCAATACGTTTGGTTTGGTAATGGTCCTATCAAGGTTTCTTCTGTATATTCTTCTTCAACTCTGCCTACAAATGTGTATAATATTTCCTGTGTCATTCTGTGTCTGATTGATTATTTCAAACCGATGAAGATCAATCAATTATGTTCCCCTCTTCACAACGTAAGCAAATTGGTTCCTCCATTGAGGTCCGTCATACTTTTTGCCCTGTACTCTTTGTTCTTAAATTCATGACGGTAGTCGCAAAAAATATATTTCTGCGAGTACCATACTTGGTCAGAAAGAGTGTTATTTGTCGTACTCACAAAGCAGGTAACATTGTATGTCCCAATCAAGGCCAATTTGTTGAACCATGATAGAACAATGCACGAAACATATGAACGGGGGAATGGAAAAAACAATCAAGTTATTGGCATACCATTAGCAGGAAAAGACATCCAGTTGCACCGCGATGACCTTTATACTTGCGAACACCGTTGTGAAGGAATTGCAGTGTCAACTTTGCCCAATTACAAGCTCGCATACCATTCATGTCCTTCACGGCATGAATGAACGATGGGTTCAAGGCGGTCATTGTGGTAAGACACAACATGGCCCCCAAGATGTACAACGCAAATTTCCTCCGAAACTCGTCCTCCGCACTATTAGTCTTGGTTAGATAAAGTCTCAACTTATTCAAAGGAATGACTCCGTTAACAACTCCAACCTCATCGTAGATATTGGGATATGCTTCCCAGCCAACTGCATGCCATCGCCTTCACACCGTGTTCCCAATAAAACATTAACTGCCTTACAGGTGAGCCTGAGTTGACGACCATGAATATTCAATGAACTACTGTCAGGATCGAAGTTCTGTACCAACCATGCACACAAGTCGTGATCTATACATGTACACTTCATCCCCAGGAGGCTAGCAAACCCAATGTCAATGACTGCCTGCTTTTGTGCTTCGTTGAATCGGTTAACTAGCTCAACAATTGACTTCAATGATATGCGGAGTTGCCTTTTACCCTGCACATTTTTTACCCTTAAATTAATACAAAAATACAACCAACAATGTCAGCAAAGTAGGACCTAGCCAAATGCATTTACGAAAACATGAAGTACGTAATGACCTTTTCAGACTTCGGTGCACATGGTACTGCTTTGGCGTGTTCCTCGGCGCTCGCCTTAGCCAATTCTGCAAACCTCTTTTTTTCATCAGAGGGGAGTGCCTTCCACCTTCCCCAATCTCCTTTCTACTCTTTAACCACAAAAGTGACAGACGTACAAGATAAGTAACAACTATAAGTCCAAAATAACTGTAACTACAACTTTATGCCAAACGCAATCCGCGTGTATTGTTGGTAATTAAATAAGATTGCAAATACAAATAACAGTTGCAGGAAAAAGTCAGCGACAAAACGTAGCTAGACTTTTACAACGAATTGAAATTTACGAAAACAATAGGAAGGTGACATTATTACATGCTACAATCCTACAAACGTGAAACAATCACAAGCCCACTACGACCATTCAATACAACGTGTGGATAGCAACCTAGCCATGTGTTTCCATCATAGCATATTATAGAGAATACAAATTTCGACACTCACCATTTTTCGTCGAGTGTTGTCTGGCCCTTACATTTCCTTGAATTGTTGCCAGCTGCATGCAAGAATCGTAAAGCTTATCATCACTGAATCTTAAATATGAATACATATATATATATATGCAAGTATTTATGTCAAGTTGGCCCCGAAATCTGCATAAGACACCTTTCGTACATCCGGGACTGAATTGACACCAATTTAAACATTTTCAGACATGCGGAACGAAACCAATTTCAAACATCACAAACTGAACTTCGACAATGCACATAGTTTCACTACAAAAAATGTAATTCCAGATTGTCAAAATGAACAACCAGTACCTATAACAAATGAATGGTGCAACTAGCCGCTTTCGACAAGAGCCAACAATAGTGTCAAATGTTTGGATATGTTGTTCGGCAATTGTCTTCAATCTTTTCCTTCCCCTTTATGAAAGAGAAAATCATACAAATTATATTGAAGGGAAAATTACAAGGGTGGTGTACACATTTTTTCCGTTGTCTAATTTGAATCGATACACTTTAAACTCCCTCAATTCTGACACTCCATTTTAAATTTTCTGGACAATTTTGGTCAAATTGCTAATGCCGTTTGTGATTTTTATAACAAATATTGTAATGTCAATTGATTGAGATTATGTAAGTTCAGTAAAGTTATAAGTTGACTACAACAAAAAGTACAATTGCCACGTATATGCATATTTTCTGATAGAAAATAGTGAAGAGCTGTAATCAAATGGGCATAATTGAAACAAAAATTCACAATTGATGATGCAAAGCGAGGCCATTCAAAATTTGTGCAAAACAAATAACACAAACACAAAAGTAGATGGGCTGCTGTAAGAATTGATCCCAAAAAAAATTCAGCGTATTCCTTGGTGATGGATTTCGTTTGTTTACAAACATATGTACGAAACCAACTGGTACCAAGTCGTGAAGGAGAAAACTAACATTGTTGGTGTGAGGTGACCAATATCCATCAGATGCAATGATGACAATTCCTGCAAAGTATTCCAATCAATATTTACAAGAACACAAACAAACGGCTGCAACATGTGGCTGTTAACCTGAAAATTTTGCGTAAACACAGACAACAAAATGCAGAATTTCCCAACACATATACAGATTTTGAAACGAACAAAAGAAAGGACACACGTCAAAATTTTGCATTTAGTTCACACAGCTTACAATTGAAATAATTATGTGTACAAGCGATAAATGCATAATTTCCCAAAAATTGAAGAGGAAGGACTACATTTTGTTTTTCATTTAAAGGACTACACGCACATACTTTTATGAAGGCCCGACTACAAAGGACAAAGAAGCAACTAAACTATTTCATGACGGGGTTGAACAATCTGGACAGGATTCTGTTGTCACTGAAATTGGTGCTCATCCCAAGCACAAAAACTAGATGAAACCCCATCAAGTTGAGGGCTTCAATTTCCTACTGAACAACTTGGTTGCAGAGAATCAAGGTGGCTGCATCCTGGCCCACGCTCCATTACCTTTGGGTGCTCAGACAGTGGGCAGATCAGAGAATAATACTTTTCCAGGCGTACAAGCAAGTTTCTTCAATTGTATATGACAATGAAACAAGCAAGACTGCCGCTGCCTGCCAACAAATATTACTAACGTACCCATCCATTTTCATTCTAGACAAAGGTCATACTCCCACAAATGAAAGTACGCATTTCATGAAATCGCTCAATAAAGTCGAAACAGCCCGCAACTCATGAATGACAGCTACCTTTCTCTTGAAATGTAACTGCTATTCAACAGAAAGATGATAATTTCAAGAGAAAGGTAACCTTCATTCAAGAGTTGCGTGCAATGACAGGCAAGGCTGTCCATTTCTACGAATGAGATTTTCTTCATGAATTGCCTGGGCTTGTTGACTTTTCTGCATTTCTTCACCTCAGCCCTACAACAGTTCGTGAAGTTGAAGAACTGAACAATTTAGTCAAGAAGTTGAACATCACCTGGGATGGGAGCACACTCTATGTGCACGCACAGTTGAGATCTTTCCTAAAGAGTTCACCTACAGACACGTCAACCACAGAAACAGAGGGTATTGATGATGCCCGGATGGACCACATTTTAGAAAAGTTGGATATTAGAGAAGGACTGAAGGCAAACTTCTTCCTTAATCTATTAGGTTTGTCCGAATCAGGTGAGGAGAAGGTATTGGTTTTCAGCCATTGTCTCCAGCCGCTTAAGTTGTTGGTAAGGCTAGCCATGAAAGTGAAGGGTTCGACTCTGGAAAAAGAATTGGGTGTGGGGAACGAATAGCTCTCTACAAAATTTGAAAATCGTCATCCTCGTTTCAACTGTTTCAATTGGCTTTCCTATGTTTTAAGTTCAATACCGTCAACTATGCATGAACTTCAGCACTGAAACAAATAGTTGTTTCCTGTGTTACACGGACTCGAGTACGGGTGCCAGGTGCGGGTATGTATGTACAGGTCCGACTCATTAAATCTTACATACAACGGTACACGATATGGGGAAAAAATATCATATTTGTAATCTAATATGTGACATAAAATGGTACTATATATAACTGACAGTGTCAAAATGACATTTATAGTAATTTGACAATAATTTGCACATATAATAATTGTGTTATATACAATTATATAAGAAGTGTCCGTTGAAAGTATTCGACACATATCCCATACCCTTGTCTGACTCTCAGGTGTCCGACACGGGTATTTGATCTATTTTGAAGAGTCCGTGTAACACAAATTGTTTCTAAACATAAGTTCCAGCAATATAAAATCACCGAGTACTACAAAATTGAAAGCAGAATTCAACCGAGTGTGCTAGCCATTGCGGAATCAAGATTGGTCATTGTTTGTTTATGGAGTTTCTTATTTTTTCTTTTTTGGTACTCTAAAAAAAAATTTGTTTTTCCCGTGCCAACATTACACAAAATTTTTTTGAAGTCTTCTTTGGTTATATATAAGCTAACCTAACAAGTTCACCATGTAAATGCAGAACACCTTTTATGCATGTTACTAACTACTATGATACCTATGTTTAACTTGCAGCACTGATAGCAGAGGGAAGACTTCCTATTCAAAAGGGAGAAAATACAAAAATCGAGTACAGAACAGTTCCTATTGGGTCGATTTCGGGTAGCAGAGGGAAGAATTCCTATTCGAAAACACAAAATACGAAAATGGAGTACAGAACAGTTCCTATTGGGTCGATTTCGGGTTGGGTGTGAAGGTATATGTGAATGAAAGAAGACAAACAAGGAGACAGAGAATGTACCAGCACGAAATAAAGGAAATACCAACCGGAGCAGACAAACCGACGGTGGTGCTTGATTAACCCTTGCGGTTGTGCTCCAGTGACAAAAATCAACTTCAAACAAGAATTTATGCATCCACTTCCATGGCTAGCCTTCCCAAGAACTTAAATGATTGATGTTCGCCAAACTCAAGTAAATAAGCTTTGTTCTTTCAATATGATTTTTGCCCTTAAATATTTTTCTCCGTAAAACCCTACAGCTATCCGTAAAACCCTACAGCTACAGGGAAATGGAACAACGAAAAGACGGGGAGAGAGAAAGACAAACAAAGAGAGAGGGTCCGAGATGGAAGAGAGACGGACGGGCCGAGGAAACTTACACCTTTTCTGAACACTTCGCATTTTTGAAAATTTTATACTTTTTCTAACAACTTACACCTTTTTATGAAAAGTTACATCATTTATAAATTAATTTTGTTCATAAAAGTTACACATTGGAACTTACACTTTTTGTAAAAACAAAAATTACACATTTTCTGATGCCCCTTAAAGTTTTATGGAAAAACATACGCCTTTCGTCAAAACTTGAATTACATGTTTTATGAAGTGATTTACACCTTTTGTGAAAAAACATACACCTTTTTCAGAAAATTTACACCTTTTGTGAAATAAATTTTTTCATACAATTTACACATTTTTAAAACATTCACCTTTTCTGAAAACTTATATATTGTAGTGAAATTACTTCCACCATTCCTCAAAAGTTATACTTTTTGTAAAATATTTTTATTCAAAAAATTTACACATTTTGTTCGAACTTACACATTTTCTGAAAACGAACCTTACACCTTTTGCCAATTTATTTACATCTTGTGGAAAAACTTACACCATTTTTCAAAAATTACACCTTCTGTGAAATACTTTTGAAAAATCTAGAAACCCTAGATGTTGATTTGTGATTATGTACCAATTTTAAGCAAAATATAACAATCCCAATCAAACAATCAAGAGAAAGAGACACAAAGATTTTACGTGGAAAAACCACAATTGGACACCTTCCAATTGTGATCAAAAAACCACGGGCAACTGCCACAAGAACAATCCACTAAGAAGATTTAAAGGAATTACACAAGTATCACTCTCAATTATCTAGCGAATCCACAACGCCTAATTGAACCAACCTCTATGTGCCTCTTCCAACCCCATCTTCACCACGGAATTGTCTTTCTGATGAGCCACTCCGGATTCCACCAAAGCTTCAGGCTCGAATTCTTCAGAATCCACAATTGAAGAACAACTCTCTCTTTTGTAGAACAAACAAACAAACCTTTGATGTACTCTCTTTAAACCATGAGTTGAATACTCAATAAAACATCAAAGAAAAATAACAACATATCCCCAGATATAAACCTTTAAGAACCAAAAAGAAGATCTGGAGGACTTCAATCAATTACTTAGTTTTGGGAGAAAACCAAGTATATATAGAGAACCAAAAGTAATCCTACATTGGGAAGAAAACAAACTCCTTGAGAAATCCGGACTCTGAGGCTCGCTCGAGCGAAGCTTTTTGTTTCAAAAATAACAAAATATCCCCAGATATAAACCTTTAAGAACCAAAAAGAAGATCTGGAGGACTTCAATCAATTACTTAGTTTTGGGAGAAAACCAAGTATATATAGAGAACCAAAAGTAATCCTAGATTGAGAAGAAAACAAACTCCTTGAGAAATCCGGATTCTGAGGCTCGCTCGAGCGAAGCTTTGCTGGCTCGAGCGAGGAGTGTATTTTTCATGATTTCTACTAGTGCCTTGGCTCGAGCGACCAATCACTTCTTTCAGGTTTTTGTGTGGACGCAATCCTTCGCTCGAGCGAGCATTTCTTGGCTCGAGCGAGAAAACCTTAGCTCGAGCGAGCACTCCTTGGCTCGAGCGAGCAATGACGGACATGCAATTTTGAATGCAATTTTGCATTTTGCTTCGGCCGCGAAGTGGCAATCTTGAAAGCATTAACATCACAAACTTCTCTGCATAGCTCAATTCGGGTTGGATTCGCCTCTAACAACTCATAGCCTCACTGAAATAAAAAATGCGAATAAAATTACAACTCAAAGGAGTTTTGTCAAAACGGGGTTGCCAGTAATAAAAACCTAACAACTTTCTTTATAAAAGTATACATCTTTTGTTCAAACTTACACCTTTTTTTAAATCTTACATCTTTTGCTAAAAATGGTTACACCTTCTCTGAAAAGTTACTTCTTTTGTGAAATAAACTTTGCATAAAATTTACACATTTTGTGAATCGAAGACTTGGACTATTTTTGAAATCATTTACACCTTCTGTGAAAAACATAAACCTTTTTTGAAAAGTTACACCTTTTGTGAAATAAATTTTTTCATAAAATTATACCTTTTGCTGAAAACATACACCTTTTCGTGCAAATACTTACACCTTTTTCTGAAAAGTTACTTCATTTGTAAGTTAATATTTTCCATAAAATTTACACCTTTTATGGAAAATTTGGTTTCATAAAATTTATACCTTTTGTGGATCCTTACACCTTGTCTGAAAGTTTAAACCTTTAAGTGGAAGTACTTACACCATTTTTGAAAAGGTGTAAATATTTTCCCCAAAAGGTGTAAACTTTATGAAAACATATTTTCAGAAAAAAGTGTAAATTTTCAAAACTCGTGTAACTGTTTTCACAAAAGATTTAAGTTATGTCACAAAATGTGTAACTTTTGTTTTTAGAAAAGGTGTAAGTTATAATAAAAGGTATTTCACAACAAGAGTAACTTCTCAGAATGGGTGTAAGTTTTTAACAAAAGGTGAAAATTTTCAAAAAAGATGTAACTGTTTTCACAAAGGATGTAAGTTATGTCACACAGTGTAACTTTTGTTTTCAGAAAATGTGTAAATTCTAATAAGAGGTGTAAATTTTATTGAAAAAATCATTTCACAAATGGAGTAACTTTTCAGATAACGTGTAAGTATTTCGAACAAAAGGTGTAAACTTTAAGAAAAGGTGTAAGTTTTTTTAACAAAAGGTGTACATTTTATGAAATGTAGTTTTCCATAAAAGGTGTAAATTTTTTCACGAAAGATGTATGTAATTTGACAAAAGGTGTATGTTCTGTTTTTAGAATGGTGTAACTTCAAATAAAAGGTGTAAATTTTTGTAATGAAATTATTTTACAAAAGAGGTAACTTTTCCGAAAAGGTGTACGTATTTGAACGAAAATGTGTAAATTTCCAAAATAAATTATTTCACAAAAAACTGTAACCTTCCAGAATTACTGTAAGTGTTTTCACAAAAGATGAAATTAACTTCAAAAAAGGTGCAAGTTCCGTTTTTTTGCAGAACGAGTAAGGTGCTAGAACGCAATCAAACTTTATTTGTGTTGTTCATGGTTTGATATCGATATAGACAGATAGAGACGAAGGGAGCGAGAGAGACGAACATATATCGATAGACAGAAACCGAGATAGGCATGGTTGGACAGAGAGAGACGGACCCAGATCGACATAGACAAACCAAGATCGATATAGACAGAGATCGGCAGACAGAGAGAGCCCAGATAAACATGGTTCGACAGAGAGAGACGGACCCAGATCGACACAGACAAACTAAGATCGATACAGACAGAGATTGACAGACAGAGAGAGCCCAGATAGACATGGTTCGACAGAGAGAGACGGACCTAGATCGACACAGACAAACCAAGATCGATACAGACAGAGATCGGCAGACAGAGAGAGAGAGAAACCGACATCGACAGAGAAGAGCGTGAGATGGACAAAGAGAGACCAAGATGGATAGAGACAGAAAAATCCTTTGATTTGCACCAGCGGCAGTGGTGGTGGCGGTGGCAATGTCAGTTGGCAGTGGGCAACGGTGGCCTGCGACGGTTAGGTGGTTGGTGGTGATAAAATTTTCAACGTATAAGTCGTCGATAAAATTTAGAGCTTCTTTGGGAACTCATATAATGAAATATTCAGCTTGAGAACTTATATCTTTTGTAAAAACGAAACATTTAGCTTGATTATATCACAAAGTTTACACCTATTCCTAATTTTTACACATTCTCTAAAAATTTACACCTTTTCGTGGAAATATTTACAACTTTTTTCGAAAAATTACACATTTTGTAGAAAAACCTTTTTCATTAAATTTACACTTATTATTTGAAGTTACACCTTCAGTGAAAAAGAAAACTTACATCTTTTCTAAGGTCATTTACACCTTCTTCGGAAAAACATACACCATATTTGAAAAAGTTATACCTTTTGTCAAATAATTTCTTTTAACAAACTTTATCAAAGCATATTTTCCATAAAACGTGTAAATTTTCAAAAAATGTCTAGTTGTCTTCACCAAAGATGTAACTCCTATTAAAAGGTGTAAATTTTTTTTAAAATTTTTGTTTCACAAAAGGAGTACCTTTTCAAAAGAGGTGTAAGTTTTTAAAATAAGGTGTGAACTTGATGAAACATATAAATTTTTGAAAAAGGTTTAAGTGTTGCTGCAGAAAAGGTGTAATATCCCATAAAAAGTGTAAATTTTATGGAAAAAGTTATTCACAAAAGCAGTAACCATTCCGAAAAGGTGTAAGTATTCCCACAAAAAGGTGTAACTATTCAGAAAAGGTTTATGTTTTTAACAAAATGTATAAATTTTATGCAAATATTCTTTCCATGAAGGGTGTATATTTTCAAAAACTTGTATGTGGTTTTCACAAAAGATCGAAGTCATGTCACAAATGGTGTAACTTCCCATTAAAGGTGTAAATTTTATGGAAAATATAATTCAGATTTCCATAAAAGGTGTAAATATTTTTAGAAAAGATGTAAGTTATGTCACAAAAAGTGTAAGTTCTAATGAAAAGTGTATATTTTCTGGAAAAAATTGTTTCACAAACAGAGTAACTTCTCATAAAAGGTGTAATTATTTCCACCAAAAGGTGTAAACTTTTAGAAAACATTTAAGTTTTTAACAAAAGGTGTAAACTTTATGAAAACATATTTTCCATAGGTATAAATTTTTTCACACAAGATGTAAGTTATTTGACAAAAAGTATAAGTTCTGTTCTCAGAAAAGGTGTAAGTTCCAATAAAAGGTGTAAATTCTTTTAATAACATTCTTTACAAAAGTAGTAACTTCTCACAAAAGGTGTAAGTATTTCAACGAAAAGGTGTAAATTTTACAAAATAAATTATTACACAAATGTGTAACCTTCCACAAATAGTAAGTGTTTTCACAAGAGATGTAAGTAACTTCGCATAACGTGTAAGTTCCGTTTTTTCACAAAACGTGTAAGTTTCGAAAATCCAATCAAACTGTATTTGTCTTATTCAAATAATGGCAATGTGAGAGAGAAGGGCGTTTCGGAGGGCTTGGTCTTTCTCTCAGTAGAAGTCCGTTTCAGAGAAGACGAGTTTGGGAGGGCTTGGAATAGCGACTCCAAGTCCAAATCCAACCAAGTATGTCAATGTAAAAGAGAACCGTTTTTAATATAGAGCAAGGGACAGACAAAGATAGAGAGAGAGATGGACTGAGATCGACAGACATAGAGACCTAGATGGACAGTGATCGACAGAGACAACCAAACCGAGATTGATAGAGAGGGACCGAAATCGACAGAGATTGACAGAGAAGAGACCCACATGGACACAGGCAGACCAAGATCGCTGGAGACAGACCGAGATAGACAGGGATCGACAGAGAAAGACTGACATCGACGGAGAATAGGCCGACATCGACAAAGAGAGACCAAGATCGATAGCGAGAGAGAAAAAAACCTTTGATTTGTGGCAGCAGCGGTGGCAGTGGCCGTGGAGGTGGCAATGTCAGACGGCAGTGAGCACCGGAGGCCACTGACGCTTGGGTGGTCAGCGAGGGTCAGGATTGGTGGTGACTATTCTGTGTGCGTGTGAGAGAGAACAGAGAAAGTGTTGGTGGGAAACAGAGAAGAGGGGGGCCGATGGTAATAAAATTTCAAACCTTTAGCGACTAAACTCTTATTTGTCGATAAAATTTACACTAAACTAAATGTTACACTTTTTCTGAAACATTATACCTTTTCTGAAAATTTTTCTAAACTTATACCTTTTCGTCAAAATACTTACACCATTTTGTGAAAGTTTACACCCATTTTAACAAGTTTATACCCTCTCGTCAAAACCCTTGCACCCAAGTACACCTTTTCCTAAAAGCTTATACCTTACACCATTTTGTAAAAGTTTACACCTATATGTGAAAATATTTTCACATTATTTAATTAATTTACCTACAAAGGACCCATTTAGCAGGTCACCAATGTGTAAACTTTCAAAAAAAAATGTCATATAACCCAATACATAGAAGGTGTAAATGCAAAGTACAAAGGGTGTAAATACCTTGCATACCACATGCAAGGCACACCTAAGAAAAGTCCACAAAGAAAAAGTCAAAAAAACATCATATCCAAGTGGAGGGCAATTTTGACATTCCAATGCCAAAAAATCAAAAAAAGCCGAACAAGAAAACCAAACAAACAAAAAAGTCTCAGACTAAAAAAGTCAAAAAAAAAAAAAAAAACTAACTAAAAAAATCATTACTAAACGACCCCTAAAATCATCTATAATAACACTTGAAATCATTTCCCAAGCACGCCGAGCCTAGCTCGGGATCATTTCTATACTTTATTCTCAAATCCGTCCAAAACAAAATAAAGAATCCCATGCCCGCCCACATGGTCTAGATATATTTAATATAATTTTTTTTTCATATTTTAAGAGAAAAATTATTTTACTCCTCAAACTATCTACTAAAAATTATTTTAATTCTTATTCTATTATTAATATCAACTTTACACGTAAACCATTTAATTTTTGATCAATACCCTTATCATCTATTATAGAAGTTGTTGATGTGACAATGAAACTTTGATTTAAAACTTCAAATGATTCCGAAAATATCAAATGATAAATTAAAGGGAAAATTCCATTTCAGTGTAAGCTTTCCAAAAGAAAAGTAAATTAGTGATAAACTTTATTAATTTGGATAATTAAAATTATAAACTTTTTCATGAATTTATAAATATTTTGTCAAAATGCCACTGATTTGCAATTTCTCCTAAATTATATGTAGTAAAGGTATCACTACTCTTTGAATTTTTACTATACTAATAACATATATCAATGGTGAATCCTAATAAATTAACACAATAATAATACATAAATGATAAACAAAATATAATTCATAAATGTAATTTTCATAGCATTGTTGTTTGTATTATTTAATTAGGATTATATTGCTGTTTATAATGAAAACACCTTGCCTATATATATATTAAAAAAAATGAAATGGTATCATATAATTTTTTTTTTCTCGAGGAGCTTAGGTAGGGGTGTAAAATTAGTCCACTAGCTTGTAGCTCACTTGTGGCCTGGAGTGGCTCTACCCAGCTAGGCCCGAGCCCAAGCAGAACTCGTGACCCTGGGCCTGGACCGTGTGTTTTGGGTCTCGGCCCTGCCCGGAGCCAAACCTACCGACTCGCTTAAGCCCGCCCCACCTGAAGCCTAATGTCATTTTCAAGCTATTATGATGGAAAAAAATTTTAAAAATAAAAAAATTGTCAGCCCAGCCTAAGGCCCGATCGATTACCCCTTGGGCTTGGGTTGAGATTTTGTGTGAGTGGACCGGCTCGGCCTGATTCGATTTTTTATAGGAACCCGCTTAACCCGACGATGGGATAGCCCAAGTCGAGGGTCCAGGCCAGGCCATTTTTACACCTGCTTAGGAAAGACAAAAAGACAAAATTAAAAAAATTAAAAAAGAAAAGAGAAAAAATGGTGCGGTATTAATAGGTAGCAGTAGTTGCTGTGCTAGAAACACAGTAGCAACCCCCAACCCATTGTTGGACTAGTGAAACTCACCTTACGTCCTGTTTCGATAATTGAAATTGTTCATTTTGTAAAAAAATTTATGTGTATATCGTTCATAATCGTAACTATTTCATTTTATTATATTTGTGTAAAAAATGAATGATCTATTTTAAAAAATACATTTGTCATTTATTTTTTTGAAGACAAAAATGATAAAATGAACAAGTTATAATCATTGGATTGACATTTTTTTTATTCACTGACAATGTACATGAAGGACCCTATACAATAAGAGTACTACTAGAGATACCAACATTTCTACCAAATAAATGACCAAATGTCTCGCATGGGTATGAGGCCCACACCTATGTAAGATTTACACCCATGTGAGACATTTAGTCAAATATTTAATAAAAATGTTGAGACCTATAACATTTTTCATAAAATAAACGGTTTAAATTATTAAAATAAGATGTGTGATAAGTTCTATAAGTTGAACGACACCCTCCAATCCTCGTTTGGACTAGAGGTAAGCACAACCCTAATATTAAAGTGGCATTTACACTTTAATAACTTATACACCACGCTGGTAATGGTATGGCTTAATGACTACACTGCAATATTCTCAATACTTTCATGGCTCATATGGCAAGATGTGGCAAGGGGAATGGCTATGTTTTACTCGTATTATTTTTTCCTAGTTTGCCATCTTCCCCTTCTCCACTTTGGAAGGGTTTAAAAACTTTCACCCTTACAGATGCTATATAAAGTATAATATATATGAGGGTTGCGTGGGAGATTTATTCTACGTTCACCTGATTAAAACGAATATCTCCCTTATATGTCCTTGCAATGGGTGTTAGTTCTGGACTGAGGCCTAATGGGTATTTGTTCTGCTGTACTAGTGTTGGGTGTTAGTTCTGCTGCACTACTGCACTAATGAATGTGCACTGTTTCTTGTTTCTTTTCTGTTTCTTCAGTTGGTTGCTCACCAACTCTGGGGGTGCTAGCAAATGATAGGATGGGCTTTTTTATACCAACCTAGTTGGGATGATTCAGCCCATTGTGATGCTTGTGCACCTGCCTTTCTTTATTGATGTATTTTTTCTTGTACTTTGTACTGTATTTTACATCAATGAAGCTTCTTTGTTTTGCCGATCAAAAAAAAAAAAAAATGTCCTTCATGTTGCAAAAAATTTAAGACATGCTTGTTTGGACAGATTGGATAAAAGGAATTGTAATCTATTAGTTTGTTGATCCTGGAATACATAGTCCATGGAAAATTTGATAAGCAGCCTCAGTTGCAATAGCAAGAACAACAAGAACACTACAATGCTTTGTCTGTGACCTCATCTTGTAAGGCTTATAGTTACAACAATCAAGTCAGTTAGAATAATTAGCTTAACTAAAGCAGTTATAAAATTGTTAAAACTCTAGTTAATTGTAACTATAGTTCAATAAGTGTATCTGACTATAAATACTGTATATGATCATAGTAGATTTTTCTGATTGAGATTGAATAAAGTAAAATCTTCTTTATGATATCAGAGCAATATAGCTCCAACAAGTATTGATCTTCCAAGATTGTTCTTTGAAGCTCTTTGAAGCTCCTCTCATGGCAGATTCATCTTCCTATGTGTCTCAATCAATTTCTTCTAATCTTGTGCTACTTATCTCAAATCTTAGCTCGTTTGTTACAATGAAGTTAGATTCAACAAACTACATAGTATGGAAAAATCAGTTGCAAAATATATTGCGTGCAACCAAATTGATTGGCTTTGTAGATGGATCAAAGGATTGTCCATCATCTACTCTTATCGATGCAAGCAACAAACAAGTTTTTAATCATGAGTATGCTCAATGGATGAGCATTGATGCTCATCTTCTTGGTTGTGTTATAGCCACTCTGTCTCTAGCAATCTTTACCTTTGTTTTTCATTATAAGACAAGCTATGAGGTATGGACTGTCCTTCAATCTCGTTTCACTTCACTTTCTAGATGAATCACGTAAGTAAGAAAGGATTAAGCATGGATGCATATCTGAATAAGTTTAAAGCCATAGCTGATCAGCTAGCTCTAGCATGTGCGCCTGTTGATGATGAGGATATCTTTTTGTTGATCTTATTCTTAAGTTGATCTTATGGTAACTAAAATCATAATGAATAGTTAGTGTGTGTTAGTGAATGGTAATCATTATCTTAATAAATTTTACATATTGTCATAAAAAATGATGAGTATTGTCATTTATCATGCACATATAGAAAGTCATTAGCCTTATGTACATATAAGTAATGCCGCAAAAAAAAAATTATATAAGGCTATTTTTTTCAAACTTCTTGAGGATTATCATAATCAATTTGAGAAGTCAAATGTCCTTACGATTTGACCATGAATATTGTCAGGATTTTTCGATCATGTGCAAACTTATATAATTAAATTTATAATTAATAAATCTTTAAACATAAATTTTGCAAACATAAATTTGATAAAATTAATTAGATCAAACTAAATGATAAGTGATATTACAATTAGTTAATGAGATTATACTTATTATTTCATTAAATTTCACTTACTACTCAATTAAATCTTACTTACAACTTAATTAGCTTTCTCTTATTATTTCATTAGATTTTACTTACTACACTCAACTAAATTCCACTCACTACTTACTACTTTGTGATAAGTAAACTTGAGTTTTTTTTTTTTTTTTTTTTTTTTGATCGGCAAAGAAAACTTTATTGATGAAAACAACCAAATTATATCAATAAAGAGGAGCTTGGAGCTAGGAAAAGCTCCAACCTCCTAGTTGGTGAGAAACCAACAAACAAGACAAAACAAAGATAAGGACGCAAAGATAACAAACAATAGAACAACTGAGTAAATGAGCAAATCTGTAAATGAGCAAATGAGCAAATGAACAATTGAGCAAATCTGAGCATCAAAACAGCACCAAAAACTGAGTAAGATCACACCAAAATCTGAGCAGAACAGCATAATCGCTGAGTAGCAACATACACCAAATTCTAAACCAGTTCTAACCCAACAGCACCCAAAATCTGGGAACATCGGAAACAGCGCTCAACAAAACAATTAATTAGCAAAACAACTCTGAGAACACACCTGCAACACCAAACAAGACTCTGCTTCCATGCCATTGATAAACAAACCCACCAACATAATAGGCCAGACCATTGAAGCATCCATTGAAGCAACCAATAACACTCATTGAAGCAACTAAATCAGACACCCTGAAGCAGAGGATCTGAAGTAGAATTACAGAGGGCCTGAATAGACAACCTAATTTGATTGAAATTGAAAACAATATCATCAACTGAATAATCAACCTCTAAACTCCATTTTACCCACAGAGCAATATGCACCTTCATTTTATTAGAAAAATCATCAAAAATAGGTTGTGCCCCTTTGAACATACATTTATTTCACAATCTCCATACAGACCATAACATAACAAATGCGACTACCTGCAATAATCTAGAAACCCAGTGCTTACTCTTACCAGCAACCACCACTGTAAAAGGCCTTGAACTGATCCAGGGATTGCCCAAACCTGATCACTCCATCTTACCATTTGAGACCAACACTTCCAAACCAGTGGACAAAACAGGAGCACATGATTCAAGGATTCCACCTCAGCTTGGCAAAACACACACATATTATTTGCTGATACAGGTAGCACCCCAATCCTTTGAAGGAAGGTTGAAGTCTTAACTTTGCCTCTCCAAGCCAACCAGCAAAAGAACTGCACTTTTGGCGGAGCTAAACCAACCTATACCCCTTTAGGCACAACCTGACCAATCCCTATTGTAGCATCCCACCATCTTCTCATAGAAGAGACTAAAAACAGACCTGAGCTATTTGCTAGCCAAGAACAAGAATCAACACAATCAGAACTCACCAATGTAGATGTTTCCAATAGATCCATCAATCTCTACTGCTCCTCAGCTTTCCATACAAATAACTGTCTTCTAAATTTAAGCTGCCACAGCCCCTGGTTATTCTTCTTAGCACTGATTTGCTGAAAGGTCTCCTCTTCTCAGTGGATAAACTATATAGTTTGGGGAATTGAACATGTAGGTCTCCATTATTGAGCCATGTATCATGCCAGAACATGATTCTCCCTCCATTTCCAACCTTAATTCTAAAATGATCACCACAAAACTCACCCAATTGCTGATTTACCGAGAGAAGTTTCACAATGTCCAACCAAACTATGGACATCCCACCTGAGAGGCTCAGAGCTGGAACCCAACCTCCTCCATTCCTACCATACCTTGAACAAACCACAACTTTCCACAAAGCTGTATCTTCATTACCATACCTCCACCACCACTTTAATAATAAGCATTCATTCACCTCTCCTAAATCTCTCACACCCAAACCTCCTTGACTTTTACTTTTTGTGATGTCCTTCCATTTGACCAAGTGCACTTTCCTTTTATTAACATTCCCTCCACATAGAAAAGATGACTGCTACTTGACTACGGATTTAACAACACTCTTAGGCATTCTAAAGAGAGAAAGGAAATAGATTGGAAAATTAGCAAGGACTGACTTGATCAAAGTCAACCTCCCAGCATAAGATAGTAATTTCCTCTTGCAAAAGGACAGCTTTTTCTTCACCTTCTGCACAACTAGGTTCCAAGTACTCTGTTTCCTAGGATTGGCCCCTAAAGGTAGACCTAAGAAAGAGAAAGGTAAATTCTTAGTCAAGCAATTCAAAACCTTAGCAAACTCCTTAGATTGATCTTCTTGGAAGCCCACTCCACACACTACACTTTTATGATAATTAATTCTTAACCCATACATCACTTCAAAACATCTCAACTCCCTTTTAATGTTCAGAATATCCTCATTTTCCCCTTCACAGAATATAATAGTATCATCTGCAAATTGAAGATATGAGACACTCACATCATTGGAACCAATAGTAGCACCCCTACATAATCCTTGTACTTTAGCCCTAGCTAGTAATAGGTTAAGCCCTTCTACTGCAATAATGAACAAGAATGGAGATAGAGGATCCCTTTGCCTTAGCCCTTTTTGTGGCTGGAACTCCTCTGTAGGTGCACCATTAACTAGAACTGACACCAAAGTTGTAGAAATACAAGCTTTCATCCACCTAATCCATTTGTCACCAAATCCAAAATTTCTCATCATTGCAACAAGAATTCCCAATTTATTGAATCATAGGCTTTCTCAAAGTCCAATTTTAAGATAATGCCTTTCTTCTTAGACTTTTTCCACCAATCTACAACTTCATTTGCTATTAGCACCCCATCTAGGATATACCTGCCACTCACAAAAGTTGTCTGCACTTCATCTATCACAGAGGGAAGGACCTTTTTTAACCTTCTAGATAGCACATTGGCCAAAATCTTGTAGACTGAGGTAACCAAGCTAATGGTCTATAGTCCCCCAAGCCTATAGGATTGTCCTTCTTGGGGATGAGCACCATGAATGAACTGTTAACACCCCTTGATAGCTTATCATTTATGTGAAACTCATACAGCATTTGCATTATATCTCCTTTCATTATTTTCCAACATTTTTGAATGCAAGCTAAGTTAAAGCCATCTGGGCCAGGAGCCTTGTTCCCATCACAGTCATGAATAGCTTCCCAGATCTCATCTTCAGTGAACATTGCTTCTAAACTCACTACTGTCTCTAAAGAAATTGTAGCAAAAGGTCCAGAAATTTGTGGCCTGAAAGTCCAATTTTAGGCAAAATGCTTTCTGAAATGGCTAACCACTGCTTGTTTCACCTGAGTTGGATCCTCATGGCTCACTCCCTCCACTATAACAAAATCTATCAATTTCAATCTCTGCCTATTACTTGCCATAAGATGAAAAAATCTAGTATTTCTGTTGCCACACCTAGCGCACAACATTCTAGACTTTTGATGCCATATTCTCTCCTTGTTACTACTAAGCTTCCAAACCTAACATCTAACCTCTCCTCTTCTTGTTGTTTCCAGCTCATCCAAAGGCCTAGACTCTGCCTTCAAATCCCATTCATGTAGCTCTTGTTCTGCTGTCCTCAGCTTAGTGTCTATATTGCCAAACACCTCCCTATTCCACACCCTTAAATGATTCCTTAGAAAGGATAACTTCCTCATTAATCTATACCCTACCCACCCTATGACTTGTGTGACCTCCCAAATATGCTTGATTTCAGCCAAGAATGTAGGATGTGATGTCCAAGCATTAATGAATTTAAATGGGTTAGGTCCCCAATCCCTATCATCTTCCTTCAACAAAATTGGAGAATGGTCTGAAATTGTTCTGGGTAAGCCCCATTGCTTTAATGGAAACTTTTCCAACCATAGGGAGTCTAACAAAAAACAATCTATCCTACTCCACCTATCCCCTTCCAATGCATTACACCAAGTGAATTGTCTGCCTAGCATAGGCAGATCAGACAACTCCATCTGGTCCACAAACTCATTGAAATCCTTTATCCCCCTCTCTCTTCTTGAACACCCTTTCCTCTCACACAATAATTTGATTTCATTAAAATCACCACCCACACACCATGGGTTTGGAAAATGGGGTTGTAAGCTCACAAGAGAGAGGGGGAGTTATTACTCATTCCACTTATAATTTGATTAGATTTCATTTACTACTCAATTAAACCCTACTTACTATTTAATGAGTTTCTACTTATTGTTGCATACGACTTCACTTACTACTCAATTAGCTTTCACTTACTAATTCATTCAACTTTACTTACAACTCAATTAAACCTGACTTACTACTTAATGAATTTTCACTTGCTAAACAATAAGACATCACTTCAATAGACTTAATGCACCAATCAATGAAATTATACTTACTATTTCATTAAACTTGACTTCAAATTTTATAACTTCACTTTTTCTTTAACTACGTGAAATGATTTTTTAATAAAATCTTAAAATTTATAAATTAAAAATATCACATGATGTTAAAATAAGAGCATCTCCAACATTGAATTAAAAATTTCATCAAATTTGAGTAAAAATTTGATGAAAAGTTTGATTTGATACCATTCACTCTAATGCTAAAACTAGAATTTTCATCACATTTTTTCAAATCTATGATTTTTCGGGAGGACGTTCAAACGAATGTCCGGGAGGTCATCTGGACATGAACAAAAAAGACTATCAAAGTTGCTCTTGGGTGGATATCCTGAAGAATGTTCGGCCCAACGGTAAAAATTTAAATTTAATGAAAGAAAAATGGCTTTCTTCATTTGATAAAAATTTTGGTTCATCCCTCATTTGATATGAGTTTGATGAAAGAATTGGTGGTTAAACAGGTGCTGTTTTTCATCAAACATCAAATATTATATGCAGCATTGGAAATGGTTTAAAAGAGAGATAGAGACATAGATAAATTATTAGCCAGAAATTGTCTTCAATTTGTAAATCACCCTCTTTCACTTATTCTTTTTGAAAAGATATTTATAAATAAAATAAAAAAAACAAAATATTGTTTATTAGGTTTGTAAATGAGTTGAGAGTTATTACATATTTAACTAATTAACTATATTCTTATATAGAAATTAATGTTTTCAAGCATAGTAGGCAAAAGACAGTAATTGGTGATAGTAACTGACAGTGATGAGAATGGATGACAATAAGGCGGGTTTAGAATGGATTAGTTGTAATGCTCTGAAGTAATTAACATAAGAAAACTCAACATATTCCAATAACATGATCTTGTTTCCAACTTAATAACTTCCATATGCATTAATGAATATGAAATATAATGCCTCATCATTTACATCATCATCAAATTTCTAACATTTGTATTCATTGTACTTTAGAGATTAACAAAAGTAATCCACATGCAATTATACATTCAACATTTCTTAGAATATGAATCTATAGCATGTGGCACATCAAGTCAAAAACAACTTAATGCCCTCAAAGGGATACAAGTTCCAAAACTTATGCTCGGTTACACAAAATGGTTACCAAACTCATATATGTAAAGCCCTCGGCCTGTCAAAAATAACAACAAAAGAAAAAAAGCTTTGTGCCCTCTAAATACACACCACGCATTTAACTCAGTGGAATCACCACATCTTTTCCTCCACAAAATCTACTAGGGTGAGCACAAAGTCAGTAAGAAGATCTAAACAAAGTATATATATTTTATACAGTCTCTTGAGATGAATGCATATGCCATGTCAGGCTCAATATATATTTCTCTATCTTTTGAAAATCTTGTGCACCATGCAAATTTGAAAACACAACAATTCAATAACTTCAATATAGTTCAAGGGATGGTAAATGCCACTCAAGTAATTCTTAGGTTGGTGTCTGTAAGTAGGCATATCAAGCACTACCAATCGCCACTTTACCGGTTGCTAACAGGAAGACACGTGGTACCTCATTCGCGCGTGTTTTCGGTCTTTCACCATAGACACTCAGGTCAACTTAACCAGTACCAAACTAAACCCCCTATCCGGACTTACCAACGTATTTACCCCCAAAAAAATTCAAGATGATCTTGTTTCACAAAACAATTCATTTATCAAAACAATAATTTTCAAATGCACAATTCAAAATCAATGACAACAAAGATTAAATGAAATGGCAATGCAACATGTAACAATGTAATAATATAATTCCATTTTCAATTCTACCACACAATCTTCTATTGTAATCCAATTTTCACATCTCTTATCAATGTAACATCATAATATACCTTCCAAGAGATAATATAACAATCTCATCATACATGCAATCCACATATTAATCATCATTATTAAACTTGGTCTCTTCAAGACAACCTAACAACAAGCTATTCATCAAGTTTCAAAATCAACTTTTCTTATTTCTCCATGAAATTCCTCATTTGATACTACTATAGAAATTCCTCCATCATTTATTCACATAACAATTTATCAAGCATGAATTTCACAATATCTCAACATCTTTCCCAAAATCTCCAAATTTCTAGGGTTTCTACCAAAATTAGGTTTTTGTCGCATTTTTGAAAAGATTTTTCCAAAATAACACTCACACTTTAGAACATAACTCATACTCTCAAAAATTTGGGAAAATATAGAGAAAATCCACTCCTAAAATCATCTAGAGTTCATGAACCCAAAACCATAGTTCAAACAAGAAAGAAATACTCCAAACAAGCATAGACTTGCAAAAATATATATCTTTAAGAATGTCCTTACCTCAAGCTTGGGAGAGGAAGGAGATGAAAACCCTAAAATTCAACGTTGGTGAAATCTTGATTTGATCAGTGAGAATGTAGCTCTCGTCACTCTCTTCAATTTGGTGTAAAAAACCTATCAAATTCTTGAAAGGTTTTTGCTAAATCTTAGAGAGAAGTTTAGGTTTAGGTCGGTTTGTAGAGAGATGGAGGAAAAAGATGAATATATATATAGAGAGAGAAAGAGAAGTGAAAAAATGTACAAAATGCATTTTTGGCATTAGATTTGAGAAAAAATAACTCAAAATTTGAGACAGACATGCTGAAATCCGCATGAGCCGTTCAAATTCCACAGGAGCAGAATTGTAAATCCACACAAGAGGATTTTGATGCCTCTCATAGGCGATTTGAGATAGAGAAAAACCCAGATTTTTCAACAAAAATCTGCACGAGCGATTTACAGATCTACATGAGGGGATTCTACCCAGAATTTTTCCAAAAACTCTGTGTGATTTCGCTCGAGCAGTTGTCAAATCCATACGAGCGATTTTGCTAGCCAAAGCCAAAATTCTGATTTCACACCCCAAAACAAGTTCTAACGCCCAAAACTCAAAATTTTAACCCGAAAACGTTAAGAGAGATTAAGTAAGAGCAGAATTGAAATCTTAACGACCCAATACGATAATCAAAATGCCAAAAGTAAAACAAACTATCTGATTACACAATACTGATTATGTCTAAGAGCCGAAACATCACAGTTATCGTCCTCTACCCCTACCCCATATCATATCGAGGGCAGGGAGACATTAGTTTTGTACCTTTAAAAATGAAAATTAATACAAATTAATGATAATATAGTATATTATAGATAATAATTTATAATTAATGAGAGTTAAAAAAATGTAATATGATAACTAAATGAAGATTAAGTATAATATTTTAGATTTATTTTATTAAAAAATTAAATTATATAAATATTAAATATATAAATATATTTAATGAATAAAATTGACGCGGGGATGGGATAGATTGGGACGAGAGAGTCATGGGCGGTAGTTAGAAGAAAGAAGAAGAAATGAAAAAAAAAAAAAAGAAGAGAAAATGAGAGCAACTTTTTTGTGTTTATAACTTTTTGAAAATGAAAATAGAAATCAAATGAGTTGTTGTCTACAGTTTTTAAAAATTCTATAAATATAAATAGAAAGCAGAAAATATAAACGTTAACAAACAGTAATTACTATTTTGAGATGTTGTAGGCAAAAAAATAAAAGTAACTATTTTAAATTAATGTTTTTAAAAATAAGTTTAGATAGCTTACAATTTAAAAATATTTTGTTTATAATTTTTTCTTTTTTTCTTTATTTTTAATATTAGGGCAAATTACATATACCTCCCTCAAGGTTTAACTAAATTACATATACTCCCTTGAGGTTTCGGAAATGACAAATACCCCTCATGAGGTTTATATTTTCATAACAAATTACCTCATGAGGTTTATATTTTCATAACAAATTGCCCCCTAATTTTTTATGAAAATATAACCTTTAAGGGGGTATCTATAATTTCTCAAATCTCATAGGGCATCTGTAATTTTGCTAAACCTCGAGGGGGTATATGTAATTTGCCCTAAATAATATATCAAAATTTAATTTTTCACAATAATGATTATTTTAAAAAAATTGTAAATTTTAACAAATTTTAATAAATTAATTTTTTACATATCATATTTTACTTTTTACTGATCATAACAAGACAAAGTATGGAGGAAAATAGTTAAATATAATGTGTCATTAGTTTTATGTATTTAAAATGCAAAAGGAAGACACAATTTCCAAAAAATTGACCTGTAAATTGTAAGTTTATTCATAAAACATAGCGAGTGAATATCAAATAGTAAGTATGTTTGTAATAAACAGAAAGTTATCATTTTTTTTTAATTTCAAAATTGATTAAAATTACTTCATTTTTTAAAAGAGCCACCTATTTTTTCTATAGTTTTACTATCTACTCATTCAATGGCTAAACATTCCTCCTGTCTAAATCTGAAGGTTGATATTTTCTTTATGTACCATGTATGATAGAGTTTTCCCTCTTTTAGTTGAACGAATGTCATAGTCCACATGAAATAGATTGTTTTGAGTCTGACGGGCCTCCTGTCCAGCTAATCTGAGCTCTATTGGCCTAAGGGAGTGACGACCGTGAGAAAAAAGCACCCTGGGTTCGGGTGATTCTGGCGTTGCTATGTCTCCAGAAAATGTTATCAATTAAGAATAAAAGAAAATAATAATAAAATTAATATTATATTATGTATTTAATTTAAATGGTTAAAGTCTTTTTACTTTAAATCTTCTTTTGTAGTGTTGGTCTCTCACCAATCCTTTGGCGAGGACTAGCAAATGATAGGATTTTGCTCTTGGCGCCAACCTGATTGGGATGAAGGGTAGCCCTTTGATACTTTTTACTCTTTGCCTTTTTTTATTGATATAATGCATATTTTTGTATGTTTGTTATTATCAATAAAGTTGTTTCTTTTGTTCATAAAAAAATAATAATAATTCATGGTCATGGATTTAAGCCTTAACCATCTCTTTGTGTAATTTTTTTTAAAAATAAAAAACACTGCCACTTAGCATGAGCAGAGCAAAGTTTCATTAGACAAATTGAGGCCTTCATTCAATAATAGAAGATAAATCTTCACTTAATAATATATAAGATAGATAGATAGAAGATATATATATATATGTATAAATTGAATACCCATGTTGTTTTGAAGCCTTTTCTGATTGTGTTGTTAAGTGTTCATTTTTCTATTTAAAAAAAAAAAAAAAAACAATTTAGAGGAGTGCGTCTCAAGTCTAATGATTCTTATGTAGGATAAATAGTATATAAAGTAGGCCAAAGACTATGATACACACTGTATGCATCTTATAATAAAAAAAATTCACTCGTAGCGGGGTTGGGACGGGGGCCGGGGTGAAGTTTGAAAGCGGGGGCGGGGGCGGGGGCGGGGACAGGGGCGGGGGCGGGGGATGACAAACTCATCCCGTGACCATTCCTATGTGGAAGCTGCTGGTGGTCTTGTGAGTTATATTCGGGTAGAAGAAAGATTGAGTTGTGATGGAGGGCATATAAAAGAAAATTAGACCAAAAAATAAGGATAATATATACTTTTTATAAAAATTATTGACAAAGTTAGATTTTACACTTTACAACAAAGTTAGATTTTATACTTCAAACTACAAGGAGATTGTTTATATATTTTAAATTATAAAGAGGTAATGTGTTTTCGAACTAAATCACAGATGGTATTTTTCATATTCTTTTCATCTGGTGCAGTCATTATATAGACTGTTTGAAAACAAAGCTATATTAACCAAAGTATGTAAGTCGTTGGGCATTGTTCCATTTGTTTAATTTTTATTTTTTACTTCTTTATTAAAATAAGAATTCCAAAAGACTTACACTTTGAAATAAGAAACCAACTTTTGCCTTTTCACTTTTCTCAGAATTTTGAATCTTCACAGCTTCTTTTTGGTATATATACTATTGGTAATATTATGAACTCACCCTCATCAATTCAAAAATTATCTAAATTTTTTATTTTATAATTCACATTTATTCTACATATGAGTTATACATGGACTCACATTACACAAATTAACCTCCGCTACATAGGCCCCGTTTGGTAGAGCTGTGGGAAAATGATTATAACTTATAGCCTAACAGCTTATAACTTATAGCTATGAACATAAGCTGATTTTTGACTTATAAATTAAGCTTCTCCTCCCCCACTCAAAGAATAAGTTGTTTTTTGAGTTACAAAAAACTATAAGTTGTATTGTTAAGCTGAACCAAACGCATCAAAATAACTTAAATTAAGCTAAAAGCTGAAATAAGCTGGAAATAAGCTCTACCAAACAGGACCATAATCACCCTCTCAGAATTTTTTGAGTGGATAAGGGTGGCTCTCTAAACATTTTCATATAATATATATACAAAATAGCAAATGGTTGAATATATATTTATAAGTTGTGCTATAATACTATATGTTCTTAACTTATATTTACATATGTTAAGTATCTTACGTTACGATGCTATATGCAATACATAAAATTGGTTCGACAATACACAATATGTATCTTGAGATACAACACTGGTACATGCATATCCAAGACGCCACAAGTACAAATATGTATAATTCAATTTGCCACAAATAGATTGACAAGCAAATTAAAATTAGAGTCCAACCAGGAAAAAAAAAAAAAAAAAAGTGGCAAAAATAAGCAGCATTACTTGTAATATCATTGGATAACGAGACCGTGACTACTTCTCAGCCCCTTTTCACCTCTGGTATCGTTGACAACTAACCAGAACAAAATCTATCAGAGTTAAACCATATCGACCTTGCTGTCCTGTTTAAGCTCCTCATGCATGGAATTGGCATGATACTTCTCTGGAATGGGCTCAATTTTTGTTTTAATTTTGGTTGGTTTCAAACAAGAGTTTATGGCGTACAGTATATTCAGAACAATGAATAATGTTATTTCGATGCTGACATTTTCTCTTTCTTTCTCTACAGAAATATTGTCAGCCGACTCCATGTAGATAACAATCAATATCCCAACATCAACCAAGAGAAGTAAGAACAACATTACAAAAGTGAAGAAGCTGAAAACAAATTCAACTCCTTCCATCTTTCCAGATGTGTTCTGCGGTGTACCCCTTTCTCCCAAACCATATGTTACATGTCTGCGTCCTATTTTGTAGGATGCTATTAGCACATGGGAGCTAAAACGGGTATTCATCTATATTTGGAGATGTAAGCTGTTACCACCATATAGTCGGGAAAGGCCTTTTATAAATGGCAAGTCAAAGGTATAGAAGAGGGATTTACTATTGTGTCCTTTGCCAAAGGGAAACAGTATTTGCACATGACTGTCCAAAATACAAGACAGAGGTGTGCAAGGCACTCCCACTAATACCCGTTATAATTGATTTGAGCTTTTATAATTTTGTTCAGAAATAAATAAACATATATATACTATAGTCATTCTAGGATACAGATGCAAGCCATGTGATATTGATTATCACAAATATATGTTTGTACCCATTTTTGTGAAATGTCTGTTGACAAGTGCACAAATCAGATTGTGAGATGTGACAACAAAGTCATAGTTGGGGTGCTAATTAATCAGAGGATCATGTCAAGGAAATGGTAGTCACGCGTGCAATTTAGCAAGAGCATGTCATGGGCTAACACTAAAACATATAAGAGGTTTGGAAATCAAATTTTTTGGTTTCTAAAAGTGAAAATTTAGTTGTGAAAGACATTTAAAGGTCCATGTCTATCGTTGTGAAGATAGTCATTAAAAGTCGTTCTGAAAAGTAAAAAACAAGGCTTTTACAGTCAAAATTTTAAAAATGTCACTAATAAATAGACTTTTAAGAACAAAATAATTTGGTCTCAAAACAGTTTAGTTTTTGAGACAAAAAAATTGGTCCCAAAAAAGATAATAATTCATCACTAATATCCAATTTTTGTTGCTAAAAATATAACGACATTTTTCATAATAAAAATATTTTGTCCCTGAAAAATAATTTTGTCCCTAACTTTTTGTCTCTAAAACCTTAATTTTTTGTAGTGTAAGATTGTGGAGCAGTTGCAAGCTTTATTGGAAATCATGAGCTAATTTCCAAGAGATGCTGATGTTAATAGGAATTAAGTCTGTCAATCATGCACATGAAGTAAAAGGAAAATGTATATGTTCATTTTGGTGCCAATCTAATTGGGATTGGTTTGTTTGTTATGATTGTTTTTTTCACTCATTCTTCGTCTTTATTGATGTATATGTTTATTTCCATCAATAAAGATTTCTTTCTTTTGCTGATAAAAAAAAAAAGTAAAAGGAAAATGTATGATGATGTGCAAGGAAGTTGCAAACAGTTTTGAGCTTTGGCAAAGTGGTTCACTCTGTCGAAGTAGTTAGTGTTAGAGATAATGGGGGAATTGTGGCTGGTTTGTTTGATGGATTTGAGGAAGCAGTTGCAGCAATTGAGAGGTGATGGCTGCAAAATTTTAGGAGTTGGGATCATGGGCCAGAGTTTCAGAGAAGTACAAAAGCTAGGAAATGAAGAAGGAAGAGACATCAACAAATCACAAACTCATCAATCTTTCCTTTATCTTTAGGAGTAGGTTACCTTAGTTCTTAGGAGTAGTTTTCAACAGTTTGTAATCTTATAAACTTAGAAGATTTCAATAGAAGTTTTTGTGTCTTTACTTCACTCTTTCGATTATTAATTGTTTCAAAGAAGTTCTTATATTTTCAAGGCATTAGAACCTTTATATAATCGTCTGATTTTCTGTTTGGTTGTTTGGTTAAATTGTTATTAAGTCTCTGTTGATCAAGGCTTAGCATAATTTTTACTAACAATATCATAATTAAGTCATTTTCTATCATAATTAAAAATAATAATGACTCATAATCAAACACTACATAATGTATAACTAAAACTTTTTTGATCCTAATCAAAATAATAATTACAATAAGTCATAACTAAATAACACAAAAATGTCATAACTGGAACATATGATACATACTTATGTATTATAGAATTTCACATCTATATATAAGCAAATGTATTTTCTAAATTATTCAAAATCTCAATACTTATATCAAATGTAAATTTGACATTCTCTGTTTTATGTGGCAAGATACAATGATCGACATCTTGCAGAAGTAATACTATCACTAGAAATCTAACCCACGTTACTGTGTGTACACTTTCTTTACTAAAAAAGAGAAATAAAAAAATATAGGAGTAAATGTATTGCGATCCCGGGTTTACCCTTGTTGTACAGTGATCTGGACATGTGTTCGTGGATGTTAGTAGTTGATTATTATCTTGTTTACATCCTTTCCTACTTTGTATTTGAGTTATAGGATGTGTTGGGCAGGTTTGTTACAGGTTGTTGGTGTTTGGGAGCCAAGTGTTGCTGCCCAGAATTTTGAGTCTTCGCTCGAGCGAGAAGTTCTTCGCTCGAGCGAGCTTCTGCTTTTGGTCCTTCGCTCGAGCCAGGGTTTGGTCGCTCGAGCGAGAGTAGACTTTTGTGTCTGGTGGGTCGAGCCAGAGTGGCTTCGCTCGAGCGAGCAATTGTGTCTGGTTCCAGACCTGAAAGTTGCATTTCTTAGCTCGAGCGAGCTTTTCTTCGCTCGAGTGATCTGGTTTGTCTTCGCTCGAGCGAGCGGTCCTTCGCTTGAGCGTGCGTCTGGTTGCAGACCTGAAGGTTCGCATTGTTGGCTCGAGCGAGCATGTCTTCGCTCGAGCGAGTTCAATTTCTTGTGTCTAGTCGCTCGAGCAACCGAGTCTTCACTCGAGCGAGCCTGTTTATATCAGTTAGCAGCAGCCGAGTTAAACATCACTTTTTCAAAACTTTTTCATCTTCAAACTCTAGATTCGAGACCCTCTCTCTCTAGACTTATCTTCTCTCTAAGAAATCATCTCCTTCTAGTGTGAATCTACCCTAAGTGCTTTGTTAAAAAGATAGAGGGTGACTTGGGCTTTGATTTAATCTGAAAATCTTTGGTTTTGGAGCACGTTGGTCATTGGGTCTTCATCTCCTTTTGAGCTCAAACTTTGAGGTAGGGATATCCTACTCCTCTTTATGGACTTTGTCTTTAAATTTTAGCATTTTGATATGTTGGGAGTTGTTGTGTAATTTTACAAAAGTTTGGGTCTTATGTGTAATTTTACAAAAAGTTGGGGTTTTAATTATAATAAACCTAGATGCATGTTTGGCATAGAGAAATGGAATAAATGTTGAAACATTGATGAAAATGGAACCTAAGGGTTGTAATGTTAATTATGGAAAATGCCCTAATTACATTGATTAATTAATTTGTATGATTAATTGTGAGAAATGAGGAATTGAAGTGGAAATGTTGAGATTGGGAGTATATGGGATTAAAGGGTGTAGTTGGGTTACTTATCACTCACCGAATTGAAATGTTGATATATTATCCATTTTGTGCATTTATTTTCTGTTTAGAAATAACTGCTTGGGCTATCGGTGGAGGATAGTCTTGATTGTTGTAGACACTGCATGATGATTAGGCAAACTAAAACTGATCATTGGAATGTGTCATTGAGTATGACAGTTGAAAGAATACATTAACTTTATGTATTGATTGGTGATGTGTATAATAATTGTTTATATGCATTGTGTTGTGTTGGAGAAGATAGGGGATGTACTCCACGGTTTAGGGGATGGACCTCTAAACCGGATGTTGTTTGGGAGAAGATAGGGGATAGACTCCATAGATACAACTCATATGCTTATCTAGTGATGTGTTGACACAGCTCATATGCTTGTCTTTGGAAGTGCGATATTGCTCTTATGCATGTCTATGGAAGTGTTGATATAGCGTATATGCTTATCTGATGATGTGTTGATATAGCTAGTATGCTTATCTATTATGAGATGGGGAAATGTTTAATATGAGTTACTGTCTCATATAAGTTGTTTGGCCAGGTTCTGAGCCATGGTTATGAATTGAGAATTGAAAAGAAATGGAAAATGAAAAGTAACATCGACTTGTAAGTCATGTAATTGTATTGTGATATAAGTGGATGTATCAGTGTTGGCCATCTATCAACTGCTAATCTTTTAGTCATTGTTCATAGTTGGTTTAGTGTATTTCTACTGGGCTGTGGCTCACCCTATATGGGAGCATCATTTTCAGGTACAGGTAGCATGCCACCTCCAAGGACATAGCTTGGGAGGCTTGAGGCGGATGGACTTTTTGTTGTCTATTTTCTTTTGATGTATTACATGTAGATTCAAGCCAAGGGCTTAATGTGTAATTGAGCTAGTGCTCTCTTTTTTTGTAACCAAGTGTTAACTTGAAAAGCTGTAAGCCCTTAGGGCATTTGCTTTTGTTGTTAACATGTAATACCTTTTGTAATAAAATTCTGATGAATAGAAGAATGTGGATCTTTTATATATCAATGCATGTCTATATTGATGGGTTTAATGTTGTTATTTTAAGGGCGTTACAACTTGGTATCAGAGCGTACCGGGTTCGAATACTTTGGGTACGTGGGAAGTGATTAGGATCACAATGGGTTTGTCTCGCTTGATAGAGACTTAGGTGTAGTGTCATATGCCATGTGTTTAAATTGATAACATGTTTATGTGATTATTTGGGTATGGGATTTAGTTTCTAGGATGTTGATTAGATCCTTGGGTTTCTGGGAGTCTTGTTAGAAAAGCACTTGATCAATGCTGTTTCTAACTAGAACTCTAGTAACGCCTCGGGACTATCATTATCCGGAAATGAAATTCGTAAGTGCTTATGTGTTTATGTGCTTACGTGGAGTGAATTACAGTTGTCCATGCATTAGGACGTGAGTGTTTAGTTTCGGCACATTTATGAATGTGCTAACGTTCTGTGTTACCTTTATTAGGATGTCAGGACGAGGAAGAGGTGCTAGGCGTGGCAGGCGTGGTAGGCAGGAAATGCCTTTACCGGATGAGATTCCGGCAGTACAGGAGGGAGTTGGTCAGGCCAATGTGGCCGAGCCAGCGGGTCAGCAGGCTATGAGTGCCTTGGCTTGAGAGATAGCAGGAGCTTTGGGTATTCTCAGGGCTGGGAATCAGGCAGTTGAGGCAGGGCCTTCTTTCTTGAAGAGGGAGTTCTTCCGGTCTAACCCGGACGAATTTGTTGGGGATCCAAAGGAACCACTTAAGGCAGACGAGTGGTTGGAACAAATGAGTAAGACGTTAGAGATGCTTGGCATCAAGGACGGAGCACTGAAAGTGACCTTGGCATCCTTCCAGCTGAAGGGAGATGCGGGTCAATGGTAGAAGTATGAGAAGGTCCGTGTTGGTGGTACTTGGGAGGCGTTTGTAAATGCTTTCCAGGAGAGGTTCTTATCTGCAGTTGCCAGGGAGAAGCTGAGGGATCAGTTTAGCCGGCTCAAACAGGAGGGTTTGTCTGTGGCCGAGTTTGGGGCTACATTTACTAGCTTGTCCAGGTTTGCACCTGAACTCGTGGCGACCGAGGAACGCCGTTGCTATGAGTTTGAGCGAAAGTTGAGACGTGGCCTCAAGTTGAGGGTTGGTGGGTCTTACATTCGAGAGTATAGGCATTTGGTGGATGCTGCAGCTCATATGGAGCTGATGATGCAGGAGGAGGATGAGGAGAAACATAGAGGCTCCAAGAGGGGCCAGGGTGATGGCAGGAGACAGAGGGGTTATAACCCTCAGCCGTCTCAGGGTGGTTTGGCTAGGTCGACTTTCCCAGTACCGAGCACAGGCTCCAGGAAGGGCAATTAGGGAGAGTTCACCTGTTACAAGTGTGGCCAGCTGGGTCATAAGGCTTCGGTTTGCCCGCAGAAGGGCGGGGGTCAGAGAGCTGCTTCTTCTTCAGCTAGACCGCAGAGTCAGAGTTTGGGCAGGGGGCAGCCCTTGTCTTGCTATCAGTGTGGACAGCCTGGGCACCTGAAGGGGTTCTGCCCACAGTTGAGTGCCACTTCAGGAGCGTCTGGTTCTAGACAGACATAGGGATTTCAGCCAGCTCAGTCTGTGCAGGCCTCAAGGGCCAATCCGGGAGCTTCGTCATCCCAATCAGTGCAGCAGTCGTATGCTCCTAAAGGTGAGCAGGTGGACCAGAGGCCTACAGGGCGCGTGTATGCTGTTACCGAGCAGGACCTAGTACCGGCTCCATCAGTAGTGAGAGGTACCTTTCTATTTTGCAATTCGGTTGCTAGTGTGTTGATTGATACGGGTGCGTCTCATTCTTTTGTATCTGCTGCATTTGCATCTGTGTTGGAGTTGGAGTTAGCACTGTTAGCATCTCCTATATGTGTAGTGTCACCTATTGGGGGTGAGTTGATTTTGAAACACGGATGTAGAGGTTGTGATATAGAGGTCGCCGATCATAGGCTTCCGTTTCCTTTTGTAGTTATGCCCATGAAAGGCTTTGATGTTATTTTGGGTATGGACTGGTTATCGTCATACCGGGCAGTTATTGATTGCTACCGCCAGAGGGTTACTTGTTATACCATGAGCGGGGAGTGTTTCTATTTCTTGGGAGACCGGGTTGGTAATGTTGTGCCACCGGGGTATGATCCGCGAGGGCGGAGTGAGCTTAGTGGTCTACTTGCCAACTTTGAGAGTGGTGAGTGTGATAAGACCCAGATTGTGTTGCCGAGGGTGGTTTGCGAGTATTCGGATGTCTTTCCTGAGGATCTTATTAGTCTGCCACCTCACCGAGAGATTGAGTTCTCTATTGATCTAGTGCCCGGCACGGCGCCGATTTCTATGGCACCTTACCGTTTTGCTCCAGCAGAGTTGGTTGAGTTGAAAGTTCAGCTCCAGGAATTGCTAGATAAGGGCTTTGTTCACCCTAGTGTTTCACCGTGGGGAGCACCGGCCCTCTTTGCTAAAAAGAAAGATGGTGCCTTGAGATTGTGTATCGACTATCGGAAGTTGAATCGGGCTACGATTAAGAATAAGTACCATATGCCCCGTATAGATGATTTGTTTGACCAGTTGAAGGGTTCCCATTGTTTCTCTAAGATAGACTTGAGATCGGGTTACCACCAGTTGAGGGTCAGGGAGGAGGATATTCCGAAGATGGCATTCCATACGCGGTATGGCCATTATGAGTTTCTGGTGATGCCATTTGGGCTTACTAATGCACCGGCAGTCTTTATGGACTTGATGAACCAGATCTTCCAGGAATTCTTGGATCGTTTTGTAGTCGTTTTTGTGGACGACATTCTTATCTATTCACCTTCAGAGGAGGAGCACGAAGAACACTTGAGAGTGGTGCTTGAGTTGCTTAGAGCCCATAGGCTGTATGCTAAGTTTGGGAAGTGTGAGTTCTAGCTAGGGGAAGTCAAGTTCTTAGGACATGTGGTTTCTGGGGAAGGGGTGTCTGTTGATACATCCAAGACTGAGGCAGTGCAAGATTGGGCACAACCTAAGAGTGTGTTTGAGATCCGCAGTTTTCTGGGATTAGCTGGGTATTACCGGCGGTTTGTGAAGGATTTCTCTAGGTTAGCTTCACCGTTGACTAGATTGACTCGGAAGGGAGTCAAATTTGTATGGAGTGAGACTTGTGAAAAGTCGTTTCAGGAGTTGAAAGTTAGATTGACCACCGCTTCGGTCTTGATTATTCCGGAGAGAGGGTTGGGTTATGCAGTCTATTGTGATGCCTCACGAGAGGGTTTGGGTTGTGTATTGATGCAAGAGGGGAAAGTGGTAGCTTATGGCTCACGTCAGTTGAAAATTCACGAGAAGAATTACCCTACGCATGACCTAGAATTAGCGGCTGTGATCTTTGCCTTAAAAATCTGGAGGCACTACCTTTATGGTGAGAGATTCGAGGTGTTCTCGGATCATAAGAGTCTGAAATATCTGTTTTCACAGAAAGACTTGAACTTGAGGCAGAGGAGGTGGATGGAGTTTATTGAGGATTACGACTTCGAGTTGCATTATCACCTGGGAAAGGCCAAAGTTGTGGCAGATGCCCTTAGCAGGAAATCCATTAGTGATGTAGCTAGTATAGCCATCCGGGAGTGGGAGATGTTGGGGGCACTTGGCGAGTTTGATTTGCTTCTGGGCGAATCCGTTGAGGCAGCGACCTTGCTTTCTGTTGTTGCGCAGCCTACACTTGTGACTCGAGTGTTAGAGGCACAGGGAGGTGATCTTGAGGTAGAATCCCTCCGAGAGAAGATCTCCAGTGGGAAGGTTGAGAAGGGTTTGACGGTGTATCCCGACCTGAGTGTGAGATACCGAGACCGTTTGTTTGTGCCGGAGTCTTGCCGAGAGGAGGTACTCCGAGAGTTTCATCATTCGAGCCTTGCGGTGCATTTGGGAGGTACTAAGATGTATCGGGATTTGGGTCGCCAGTTTTGGTGGCGGGGTATGAAGAAAGATATGGCAGTTTTCGTGTCTAGGTGCCTTACTTGTCAGCAAGTGAAGGCCGAGCATCAGAGGCCAGCGGGTTTGTTGCAACCCTTGCCTATTGCCGAGTGGAAGTGGGAGCATGTCACTATGGACTTCGTTGTAGGTCTTCCGAGGACTCATCGGGGTAGTGATGCTATTTGGGTGGTTGTAGACCGGTTAACTAAGTCGGCGCACTTTATTCCTATGCGCGTGAGAGATTCGGTAGATCATCTTGCCGGCTTGTATATTCGGGACATAGTGAGGTTGCACGGGGACCCAGTGACGATCGTCTCAGATAGAGATCCTCGTTTTACTGCTAGGTTGTGGCAGAGTTTGTAGAGTGCCTTGGGTACTAAGTTGACCTTTAGTACAGCTTATCATCCTCAGACTGACGGGCAGTCCGAGTGTACTATTCAGATCCTTGAGGATATGCTTCGGGGTTGTGTCCTTGACTTTAGTGGGACGTGGGAGAGGCACTTACCATTGGTGGAGTTTGCCTACAACAACAGCTTTCAGTCTAGTATCGGTATGGCACCGTTTGAGGCCTTGTATGGCCAACCTTGTAGGTCTCCGATTTGTTGGGCCGAGGTGGGTGACGCACCTTTGTTGGGTCCGGAGTTGGTTAGGGAGACGACGGAGAAAGTTGAGCTTATCCGTAGGAGGCTTGTTACAGCCCAGAGTCGTCAGAAATCTTATGCTGACCGTAGAAGGAGGCTGTTGGTGTTTGAGATGGGTGATCATGTCTTTCTGAAGATATCACCTAGGCGGGGATTGATGAGGTTTGGGAAGAGTGGGAAGTTATCCCCTCGGTTTATTGGTCCTTTTGAAATCCTTGAGAGGATTGGTGAGGTTGCTTATCGTTTAGCTTTGCTGCCACAGTTGTCCGGAGTTCATGACGTGTTTCATGTGAGTATGCTTCGGAAGTATGAGCCGGATCTATCACATGTACTGGATTGGACCGACTTAGAGGTAGATGAGGGAGCCTCGTATGAGGAGAGACCGGTTCGGGTCTTGGATATACGGGATCAAGTCCTGCGTGGCAAGACCATTCCTTTGGTAAAGGTTTTATGGAAACATCACGGAGTGGAGGAGGCCACTTGGGAACGTGAGTTGGAGGTCCGAGAGAAATATCTGGACCTATTTGTGGATGTTTGAACATATATTATATATATTGTTGTATTGTTGAACTTTAAGATTATTAAATATGTCTTAAGTTGTAAAACATGGTGCATGTTTTGGTTAATGAAAGTAGTTGGAAACTTGCCTCAAATGGAAGTTTGTGTAACATTGTATATGTTGAATATATAGTAGAAATGGAAATGTATCATGATTATTACTTATGATATGAATTGTGAACCATGTATGTTGGAAATGGTTGAAATGGAAAGAAAATGCATGTTGAAATGTATGTATTGTGAAATGCCTCTTGATAGGAGGTGGAATGACCGGTAATGGGTCGCGTTGTTGAATGTTGTAATGTAACATTGTTTAAAATGGAAGAAAACCTGTTTCGAAAACTTGTTCTTAATTTCGGGGACGAAATTCTTTAAGGGGGGGAGGTTATAGCGATCCCAGGTTTACCCTTGTTGTACAGTGATCCGGACATATGCCCGTGGATGTTAGTAGTTGATTATTATCTTGTTTACATCATTTCCTACTTTGTATTTGAGTTATAGGATGTGTTGGGCAGGTTTGTTACAGGTTGGTGGTGTTTGGGAGCCAAGTGTTGCTACCCAGAATTTTGGATCTTCGCTTGAGCGAGAAGTTCTTCGCTCGAGCGAGCTTCTGTTTTTGGTCCTTCGCTCGAGCCAAGGTTTGGCCGCTCGAGCGAGAGTAGACTTTTGTGTCTGGTGGGTCGAGCCAGAGTGGCTTCGCTCGAGCGAGCGATTGCGTCTGGTTCCAGACCTGAAAGTTGCATTTCTTAGCTCGAGCGAGCTTTTCTTCGCTCGAGCGATCTGGTTTGTCTTCGCTCAAGCGAGCAATCCTTCACTCGAGCGTGCGTCTGGTTGCAAACCTGAAGGTTCGCATTGTTGGCTCGAGCGAGCGTGTCTTCGCTCGAGCGAGTTCAGTTTCTTGTGTCTGGTCGCTCGAGCGACCGAGTCTTCGCTCGAGCGAGCCTATTTATATCAGTTAGCAGCAGCCGAGTTAAACATCACTTTTTCAAAACTTTTTCATCTTCAAACTCTAGATTCGAGACCCTCTCTCTCTAGACTTATCTTCTTTCTAAGAAATCATCTCCTTCTAGTGTGAATCTACCCTAAGTGCTTTGTTAAAAAAGATAGAGGGTGACTTGGGCTTCGATTTAATCTGAAAATCTTTGGTTTTGGAGCACGTTGGTCGTTGGGTCTTCATCTCCTTTTGAGCTCAAGCTTTGAGGTAGGGATATCCTACTCCTCTTTATGGACTTTGTCTTTAAATTTTAGCATTTTGATATGTTGGGAGTTGTTGTGTAATTTTACAAAAGTTTGGGTCATATGTGTAATTTTACAAAAAGTTGGGGTTTTAATTATAATAAACCTAGATGCATGTTTGGCATAGAGAAATGGAATAAATGTTGAAACATTGATGAAAATGGAACCTAAGAGTTGTAATGTTAATTATGGAAAATGCCCTAATTACATTGATTAATTAATTTGTATGATTAATTGTGAGAAATGAGGAATTGAAGTGGAAATGTTGAGATTGGGAGTATATGGGATTAAAGGGTGTAGTTGGGTTACTTATCACTCACCGAATTGAAATGTTGATATATTATCCATTTTGTGCATTTATTTTCTGTTTAGAAATAACTGCTTGGGCTATCGGTGGAGGATAGTCTTGATTGTTGTAGACAATGCATGATGATTAGGCAAACTAAAACTGATCATTGGAATGTGTCATTGAGTATGACAGTTGAAAGAATACATTAACTTTATGTATTGATTGGTGATGTGTATAATAATTGTTTATATGCATTGTGTTGTGTTGGAGAAGATAGGGGATGTACTCCACGGTTTAGGGGATGGACCTCTAAACCGGATGTTGTTTGGGAGAAGATAGGGGATAGACTCCATAGATACAGCTCATATGCTTATCTAGTGATGTGTTGACACAGCTCATATGCTTGTCTTTGGAAGTGCAATATTGCTCTTATGCATGTCTATGGAAGTGTTGATATAGCGTATATGCTTATCTGATGATGTGTTGATATAGCTAGTATGCTTATCTATTATGAGATGGGGAAATGTTTAATATGAGTTACTGTCTCATATAAGTTGTTTGGCCAGGTTCTGAGCCATGGTTATGAATTGAGAATTGAAAAGAAATGGAAAATGAAAAATGAAAAGTAACATAGACTTGTAAGTCATGTAATTGTATTGTGATATAAGTGGATGTATCAGTGTTGGCCATCTATCAACTGCTAATCTTTTAGTCATTGTTCATAGTTGGTTTAGTGTATTTCTACTGGGCTGTGGCTCACCCTATATGGGAACATCATTTTCAGGTACAGGTAGCATGCCACCTCCAAGGACATAGCTTGGAAGGCTTGAGGCGGATGGACTTTTTGTTGTCTATTTTCTTTTGATGTATTACATGTAGATTCAAGCCAAGGGCTTAATGTGTAATTGAGCTAGTGCTCTCTTTTTTTGTAACCAAGTGTTAACTTGGAAAGCTGTAAGCCCTTAGGGCATTTGCTTTTGTTGTTAACATGTAATACCTTTTGTAATGAAATTCTGATGAATAGAAGAATGTGGATCTTTTATATATCAATGCATGTCTATATTGATGGGTTTAATATTGTTATTTTAAGGGCGTTACAAAATGCATAGGAGGAAGAAGATGGTACAAATGAATCGTGGAATTCAAATGCCTACATTGAAGTGAGGGGATTGAATTTAAAGATTCCTTCGTATCTCTTTGAAAAAATCACAATCATTTAATAAGAGTTGCGACTCTCTAAAAGACACTCTTTCAACCAAAAAGACAAAATTGGAGTCAATTAGAGTTGTGATGAACACTCTTTTAACCAAGAAACATAACCATTGGAGTCAATTTTTATTGAAGTTTTTCAATACAGTTTGAAGAAGAATGCCTTCAGCCACTTTGCCAAAAGGTGTAGTGAGAAATCATAAGGGTAGGACGACTCACTTTTATTGGTAATTAAAAGATAAGGGATGATGTATCGTTTATGATTTTTTATTGATCGAGAATACTATATAGATTTTTTTTGGATAAGTCATATTACAACAAAAAAAGATAGATATACAATGAAGTTCAATACACATCCTTTATAGGGAGAACAAACATAAACAAAGAAATAAACTACTCTCTCAAAAGAAACAAACTAAGCCTATAGACGACAAACACACCAAACACAACAAAGGATTCAAAATTTCCTTCTAGCACTCTTCAAGTAATGAAGTTTCGCTTTGAGTTTTTTTCTGTTATCCTCCTTTGTAGTCTTCTCATTAATGGGATCACTTGGAGATGGACCTCCTCTGCTATATAGATAATGTACACAATTTTTTATTGTGATACAGCTAAAATTCATCTTATGATGTGGGTTATATTTAAAACAAATCCCAGTTACACAGAATTTTCTGTGCATATTCTGTTCACCTACCATTGGTGACTATGATCACATGCCCTCAATGGCCTAGACATAATAAGAGCACCTTTTTTCTACCCAACGAGGCTTGACTGGCCTCTAGGACTTCATCCAATGAGGTAGGCAACGATGATTAAGTTCTTTAAATTTGTGTTTGATTGGGAGATTTAGACAGAGATTTAAAAAGAAAAATAAAAAAGATAGGAAACATACAAATAAAATATACTAACATTTTATCTAATTTTACACATTTTCCTTTTCTCTTTCTAATCTCTTTCCAAATCTCACAACCAAACACAGGTTAAATTGTTTGCAACATGATGAACTTATAATGGAGATATTCCTTATCACGTGAGCATGGAAGAAAGCACCTACACAATCGTGATATATATGATACTTTCTTAAGTATTGTTATTCAGATCCAAAAATTAGATCTGAAAAGATGATTGATTGATAATTATCAATCAATCATTTTCTAGACACATCACTGAATTTAAAAAATAAATCTAAAAAGTGGATTTATATATGATTTTCCTACTTTATATAACATTTGTAAAGGTTGAAGTTAAACCCTGCCATAGTGGGTGAGGTGAAGAGGAGCAACCGAGAGAAGAATAATAGGCGTGACAGATATCATTCCCCTCCCCACATCTTGCCCAACGTTTAATTTTAAGCATTGAATTAATGATAATGCTACAAATGCAGGAAAATATAAGTAGGACTTTTATAGTAGGAAGATGACTGCAGAATTAAATGTTAGAATTATAAATGTTTTATAGGTTTATTTGGGCCAACTTTGAGTTCAAATTTGAGTGGGTCCCAAATGCCTTTTGGGGTGGGTTCAAAGAGGTGACGTGTGGTGACGTGTTCCTTGCTGCATGACAAGTCACACGGTGCAAACAGTTCGTCAAAACTATTTATGAGTGAATGAGAAGTTGACGTCATTTTTGAGTTTGTGGAATGGACAATTAAAGAATAAAATAGGTTTCCTTGTAAAACTTATCCCACATTGAAACTTTAAGAGAGCTTATGTATGTATATAAGCTCTAGGTGGCAAAACTTTAAGAGAACCTTATTTTCGAATATTTATTGAGTAAAAATGGGTTTAAGCTAGTTTTTTAAAGTGAAAATGGTAGACTAGGACATGTTAATTACGAATCTTTGCGTAGATTAATTAATATGGAATGTTTACCTAAATTTGACATTGATTTAAATCATAAATGTGAAATTTGCGTTGAGGCAAAATTAACTAAAACTCATTTTCATTCAATTGAACGAAGTACGGAGCCACTTGAATTAATCATAGTGACATTTGTGATTTTAAATTAATTCAAACTAGAGGTGGGAAAAAATATTTTATCACTTTCATAAATGACTATACTAGATATAGTTATGTTTATTTAATTCGAACCAATGATGAAGCTTTGGAAACTTTCATTCAATTTAAGAATGAAGCTGAAAATCAATTTGGTAAGAAAATTAAAAAAAACTAAGAAGTGATAGAAGTGGTGAATATGAATCACCTTTTGATGAGTTTTGCAAAGAATATGGAATAATTCATCAAACCACCGCTCCTTACTCACTTCAGCAAAATGGAATTGCTGAAAGGAAAAATAGGACTTTAAAAGAAATGATGAATGCCATGTTAATAAGTTATGGATTACCTCAGAACTTGTGAGGGGAAGCAATACTTTCTATTAATTATATACTTAACAAAGTACTCCAAAAGAAAGTGAATCAAACATCTTATGAATTGTGGCATGAAAGAGTACCATTTTACTACTACAACAAAACTAACTATTCACGGCATTATGTTTACAACATGCATTAAATGAATGTCGTAGTTAGTACATTCTACAGCTTTTTTTTTGCAAGTCGTTAATATTTTGTCAATAACAACACACATACCATGTAAGTTGTTGATTCATATATTTATAGCATGCAAAAGTATGCCGTAAAAAATGTATGTTTTTACGACTTACAAAAATATGTCGTAAAATATTTGCACTTAAGACGACATACATTTCATGTTATAAAATATTATAACTTTACACGGCATGCATTAACATGTCGTGAAAACTTTTGCAAAAAAAAAAAAAAAATTCAATCCGAAATTTTTTTATGGCATGCAAAAGCATGCCGTAAAAAATGTATATTTTCACGACATACAAAAATATGTCATAAAATATTTGTACTTAAGACGACATACATTTCATGTCATAAAATATTATAACTTTACATGGCATGCATTAACATGTCGTGAAAACTTTTATTAAAAAAAATTTCAATCCAATTTTTTTTTTTTTTTGATTTAAAAAATCTAACAATTTCCAACCAAGCTTCTCACCTTACATTTTCCTAATTGAGGACAACGTTAAAAATAATTTATGCGTTATTTTATAATTTAGTATCTCTTTTAAGGGATAATTGCACCTAGTGGGATTTTGAGAAAAAAAAATTACATATTCATAAAAAAATTTATAATTTTAATAATTAATATTTATATGGCTTCTCATTAATTTGTAATTATTTTTTTTAAAAAAAATTACCTTGATTTGATATCTTCCCTTCTTTTAATAATTTATTTATTTTTTACTTTTTAGATGTGCCTAATCTGAATACAACTAAAAAATAAAATATTTGTAAAAAAATATAATAAAATATAATATATATGAAATGTATTAAATTTTATATTTTTTTTGAATTTAGTGATTTTTTTAAAAAATTAAAAAATATTTTTCTTTTAAGTATATGTAAATTATTTGAATTTAAAAAGTAAAAAAAATTATTTAAAATATTTAAAAACTTACTCAATTAAATTGAAAAACATTGCCCTGCTACTCTCTCACTCACTCTCTAGTCTCGATCTCTATCTCTCAACCCTCTCTAAACCCTAATCTCTCTCAACCAATCAAATCAACCTTCTTCAGCCCCGTTTGATCTAATCTCAGAGCCATTGGTGATTCATCTCAGATCCAATCTCAGAGCGATTGGCAATTTCGATTTTGAGATTTCGAAGCTCCACTGCCTCCACTATCTGCACCGGCGAGGGGAGCGAGACCATCGTCTACTAAGGTGAGCACTACCGTCTCTCTCTCTCTCTCTCTCTCTCTCTCTCTCTCTCTCTCTCAAGCTCTTCCTTCTCGTCGAGTTTGGTCAGATAATGAAACCAGTGCATTTTATTTAAGAATTTCGTTGTTTGAGCAATTTGCTGTATAATAATTTGTTGATGGAATCTCAATTAAATTCCACTCCAGTTTTCCTGTTTCATGTTCATGCTTCTTGATGGAATCTCAATTAGTTGTATGTTGTGTGTAGAGGATTACTTAATTCATCAATTCTGTTTGGTGTTCACTTCAATGTAATTGTAATTTAAAGCTTCAATTTGTTGCTCTCTCTCTATTTGTACCCATTTGGCATTGTCTGTTGCGTCCAAGTCCCAGCAACCTCTTGATTTGCCTTTCGGTCTGGTTAGTTAATTATCTGATGAAATTCCTGAAATTCTGCTAAGTAGAGGACTAGTCCTGAAATTCCAAGAATTTTGCAGAGGTTCATAGAAAAATTATCTGATGAAAATCTGTAAAACTTGACGGAAGTTGTTGAAGAGTTCATGGTGAGATGATTGAAACAATATGTTGAAGAACTAGGTGGGAATGGGATAGAATCAATCCGCAGGGACTTGTATATGTCTTGACTTTGTTGTGAAGAATTATTGTACACAGATTTATTGTAAAGAAAATTAATGTAATTTCTTGAAAATTATTGGACTGATTATAATAAATTCATTAATATGAGTTTGCAAATTAGGGAATGAAGTGTGTTCTTGAAGTACTAGTTACTCTTATAATTGCTATCTATTAGTTAATAATAAGGTCAAACATGAACAAGTCTATCTCAACAAGCATCAATGCATCATGTGATAAATTATTTATGAAGCTGATAATCCAATCCTACTCAATTTTATTAAATTATTATGAACCAAAAAGTCATACAAAGTCTGCTCATGTCACCCTTTGCTTGTAAGAATTTTCTATGAGCACATGGAATCTTATAACTACGTAGATGAGGTGGTCCACAGCGACGGGAGTGGTGCTAAAGAGCTGTAGTGTTGGGATGGGGAGGATTGATGAAGAGAGGCCTTGTGAGTTTGGGGATAACAATTACAACGGTGTTAATGTTAGGAAGGAGTTGTTGGTGTATCCTAGAAGCAGAAGTTATGCTGTCACAAAGACAAGTGCTATTGCATTTTGATCCTTTTCTTTTCTCTCTGTCATTTTTCCTTTTTCCCTTTTCTCAATTTAAATTTTTTTTTTGTTTAAAAAAAAACTCAGAATTTTAACATTTCAAATTCTGAGGTTTTTTTTTTTTTTTTTTTTTTTTTTTGGGGAATGTAGGATATAAATATGGGGAGATTGAATAAATCTCCTTTTCTTTACCTGATTGTTTGTTTGTTTTATATATCTATGAAAGCTGGTTGTTGAGCAATTTGTTGTATAATAATTTGTTGATGGAATCTCAATTAAATTCCACTCCACTTTTCTTGTTTCATGTTCATGCTTCTTGGTGCACACTGCACATGCCTTTTGAAGACTTTGAAGACTTAAAGTTTTATTATCTTTAAGTTGTTTTGCACTGTAGGGGGGCAAAGTAATGCTACATATCTAGAATTTCTACTTAAAATTTAATAAGAAAAATTGATTTGTGCTTTAGATTCATTAGAAATGTACCACCATAAAAAATTGAATTTGGATACATTACTTTTCTAGGTACATAACTTTATGCATTCATGAATTATGAAAAAATAAAATTTTAAATTACAAACTCTAGCTATTAATTTTATTAGCTATTATATTAAAATCATAGATGGCCCTTGTTACAGAAGGCATAGGTCATTTCATTGCATTAAGCCTGATTTCATGGAATAAGATGCAAATTTAAATTTTAATGCCAAGGGCATTCAAGTCAAGACCAAATCAAATTGTGAAATTAAAAAAACAGAATAAATGACATATAAATGGCAAAATATATGAAGATTGGAGAAACAAACCCATGTTCTTCCTTAGTCCAAGGACCGCCTTTCCTCCTTTGTTGATAATTAAAGTTGTTTTGCATTGTATGCATTGGAGGAGGTGGCGAAGAGATAAATAACCATGATGGTTCATCAAGGTTGTTGCCAAGATGTGGTATCTCCATTTTTTCCTTATCAAAGAATTTTGAATAGAGTTAAAATGGAGTAGAATGTTGCAACAAGGGAATTATATATAGATAAATTGATGCATAGACATACACACAAATTAATGAAGGAAGACTTAATTAATGAAGTTTTAAGTCTTCTAAACTTGCATCTTATAGACAAATTCTCTGTTTCTCTGTTTCCTGTTTCATGTTCACTAATTAATGAAGTTTTATGATAAACTATGCATCTTATTTCACTAGTTTTGTGCTTTTTTATGAGAATCTTTCTTAAAAACAGGAAACATTTTTAATGTATACAATCAGTACTAAGTAGCTTAATTAATTACAAAATTTATATTATTGTCTTTCCCATTTTTTAGTTGCAAAACATATGTTTTATGTGAGATGATTCTCTAGTACTAGGTAGCTTATTTGATTTGCCTCTCTACTTAACAATCATGGATTCATGAAGTTCATATAATTCATATAGTGAGGTGGAAACTAATCCAGTTCTATTTTACCTGTAATAAGGGGAAGTTAATTTTTTTTCTGTTGAATATTAAGGTTTCTGTTTTTCCCCATTTTGATTTTATGGAGAATTGAATTTTTCAGAAAGATCATTAGGCCATTGATATCCTTCTAGTAGAGATTGATATATAAGAGCTTTTTGCTTTCAAACATTGCAAGGAAAGGAAGGTTAAGCTTGCTCTTTGTGAAGGTAATTTCTAATCTTTGAATACGCAAGCTTGCATTGTTAGGGAAATTCTATTTTTGTCTGAAATAAATTTCATTCATACGCAAGCTTAGAAGTCCAAATCTGATCTTCTGATTTTGCATGCTTTTGGTTTCTAGGTTGCTATGTTTGGGATGAAATTTAAACACTTTTGAAAAATTGTCTTTGTAAATGTTGAATAGCGAATGTATAATAATGCTTGGTTTGTCCAAAAATCTTGTTCATATGCTGAGTTTTATGTTGTTTAAGTATTGTCAGTTATGCATGTCCTATAATGAGATGGCTTTTTAGTTTCTTGTTTTTAAAATAACTTTGGCTTGTGGATTGTGATTCTAGAGCTCGATGAGAGAACTTGATGCTGAGTTTCTTGTTTTGTTTTTTTCCTCATTAAATTGCTTTAAAAATGACCCCAAATATACCTAATACTTAAAGGTAACAAACAAACTAATCCTATTAAATAGAAAAATTATTAGTTTAACACCATACCAGGTTCTTAATGTCCGAATTCCCTTTATCGTATCCAAGAGATTACCTGGGTTAAATTAACTCTTAATGTTAAAATTAAATACACAGCATGGTATAAAAGCATCAACTCTTATGAACTAAATTGGTATGCCCAACCAATAGTAGTGGCTAACATCAATTCCTATTAACATCAATTCCTAGTAGACATATGTATGGTTTATATAATTTAATTTATTTGTTTGATTGACAAGAAATAGAATTGTAAGGCCCTTATTTTAAATTTTTTCTTCCCTCTTCTTTCATTGGAAGTGGACTCATTTACTTGGGTTTGGATCCAGAGATTACATATAGCTTTGAGCACAATCGTATCCAAGAGATTACCTGGGTCTAGATGGATAAATCCTGGGTGCATCTTTCAAGGTTTTTTTTTTCTCAAACACAATAACTTTTAAGCTTTTATATGGTCATTTTATTGGAATAATAAATTTTGATGAGTGTCGAAGGATTATCTAGATGGAGCACGCAAATTCGTAGATATAGCTAAGGCGAATGTAGGGAATCCCGAAATGATCGTTTGCCCTTGTAGAAATTGTCGAAATCTATCTCACCAATTTTGCGAGATTGTGTACGAGCACTTGGTCATGGAATGGATGGATCCTAAATATACTTCTTGGTTCCTTCACGGGGAATAACTAATTACATCGTCACATCAGGAAGATGTTGAAATTTCAGATACATATAAGATGTTCAGAGACGTGCATTTTAAAGATGATGATTTTGCGGAGTCTACAAGTGAAAGTAGAGAGAGAGAATTAACACAATCATTAGAAGATATTGACAGTCCTTTATATCCAGGGTGTACAAAGTACACTAAATTCTCAGCAATTGTTGCTTTATACAAGCATAAAGCTGCACATGATCATTCTGATGAAAGCTTTGATAAACTTCTTCAAATAGTGTCTGATATGCTACCAGAAGATAATACGCTTGTCAAATCTATATATTCAGCAAAAAATGCTCAAAGCCTTTGATCTAGGATTTGAGAAAATCCATGCTTGTGTGAATGATTGCTATTTGTTTAGAAAAGATTTAGAGCTTAAGGAGACGTGTCTGAAATGCAATTGTTCACATTGGAAAGTAGATAAACGCACTAAGAAGATTAAAAAGGGGGTTCCGGGTTCCTGCGAAGGTGTTGCGATATTTTCCAATAATGCTAACATTTAAAAGGATGTTCAAGTCACAAGAAAAGGCAAAGCAATTAACGTGGCACTCCTCTCACAAAAGCCAAGATGGCAAGATGAGACATCCAGTTGATTCATTGGCATGGGAATCAATCAATCAAAAGTGGCCTTCTTTTGCATCAGATCCACGAAATCTTAGACTTGGTCTTTCAACAGATGGGTTTAATCCTTTTGCCAATCTTAGCTCAAAGTATAGTTGATGGCTAGTGATGTTAGTTACATATAACCTTCCCCCATGGTTATGCATGGCAAAGGAAAATATCATGTTGAAATTACTAATTCCAGGGCCAAAGCAACTAGGCAACAACATAGATGTTTATCTAGAGCCGCTTGTAGAAGACCTAATAGAATTATGGACTAATGGTGTCAGGGTTTATGATGCAACCAACAACTCCATGTTTAATTTGAAGGCTATTTTGATGTGGACAATAAATGATTTTCCAGCTTATGGAAACTTAGCTGGATGCACCATAAAGGGAAAAGTTGCTTGTCCAATATATAGCACTGACACATGTTCACAATGGTTGAGTAATAGTAAAAAGACTGTGTACATGGGCCACAGGCGATTTCTTGCACCTGACCATCCATTTCTGATGAAAAGAACTTGGTTTGATGGAAAGCAAGAACTTCGAGGGAAGCCTAAACCATTAAATGGTTCTGATGTTTTCGGCGTAGTTAAAGACATTGAAAATAATTGGGAAAAAGCAACAAAGGAGAGAAAAAGGAAAAAGTCCCAGACCATCAAAGAAAAAGAGCTAGTTTGCGTTCAACCATGGAAAAAAAAGTCCATATTTTTCAATTTACCATATTGGGATGTAAGTCTAAAGAAAGTAGAATTCCTATTTTCAAAATTAGTTGAATTTGTTATTCTTATTTTTTATAGAATTAATATTTGATTGATGTTACAAGCATTACTTTTGCGTCATAACTTGGATGTAATGCACATTGAGAAGAACGTTTGCGAAAGCATCATTGGCACACTATTCAATGTGAAGGAGAAATCAAAGGATGGCCTTAAAGCTCGTAAAGATTTGGAAGAAATGGGCATTAGACAAAAATTGCATGCGAAGGACAGAGGGACTCATTTTTATTTGCCACCGGCATCACATACACTTTCAAAAGTCGAGAAGCAGATCTTTTGTTCTAGGTTACATGATTTGAAGTTGCCTGATGGTTATAGCTTCAATATTGCTAATTGTGTTTCATTAGAAGAGTGCAAGCTGATAGGCCTCAAGTCACATGATTGTCACGTCTTGATGCAATAGTTGTTGTCAGTAGCGTTGAGAGGACTTTTACCAGAGGGACCAAGGAATGCAATATTTCGATTGTGCACTTTTTTTAATCAAATATGTTAAAGAGTGATTGATAGGAATAAATTAGAACTACTCGAAGAAGATGTTGCCAAGACTTTATGTATGTTGGAAAGGTTCTTCCCTCCATCATTTTTTGACATTATAGTTCACTTGACAATCCATCTAGGACGAGAAGCTCACATATGTGGACCGGTGCAATTTTGGTGGATGTACTCATTTGAAGGTGAGGTGTATATCACTTTTTATTATGTATATCTATTGATGTATTTGTCAAAAAAGCTATTAACCTGAATATTAATTATATTATGGTCTAGATATATGAAGATACTTAAGGGATATGTTAGGAATCGTGCAAGACCTGAGGGATGCATAGCGGAATGCTATATAGTTGAAGAGTGTATGCAGTTTTGTAGTCGGTACATGAAGCAAGCAACTGAAATAGGTGCTCGACATAACCGCAATGAAGAATTTGAAAATGAAACAATACTAGAAGGACGCCCGATTATGTTAGGGAATTCAATCATGATACCTGATGATATGTTACAAATTGCTCATTGTTGTGTGTTGATAAACAGTTCTGAAGTCCAACCATATTTAAAGTAAGTATGATAACATAAATATCTATTACTAATTGAGTGTTTATATGATATATTTATCTCACAATTTGCCTTCCTTGTTAGAATGCACACGGAGGAGCTTAAGCTTTTGGATAGACGTTTCTTGAGGGATGCCGCTCTACTACATTCTAGACAAATGGACACTTTTTCTCAGTGGTTGAAAGCAAAGATTGAATCATGTGGTAATGAGGTTTCAGATAGATTGAAATGGCTTGCAGCTGGCCTAAGAAAGCATGCAACATCTGTAGACGTCCCCGAACGTCCCGGGGGGAAATCCCGTTTTGTTCATTTGGGCTCACTACAGTTCGGACTCAATGTCACGGTCCTGTATCTAATCTCGCAGAGTGCAATGCAAGATGGATGAATCATCAAAGAGTCCAAGTTTGGCAAATCGTTTTTGGAGAACAGATTTTTTGTAAAGAAGTGCCAAACATGGACTGCTTTGCCAGATACAGAGTCACCACCTAAATATTTTATTTTGGGAGAATTTAGGAAACCCTGACTCGTTGCCTAAGGCCACGTGTCCGTCATCACCAAAGTTGCTTCAGCTCGGGAACTTGGGTATGATTGGGGAAGGTCACTTCGTGAGCACCCCCGCTCGCCCGATCAAAGATCGGTCTCTACTAACCATGATATCGAGTTTTAAAAACATTATGTGCTCTTATTCCGGTTATTAGCCTAGATTTACTATGTGATGCACACAGCATACAAGCATAGACTGAATTGCCTGAATTGGAACAAAATATTTCATGTTTGTTTTGAAAAATGGCTTGCTACTCGTAAGTAGGCTAAAGTGCAGATTTTGCCACCCTCGAGTGGGCTTAGAACGCGCAATCAATGCATTGTTCCAATTCAAATAACCCAACCTTCACCCACAGGCATTCAGGCAGTTATATCACATAAGCAGTTAGCCTCATGACAAGCATGCTATCATGGGAGTCACTCACACACATGCAATGATGCTAAAGCATAAATACTTACCGAGTACTCCAAGCCAAAACAGAAGCTAGTTAGTAATCATATGCATGATCCTAGTTCATGTTAAAATGGCTAATGCAACACATACAAGATGCAACTAAGATAAGCTCGGCTAATCTAAGATGACATGTGAAATGCTGCAGATAACACGTATTCAATTTGGAATTGAGATACAATGCAGTTAGTATGATGCGCCGAGCCCGGTGCGTGCAAGACAAATGTATGGATGCACGCATGCAGAGCATAAGGTATGCTAATTTAAATATGCCCTAATACTAACCATTGAAAGCGGGTAAGTAAAAGGGGGGAAGAAGTGGGGGTTGGAAGACATACACACACTCACACACACTTATTACACAATTGCCCTCGCTCAGAGGGTTCGAAAGAATAATACAGGCCAAATAATGAATCAACTATCCTAGCTAATTAATTATTACAAAAATTCTAATTAATTAACAAATTAATTACAAAAACAGCCTAAATATGAAACTAAAGAGACCGCCGCAGCTCTGCCTCGGAATGCGTGGATGATGCATGCTCGATTCGCCTCGCCCGAAAACTCAGTGCCATGCCACTGTTGCCTCTGTTTGCACTGTTCTGTACCTCTGAGAGATGTAAAAATCCTGGAGATGTCTCTGAGTTGCTCCCTGAGCATTGTAAGATGCCACCGACCAAGGGAAAGATCCACCGACCATTGCTAAATGGTCATCGACCAGTTGTTGAGCCATCGGCTAATTATTTTTGGTCGGTCGGCACTATAGGTAGTCGGTCGGCCAAACATTCCTGCAGAATCCTGTTTTGACAGCAGCAGAGGACAGACAGTGCATGGCATGGAATTTTCAAAGCAATGTGTGCATGGCCACTCTTCCAATCATGCTATGGACTCAAATGAGTGTGGGCCTCGGTACTCGGGCCACCAATCATGCATTTCGATGCATGATGGCCAAAGACACCAAGTTTGCAAATTAATGTGAATGCATGTGACAAAGCAAATGAATGCTTTACGCCCAATCATGTTGAGATCAAGGGCGTCGGCGACCGAGGGTTGAGACGTGTTTTGTCACTTTGAGTACGAACACACCTCGCCCCTCATGCTTGGTTTGACACCCCAAACCAAGCAAAATGTAATGCATGTATGCAACATGGATCAAACATGCAAAGTGGCTCAAGTATGCAATATGGGACTAAGGTAATGAACATGCCAAATGCAATGTGCCAAACATGCAAGATGCAATGCCATGCAATCTATCATGCAAGCTAGAATATGAGATGCAACTAGCTAAACAATATGCAAATGTGCAAACATGGTACAATGCAAGCATGATACCAAAGCAATGCAACATATCAAACATGCAATTATATACAAAGATGGACTTAAATCGAGATGAGAAGGCCTCAGCCCATCCCAAAACAGTGGCCAAAATGCATGGAAATAATGGACTAAACACCTTCAAATGTGCACATATGGAAGTCTAACACTTAGGCATGCAAAGAGTCAACTCTCAAGCGCATTAAGGAGAGACAAACATGGACAAATCGTAAGCATAAAAAGCTCTGAAAACAATCCAATAATGATACCAAATCATGCACCTAAGGTGAACAAAGCATGCTAATGGGCTTAAGGTTCAAAGCTAGTCAAGATGCTTGAACTAATGCCATATCAACCAAGCCCCACAAGGCCAAGATGACTGAAAACAGTCTTAGGACAGACCAAATTAAGACTAGAACATGCATGGAACATGGTCAAAATATGCTAAGAAATAGGCACCAAAAGTGAAGGTATTCAAAGCCACAAAGAGGGCACTCCACTACAATCATCCCAACCACTCATGGCATGGACTATACAACCAAAAACAGAGTTTCAAAACATCAAAATACACCCCAAAACCCACTGATATGGCAGCCCAAATGACTTAAACAAAAGGCATGCACTATGACCCATTCCAAGGCATAAAAGAACAACTCTTCAAGGCATGAAAGGGATGATGAATGCAAGCATACAAGCATGGATTATGGACTGAAATATGGTCTCTAATGATGCCAAATCATGAGAATAAGCTAAGTTAAGCATGCTAGTGACCCACACACTCAAGGCTCACAAGCCGAAATGCAAAGGGGCTATACAAATCATGGAAAATATGGCTAAAACAACCAAGGTCAGACCTTAAACATGGAAAAATATGACTAAGAACTTCATGGAACCAAACCAAAATCATGCTAAAATGTCATCTCATAACATAATACATATTAGGCCAAAACATGAGATTACAAGGCAAGCATATAATGCATGAAATGGACGATCAAACCAACCAAAAACAGAGGCATAATACTACCAAATATCACCAAAAAAACCTCTGAAATGGAGCCAAAAACAACTAAGCATGCATGCTACCCTTATGAGCCAAAAATATGAGCAAAAGAGAGACAAAGGGAGAGGGGTGTCCCTCCCCTATGCAAGACCTCAAAATCCCTTCTTCACCACTGAAAATTCATTGGATTTCAGTGGTGAGAAGGCCAATACACAAAAGGTTTCAAAGCTCAACAAAGAGAGCACAAAAAGGGGCCAAACAAGGCCTAAGAGGGGGAGGTCGACCCCCAACACCAAAATGACCTTAATGAAACATCTTAAGCATGAAAATACAAGACTTTTTTCAGTTATACACAAAGCTTAAATCAGTATGAAAGGTAGGTCAAAAGCTAGTGCAAGAATGGGAGATATAAAGTAATATTGCTTACCCTTGAAGAACACTTGAAGAACAGCAACTCCAGCCCCTTTTTCTGATCAAAACCAACCCAAAACCTCCAAGAACAACCTCTCAACACCTCAAGAACCAAAGTATGGTGTAATACTATGTGTCCTAGTGCAAAACTAAGAACAAAACACACTTTAAGGCTCTCTAACACACACAAATGGAGAGAGAGAGAGGGAGATATAGAGAGAGAGAGAGATGTGTATATATCAAATATATGTGATATTAGGTCTATTTTTGCTAAACCTCTTCAAAGGAGAGGGAAGGTCTCCTTATATAGAGCAAGATAAAGGCTTGAAGCTTCTAAGGGAAGCTAAACAAAAGGGTCAAGAAGGCCAAGCTTCTAAGAGAAGCTAAGGCAAAGGGTCTAAGCTTCTTGAGGAAGCTAAGACAAAGAGTCAAGCTTCCTCAAGAAGCTTGAGCAAAGGGTGCAAGCTTCTCCAAGAAGCTTGAGCAAAAAAGGTGCAAAGGGTTGCAATTCCTCCATACAGGTATGGAGGACAAGTCTGTGCACTCCAGCTGGCACAGCTGGCATGCACAATGCCTGAAAAAGACAAAAAGGTGGTACCGGCCAGAAAAGGAGTCCATCGACTAAATAAATGGTCGGCCGACCAAACAAAGTGCCGATCGGCCATCACCAATGGCCGGTGGCAAGAAGACACGGCCGGTGAGGCGTGGGGATGGCCAACAAGCCATTCCCTACCTTCCAAAGCAAAAACCAACAAGTGTTTGGTCCAACCAAGCACAAGACAACGGAGTTGAGAGATCCTGAGGCAAGGCGCGTAGCCGAGACCTCCGGGAACTCAAAACGAACACGAACATGGATGATCACCGAGTGTTCAAAAGGTGACGTCCAAGTCTTGAGGACGATCAAAAATGGGGTGTCTACAACGTCTTATTTGGGCTATGTCATTAATGGGCATCGCTTTCATACAAGTGATGTCCAAGGTCCACACAAAATAGTGATGTTTCTATTGAAGCAGAAACTATTTGTCGATCTTGTAAGAAAGACATTGCACAAGTTATTGAAAAAATCTGTTTCTATGGGGTTATCAGAGACATAATTTTGCTGGATTACTACAAATTTCAACTTCCTCTATTTAAATGTGACTGGGCAACTACTAGAAACGGTGTCAAAGTTGAAGATGGATTTACATTGGTCAACATCCAACAAGGACGAAATCCATTTGAGAGAGATCCATTCATTCTAGCATCACATGCAAAACAAGTGTTCTATTTGAGGGATAATGATACATCTAGTTGGGAAGTTGTACTTAAAGCACCTTCAAGAGGCTTTCGTGATTTGGATATGTATGATGAAGATGCCTATATGCCACCTGCACTTTTAGATGCATCTAGATTTGGTGCAAATACTAATGATGAAGATGAACACTACGTGAGGATGGATTGTGAGGGTGTAGAAGTGTTGCATGATTAATGAGAAGTAGGAACATTTGATTTTCATATAACCGAATGCTTATTGGGCTTGACTAGTTCTCCTTTACTTGTCGTTCTTTTTATTTTTTCCTTTCTATATAATTTCACTAGCTATTTTCTTTGAAGTTAATATGAATGAATATACTTGTAAGATGAATATTGTGCTGTCTTTGAAATCAATATTATCAAGAATTTATCGTTTGGCTTATAAAGATTTATTGTTTGGCTTGTAAAGTTGTATGTATTGATGTTTGATTTGAAATTTGTGGTTTTTTAAATTTTATATTGGCCATACCGTTTGTGACCTGTGGATGGGATTGTCTTGTGCTTATCATTAGGAAATGTGTCTTTTATAATTTCTCGTAATGTTTTAATTTTTAATGTCTAATAAGCTTTCAGTAAGCTATTTAGGGAAATGAGAATGAGACACATGAGTATACAATCAGATTATATTTTTGATAAATGAAATGGTATTACCATGACTTGATGTATTTATATTCAAAAAAAAAATGAGTAGAACACACTCTCCCACATGCTTAGGTAAAGTCCTTCAGATTTGTAGATAATTTTTTTTTTTGTCATGTAAAGAATGTAGTTCTGTGGAGATAAGCCAATAAACACTTACATATTCAAAACCCCAAGGATGGAGGGAGATTGTGTTTAGATTTTGTTCTTAGGTTGAACCATCTGCCTAAGGGAAAAAAATTCCCATTTTTGGTTCACAAACATTGTGTTTAGATTTTGTATTTATCTTTTGTTCACAAACAGAAATCAAAGTTCAGAGGTGGCTGATATTGATATTTGTTTTTCTCTGCAATGACTCAGGTTTATTGTTGTAGATCTAATTATTATTGTGAATGCCTATTTTCTTATTAACAGTTGAATCTTGAAATTGTCAACTAGCAAGATGAGTGGAGAGGGTACTTTATTTCTCATTTAACATAAAATTGAATTTATAACCAATTGTTGTCCACATTATTTCTTATTTTTCCTTATGTATTGCACAGGGTTCAAAAAAAGCTGAGAAAAGAATTAGAAAGGAGCGTGAAGCTAATTGCTACGACAATGGATGAAGAAGAAATGCATCATTCAGAATTTCAGATGAGTGTTCTACTTCTCCACATGTTGAATCACATGATATGGAAGAAGTTGTAGACTCCACTCAAGTACCAAAGAAGAAAACTATGGGAGCAACAAAGTTAAAAGATGCATGACAAAGGAAACAAAAGTGTGGATGAAATTGACTTCAATGAAAGGAATCAGCCTATGGGACCTGAGTCAGTTAAACTATCAACTTTAGAAGGGATCTTGGCATGAGAGATGGTGCCGATAACCATAGAGAGATGGCCTGATATTCCAGAAGAGGTTAAAGACAAGCTATGGGCCTCTGTGAAGGTTACATATATTTATTTAATTCATTATTATACTATCAACTCAAGTTTTTTTTTCCTAATCACTAAATTTTTGTTTAAATGCAAATGCAGCTTAGATTCAAAATACATGATTGCCATAGGAAACACATCATGCAAAATTTGGCAGATTATAGCGCTCACACAAATCTGAACTATCACGAAAAATAAGACCTTTTGGTAAAAGTGCTAAGCTAGCACACAATATTGTCCTTACCAAGCCTGATAATGTAGAAATGGTTGAATGGAAAGCATTTGTGAAACAACGAACTTCCAAAGAATTTAAGGTAAGTTTTCGCATAGAAATTCTCTAGTTTTTATGAACTAATTAGACCAACAAATTTTCTCATAGTGATTCAATTATGAATTATTAATCATATAAATTATGACATTCTTCTTTTGTATATGTAGGCAAAGAGTAAAAGATTTAGGGCAATGAGAAAAAAGCAAACCCTCTTTCACACCATGAGTCGTAAAGGTTATGCACGATTAGAGGATAAAATGGTAAATTTAAGAGTGATTCAAGTAATTTTGTAAATTGGGTATGAAGTATGGTTACTATGAGATTGTTTTAATCATGTTGATTTTCATTTTCTATTTTATTTTGTAGAGAGAGAAAGTCGAGCACCATCATCCATATCAAGAGTTGATGTTTGGATTAAAGGGCATACAAGGAAGGAAGGAAATTCATGAATGAAGTGCTTGATGCAACTATGGTACCAATATTACTTCATTTTTTAAAATTTTTTTTTTTTTTGTATTATAATTTGCATTCACATCAATTTTTATTAAGTTACATGCTTTATATTTTTAGAAAAATGTTCAAGAACTTCATAAGGCTTCTACTGATGAGGGTCCAAAATCTATAAAAGATGATGCGATTTTTCATACTTTTGGTCCCCGAGCATCGTGGAAGTGTACAAGGGCTGGGATTTGGGGCATTACCATCTAAGGTTGATGTCAAGTACACCAAAATGAGCACGTGAGAAAACTTGAAGGCAAGGTGCTGGACTTAGAACAACAACTCAATGAGATAAGAGCCATGCTTATCAAAGAAAGAAGGCAAAATGATGTAAGAGGAAAAGCTAACATGATAATATAATGTCATGGCACAGAATTTGTTTATTTTTTATTTGTTATTTTATATTTAAATCACTTCCATGTTTATCTTTGATTGTAGGGTACCAATCCCTCCCAAAGAAGCTCCGATCTACCCAATCTACTCCTCATGACAACCCTTCCAACTTCAATGAGTGAAAATAGTATTTTCAAAACATTTTTATCTACTCTTCATGTCTTTAATTGTTGGAATTATGTGGTAGCTATATGCTTAATGAAGTGTTTTTATGGTTTTTTAGGTGAATGAAGTTGGTTCTGTTACTGAAAGTATCGAAGCTATGAAATTATCTAAACGTGGTGGTTCTTCAATTGCAAACCTTCCAACTAGTTTAGATATGGTAAGTTATGCCTTTTTTTAGAAGTCTCAATTGTTATGATTGAAGTCACAGTTTGAGAACAAAACTTTAGTAAAAATCATATTTTCAAAACGTGGGTTTGGAAAACAAATTCCAAGTTGCTTTAGTTTGAGTTTGAAAGATCGGTTATTAAAATAGCATGTTTGATAGAACAATCCTTTAACCAATTTTAGTACTCTATTCATTGAAAATTAAATAAATATAACTGGTAGTAGTAATAGTAAATGACAATAAATATGAGGAAAAGAATCACAAATCTTCAAAATGCAGAGCTATATACAATTTCAGCCCCTATCTAGAGCCAAATGCAGTTTCAACTGCACTGCTGATCTTATTATTGTTATTACTTTTCGAGCATGAAGGAACTGTGCATTGAGAACTTTGTCTTGAGTTGGATTATGAGTTTTAGCTATTACTTTCAGGAGAGTCCGTAATATTTGGTAAGGACACCAAGGAAAAATTGTGATGCTCTTTGGATAATAGCTCAATGGTTTTAGAAGGAACACGATTGTGTTTCTTCCATTTTAGGTTGTATTCTCTAATTCAATACATTCTTAACTGTAAGAAATGATGACTATTTTGAAATACGTGAATTTTGATGCATAATCTTATGTATTGAGATAGGAAGACAGAATTGTGTGCCACATACGATAATCTTGGTAGGCAGTAATATATTTCTTGTCCCGCACCGGCATACATAGCTTTCTAGCACAGTTTTCATCAATTGAAACGTGAATGGCATTTTGCTTTGAGAAAGAAAGAGTAGGGGAGAGTTGTAAAATGAATGCATGGAGAGGTGTATTTATGGGTAGGTAACTTTAGAGAAATATAAACTTTTTGTACAAAAATTTCATATATAACTATCCTTTTGTGTTTCACATCAAGCTAAAACACTGCCTCAAAATTACAAAAACATAATCGTCACATCATTCTATATAAGGTTTTACGTATAAAAATTAGAAAAATGCAATATATGATGGTTGTTATTATTATTATTATTATTATTTAAATGATGTGGACAACTGCTTGGGAATTCTCATGTAACTTGTTCAAAATTTGGTAGTCATTGGCGTGCATAGGACCGAAGGGAATACAAATTATACAAATCTTAATCACATCGTAATCAAAAGAATATAAAAGAATTAGGTAGGAGTATCTGGTCCCTATTCAGGTCAAGCTAAGAAGCCAAATTTGACTAATGCACATGAAAATTTCCATTCCCTGTTCTCATGTTTCATGCCTTTGATTTCTTCAACCATAGTAGTATAATATACGGGTTTAAAATGCCAAAACAACCACTCTCCATGTGAAATGATGCTCTGTACATCTTATACTTTTAATTACAAAACAAATAATAATAATAATAATAATAACTAAAATTACAGATGGAGAAACAACAAAGAGTAGATAATCAATGTAAAATGAATTTATAGCTTTTTTAACACTTCAAATTTGTGTTATTTATTTATTTATTTATTTTAATACAACTCTCATAATGAGGACTCCAAAATCATCTTCTTGAATTCTTTAGTGAAAATTGAGGGACTTATTAGAGATCCACTTGAATTAGAATGTCCATTTAGTTTTTACAAATTCAGCAGGTTGAGTAGACTCATAAGTGTGACCACCTCAAAATATGTATTCATCAGGTTGAAATTTTCTTTTCTGACATTGATGACATATATACGTGAGTTCTCGTTGAAGCTTTTGGACACTTTCATTTCCTTTGTTGAACTAATACTTCGTAAATGGGATGAATGTTATGCAGTATGCTTATATACTCTTAATTTTTGTAGGATCAAAGTAATGGTGTGTTCGAACTTAGAGAATGTCAAATGCAAGTTGTTGCATTGGGAGGGGTCACACTTGGTGGTTGCAGAAGGCCAAATTGCATCAAGGGATCCCAAGTCAAAGGTGCATCATGCAACTCTTGGACCTTTGTGTTGGAAAGTATGGGTAAACCACGTAACAGTCAATGTGCCGTTGTTTCGTTCTACTCATGAGATGTATGATCTTCAAGATGCAATAGGAAGTACAGTTACATGGCCTAGTCAATTCATTCTTTTGGACTAAATATTAGACTAATTGATTTACGATTTGTAGTTATACTTTTCGGATGTTTAAAGTCGTATTTTAGAGATTAGTGAATCTTATGATTTGGATACTTTTTTTGATTTGTATGTTTGAGGTTGTTATCAGCTTGATATGATAGAAGTTGAGGATGAAAGTTAATATGTAGGTTGTTTGGTGTATGGATATTAGATTTTTTTGCTTACTTCATAGTTGCTGCTTTTGCTTGGTTTATAACAGGTTGCATTTTATAAGCTACTATCTACTTACGGTTAGGCAAGGTCATATTCCTATATATATTATATTAAAAATAACTTTCTGCGGCATGCAAAATTATGTCGTGAAAAGTGTAATGATTTATATCATGTAAGAAAATGTCGTAAAAGGATTATATACGGCGTACAAAGTATGTTATAATTATATTAAAAATGACCTTCTACGGCATACAAAATTAATGTCATGAAAAGTGTGATGATTTATGACATGCAAGAAAATGCCATAAAATATTATATACGGCATACAAAGTATGCCATTAATTTTTTAAAAAATAACCTTCTACGGCATGCAAAATTATGCCACAAAAAGTATGATGATTTATGGCATGACAAAAATGTCGTAAAAAAGTTATATACGACATACAAAGTATGTCATTAATGTTTAATTTATTACTTTTTACAACTTTACCTGCATGCCGTAAATGATGCTCAACTTTCCACGGCATGTCATATAACGGCATTTGTGTGCATGCCGTGAAAGAGTTTTTACGGCATGTATCGCAAGCCGTAAAAATTCAATTTTGTTGTAGTATATGTTAGGACCCTTTGTTGTCAAATTCCATGGATCAAACCCAAGGTTGTAATTTTTCAAATTCACATGTTGGGTCAAACTAAGATTACTTTGGAGTTCTTTAAGAAGTTGGTTTTCTTCCAAAACTAGGATTACTTTGGTTTTCTATAAGTAGTTGGTTTTCTCCCAAAACTAGATTAATGCCTCCAGTTCTTCTTTTTGGTTCTTAAGGTTTATATCTGGGGATATTTTGTTAGTTTTCTTTGATGTTATATTGAGTATTCAACTCATGGTTTAAAAAGAGTACGTCAAAGGTTTTGTTTGTTATACACAAGAGAGAGAGAGAGTTGTTCTTCGGTGGATTCTGAAGAATTCAAGCCTGAAGTTTCGGTGGATTCTAGAGTGGCTCATCGTAAAGACAATTCCGAGGTGAAGACAGGGTTGGAAGAGGCACATAGAGGTTGGTTCAATTAGGCGTGGATTCGCTAGGTAATTAAGAGTATACCTGTGTAATTCCTTTAAATCTTCTTAGTGGATTGTTTTGTGGCTGTTGCCCGTGGTTTTTTAATCACAGTTGGAGGTGTCTAATTGTGATTTTTCCATGTAAAATCGTTGTGTCGATTTGTCTTTAATTGTTTGATTGGGATTGTTATATTCTGCTTAAAATTGGTATATAATCACAAATCAACATCTAGGGTTTCTAGATTTTTCAATTGGTATCAGAGCGGGTCATTCTATTTTTTTTTCAAAAAAATTTCTTTTAGAACGAGATCTTGTTTGATTTGTGATAATGGATTCAATTCGTTAGGGAAATTCTATGGTTCGACCACCCCTACTTAACGGATCCAACTATTCGTTTTGGAAAGCTCGGATGAGATCATTTTTAAAATCTATTGATGAAAAAGTTTGACAATCCGTCATGAATGGGTGGACTGAACCAATAATTACTGTTGATGGAGTAACTTTTCCCAAACCAATTGATAAGTGGGACACAACTGATTACCAAAATAGTAGCTGGAATAGTAAAGCTATCAATTCTCTCTTTTGCACTGTCACACCTGAAGAGTTTAGTCGTATTTGTAATTGTGAAGTCGCAAAAGAGGCTTGGAATATCTTACAAACTATTCATGAGGGCACTCCTTCTGTTAAACGCTCAAAACTTCAAAAGCTCACGTCTAGTTTCGAAAACCTTTCAATGAAAGATAGTGAGACCTTTGATGAATTTTATGCGAAGTTGAGTGACATTGTAAATTCCAGCTTCAATTCAGGTGAAAAAATACCAGAATCCAAAGTTGTGGGAAAAATTTTGAGATCCTTGCCCGATTGGTTCCAACCAAAAGTTACGGCCATTGAGGAGGCTCAAGATGTTGACAACCTCAAGCTAGATCACTTGGTTGGAAATCTCCAAACTTATGAGGCACATAGAAATTTCAAAAAGAAACAAAAAGATGTTGCTTTTAGTAGTGCTCACAAAGTGGTTGAGGATTCTGATGAGGATTGTGAGATAGATTCCAAGATTATGGCTGCTTTTGTTAAACAATTTAAAAAATCTTTTTTGAATAAGAATCCTAATCTTTTGGAATCTACTCATTCTCATAAATCCAAAGGCAAAGATAAAGTCAAAATTAATTCTATAACCAAGAAGGAGAAAGGAAAGATACAAGGGAACTCTGAAAGTGTCCAATGCTATGAATGCCAAGGATTTGGCCACTTTGCTTCAGAATGCCCCACTCGTTTGAAGAAGAATAAAGCCCTCGCCATCACTTGGGATGATAAATCAGAATCTGATGAAGATGAGAGTGACAATGAAGATCAAGGCGAAGAGGGATATAAACAATTCCTTACTTTCATGGCGGCTTCCGAAACCGAAGGATGAATAGAGTCTCCAAAGAGGTCGGTTGAGAACACCACTGATGATGAATCCTCGGAGGATGATGATGAACAGCTTCAGCAAGCCTATGAAAAGCTGTATAAGGAGTCTCTTAACTTATTCAAATTGAATGACAAACTCACAAAGAAACTCAAAGCATGTGAAAGTGAGAATGTCAAACTTAAGGAGGAGATTTCCGAGGCTAGGATCAATACCATCAAGATAGCTGATGATCAACAAGTTCTTTGTGCAAAATTGTTGACTTGTGAGACAGAGAGGAATGAGCTACAGGAAACCCATGCCATGTATGAAGAAAAGATTGAATCTCTCGAGATGTCACAAGTTGCTTTGGAAGAACTAATGATCAAGAAAGAGGAAGAGCTAAAGTGTGCCATGGTTACCATTGGTCTTTGGAACAAAGGATCAAAGACTTTGGAGGATATCATTGGGTCTCAACAAATCTGTTCAAACAAGAGTGGCATTGGCTTTGGAGATAAGAGAGAGCAAAAACAGAGTGCTTCCACATCTCATGATACAAGAACTCAAGGAAAGGGAGAACAAAAAATTCAACATAAGGATGGACTTCTCAAACTTCCTAGAGTTAGTAAGGTAAAAGAGAAGAAGGTACACCCTATACACCCTGTTTTTATTTGTCATCATTGTGGTATGCATGGTCATATTCGCCCTTTTTGTTATAAGTTACATGGGAGAGTGTATTTGCCTAGACCTAGAAGTAGGAAGTTGGAAACCACGTCGAGACGGGTTCCCATTGAAAGCAAAGGGAACCACAATGTCAAGACACCACCCAAGAATCGCAATGCTCACAACTTTGTTTATACTAAAGCGGTTTGGGTGAGAAAACTTGACTTGTGTTAATTTGTTTATTTGATTTAGTTTTTGGGTTTTTGTGTGCCTTTTTTTAATGAGAAAAAAAAATGTGTGCATGTTCCTTTTTTTGTCTTGTTTTGGTTAAAAAAATGAAAAAAAAAAAAAGATTTTCTTAATATGGTTTTGCGAGCTTGAAATTTTTGAGTGGTCTTTGGTGCATATTGGAATTGATGAGAATATCCATTACATGTTAATATGTGTGTGCTTTCTGTGGTCATTACTCTTTTTGGAGTGTGTGTTCTTTGATAAGTATGTCTCATTCTGTACACACTCTTGGATTAGCAAATTTTGGAGTCTTTCGCCTTAGTGATTATTTTTTTTATGGACTTCTGGCATTGTATCTTTTGCTTTTCTACAGGAATTGACCTATACTAGCATATCATGGGTGATGTTGAGTCTCTTAACCATCTTCCATCTTTTTGCATCTTCCTCTCTATTCTTTGTAGTCCAGCCATGAGGAAAAGGCTACCTCAGAGTCACCAACCAGGCCATCCTTATTATATCCATGCTTATTATATCCATCCTTATTATATCTATGTGACAAATGTGTTTACATTAAAAACACAAGCAAGGGTTATGTTATAGTATGTCTTTATGTAGATGATATGCTCATCATAGGCAGTAATAATGACATAATTAAAACTACCAAGAAAATGTTGAATAAACATTTTGACATGAAGGATATGAGGATTGCTGATGTAATTCGTAGTATGAAAATTATCAAAACATCAAAAGGATATGCTTTGTCACAATCACATTACATTGAGAAAATACTTGACAAATTTAGCAAAGATGATGATTATCTTGCTAGAACACCTGTGGATGTAAATTTGTTTCTTTCTAAGAATGTATAGAAAAGTATTTCTCACTTAGAGTATGTCCAAATTATTGGAAGCTTAATGTACTTGATGAACTGCACTCGCCCCGATATAGCTAATGCACTAAGTAAATTAAGTAGATATACGAGTAATCCTGGAGTAGAACACTGGAAAGCTATTATAAGGGTTCTAAGATACCTCAGATTTACTCGTCATTTTGGGCTAAATTATACTAGATATCCGGCAGTACTCAAAGGATACTGAGATACAAACTGGATATCAGATACTAGAGACTCAAAATCCACCAGTGGGTATGCCTTTACTCTTGGTGGGGCGGCTGTATCTGGGAAATCTTCCAAATAGACTTGCATTGCTAAGTCTACTATGGAATCAGAATTCATAGCTTTAGATAAAGCTGGGGAAGAAGCAAAATGGCTTCGCCATTTCCTTGAAGATATTCCAATGTGGCCAAAACCGGTGCCTGCCATATGCATATGTTGTGATTGTCAATCAGCAATAGGTGGAGCACAGAGTCATATATATAATGGTAAGTCACGACATATTTGTCGTCGACATAACACCGTGAGATAACTACTATCTAATGGAATTATGTCCATTGAATATGTGAAGTCTAAAGACAACATAACGGATCCACTAACCAAAGGGTTAGCAAGAGAGTTAGTTGAGAATTCATCGAGGGGAATGAGACTTATGCCTAAATAAGAGTTACCACAACGACAACCCAACTTAGTTGATTGGAGATCCCACTATCTAGGTTCAAAGGGACAACCGAGTTGTGTATGACTCATAAGGATCACTGGAGAGTCAAACTTCTACCCATTTCTATGATGAAATAGTGATGTTTGCAGTGTTTTAGGTTAAGTAATACTTTTAATGATTCTTATATCCAGGAATACTTAGTGGAGTATGGCAGGATACTCTTCATAAGAATCATCTGTATGAGTGTGAACTGGGCTGGTTCTATGAGATTTGTGAAGGGCTATAATTCTCTAGAGCACTCATGAAAGACCAGGTTGTTCAGGGCCAAAATGAACACAATAGTAAGAGCTAAATTGTGTCTGGTGATATACTGTGTGAGTTCTATTGTCTTAGTTTACACAAATTGTGACAACCCTACCACGTATAATATTTTATATTTAGTCAATTAAGGAGATTTGGGATTTTAATTAGTCGTTATCCTAATTTAATTTGGGATTTATGAGAATTGTGGAATCTGATTCGTATTTGATTCTATTAAGGATTTATTTTGGAATTAGAAATTAAGGGTCCAAATGGCTTAAGGAAGTGAAACTAAGAAGTTAAATCAATTTAATTTTTAATTATGGATCCATTTGAAAGTTTAATTAAATATTCGATTCAGTTTAGTAAAATTGATATTCGATTAATTAGGTCTAAATTGGAGTTAATTGAGTTAGTAAAATTATGAGGATTGAGAATTGTGATTATTATGAATTAAATTTAACTATGAGTTGTCCAAATTTGAATATGTAATTTATTGATGAAAATTTTGGGTTTGATCCAAAATTGAAGGCCTTAATGATGTGAGAAACCAAAATTGAGAATGGTAATGAGTTTAATTGGACATTTAGAGCTTTTTAGAAGTTTGATTAAAAATCTAATTCAGACTAATCAACTTAATTATGATTTGATTGGACATTTATTGAAGTCAATTAGACTAATTAAAATTATGTGGGATTTGTACTTAGTCATGATTAATTGGGTTAAAATTTTACATAACTAATTAAAATTAAGAGATGGTTAATTAAGCTAATTGTAATCAAAGATCAATCTCAATTAAGTATCCTAAGCAAGATTAATTAGTTAAAGAAAGAGTTAATACACCACCACATGGGTTCATATAATAAGTACAAGTGTCGAATAAAATAAAATAATAAAAGAAAAGATGATGAATGAAGTCAAAGGTGACCTTCAATCTGCTGGAAACAAAGTTAGAAAAAGAAAGAGAAAGCACGGGCTGAGAGAGACCGAGAAGAAAAAAGAAAAGGGAAGAAGAAAGCCTTGTGGGATACCAAAATTCAAGCTTAAAATTATAAAAAAATTCATCTTCAGGTAAGAAATTCCATCCTCTTCCTAGTATTGTTAAAATAATCTAGACATAAATTGATTTAAGATGGATTTTGAGAGGATTAAAAATGAAAATTTGAGGATCAATTATATAAATTGATAGGAATTAGGTTTTGCATGTAAAATCAAGTTAGGTTGAAAATTATGAGTTATGATTCTTTAAATTTGTTAAGTTTGAGTTTAATTTTGAGAATCATTCTTGAATTGTGTTATAAAAATTAAATGTAACAATGATGTATTGAAGATTTGATCCATGTAATGGAATTAGGTTCAAGTTTATGGAAGTTAAATTGGGAATTAATTATGTTGAGTTTGATTTTTGTAGTCTTGTATGACTTCGAGTTTTATTTCAACATGCATGAACAAATTTTATAAGTTTTAATACTCTGATTGTACATGCATCATAGGTTTCGTAGAATTGATTTCATGTTTTGATGAAATAAGAACTAAGCCTTGGAAAATTATGAGTCTATGAACAAATGAGTTCAATTTTTAAATCAACGGAATTTTGATGTAAATGATTTAAAAATTGATCATATTCTTTTTGATCAATTAAGAGTTTGTGTGTTTTTTTAAACAAGCCACGTATGAACCCAAGTTTTGAGATTATATTTTGAAAGTTTAATTCTTGTTTTAGAAATTATGAGTTTGATATGAAGAAAAATTAATTTGGATAAATCAAGAAATTAATTATGATTTAGAATTTGACAATCAAGAATTGACTTGATTTAATTTGAATTTCATACTTGCAAATATTTTCCTAAGAGCTTGTAGCTTAATTTTATGTTTTGTAAGAAAGGAAGAAAAGTATTAAAATTGTTAAATTCATGGAGATTTGAAGCTAAGAGTTAGAAATGACTTTAAATATATATGTTTTTGGGAGTGTCATTTCATATTTGAATGTATTATACATGGAGTGGACCTTTGGAAATGTGTTTTGAGCTTCAAACAAAATTCTAGAAATTCCAGAATTTGACCTGTCCGCCCGAGCCAAGAAAGTGTCACTTGAGCGGAGAATTCAAGCTTCTAGAAATTTTGTAGTCCGCTCGAGCGACGAAAGCTACGCTCGAGCGGAGTGCCTTGTTTCAAAAAATTTTGAAAAGCTAGTTCGTATTCTAAGCACTCTTAGGCATGTACTGAGCATTATAAATGAACTATAGAGTTGGAAAGAGCCTAAGAGAATTAAACGTATTGAAGAACATAATGAATTATATTGTGACCCGATTTCTATGTGTATTACGAATTGTGTAGGGTCAAGTGCAAAGACGAATCGAGCATTGGAACACTATGAGTAATATCTTAGTAAAGATATTTTCATGTATATTATTTTCTAAATGCTACTCATGTGTAAGTTTTCTGGACTTGTGAATTTGAATTATGAATGAGCATTCTATTCGTTTGATACGTTTGATAAGATTATGAATTGGGCCTGAGGCCGTTTGCCGTTTGAAATGTTTGAATATTTTAATGGGCCAAAGGCCGTTTGAATATATCGATGGGCCAAAGGCCATTTGAATATGAATGTAATGGGCCAAAGGCCGTTTGAATGAAAAGTGATCATGATTATGAATATGAAATGTACATAGATACGAATATGGAAATAACAGGCCAAAGGCCATTTGAATGAAAAATGATCATGATCATGAAAACGAAATGCACATAGACACGATTATGGAAATAATGGGCACAAGGCCATTTGATATGTTGAAGTGTTTGAACTGGACTCGAGGCCATTTGATGAGTCCGACAAGTAATGCAATGGGCCTAAGGCCGTCTGACATGTTTGATGCAATGGGCCCGAGGCCGTTTGATATGTTTGATAAGGATCTAAATCGGGCCCGAGGCCATTTGACATGTACAAGAAAACACAAAATGGGCCTAAGGCCGTTTGTATATGAAATTTATGGGTTCGATGTACTTAATATGAATCTCATTCGTATAACCTCTTTATAATAGTATTATTCATTGGGCTTTCACTCACTCTTTGTATATATGTATATAGGTGAGCAGCAGGATGCCCAACCCTAACCGTAATGAACCCAAGAAAGAATGTCAAGTTTGTGGAGTCAACCATGACATGCTTCACAAAAGAGGCCTTAGTTTTCAGAACTATCATTTTGACCCTTTTGTCTTCTTTTGATGGTCATGTTTGACCTTATCTATATATAAGCTATGATTTTGTATAAATATGGTATTACATTGATCTAGACATATAATGTCTTTTATGTGGGTATTTTTGGTGTGAGTTATTAATATAAGAAATGTTTTTGTTCATTCCATTTATGCACAAGCTCATTGGATAATTATTATCTTTTCGCTTCAATTTTTGGCCCCATATGATTATTTAAAATTTGTTTTATGTCTGAGGCCATAGGTAATCTAATGATTACTGACCGGTTATGATCCTAACCTATTGAGGTGAGTTTGGGTCATGACACAAATAGTTGAATAGTTCAAGACATCATGTTTACTGGTTAACTAGTAAATCCGATAGTGTCTCACAAGTGAAGGTTCAAAGTCAAAAGCTACCTATCCTTTGCAGAATATTTTCAATTTCTGTACTCTTAATAATTAGATCATGTTGTTGCATTTTCTCTCTATCAAATTCCATTCATGTGGGGGATTGTTGGAATTATGATTTTTTATAGTCTTACTTTGGGCTAACTTTAAGCCCAAATTTGAGCGGGTCCCAAACGTCTTTTGGGGTGGGTCCAACGAGGTGATGTGTAGTGACGTGTTCCTTGTCGCATGGCAAGTCACACGGTGCAAACGGTTCATCAAAACCATTTATGAGTGAATGGGAAGTTGACGTCATTTTCGGGTTCGTGGAATGGACAATTAAAGAATAAAATGTGAGTTTCCTTGTAAAGCTTGTCCCACATTGAAACTTTCAGAGAGTTTGTGTATGTATATAAGCTCTATATGGCAACACTTGGGTTAGGCTCCAAGGGGCACCCCAAGTTTGTAGAAGGGAAGAGTTATGGACAAAGTAGACCTTAGCTCAAACCACCCCACAGGCACGCACCGCCGCCGTTGTCCGGTCGGCCTAGTCGTGGCGCGCCGGGCGTGAGTGTGGGTTGTGGATCGAATCGGTTCTAACATTAACTTTTTGGACAAAATTTATTTAAATTTTTCTAGAAATTCTTGCAAGAAAATTTAAGTTTTCTAAAAACAATTAATTCAAAGTTTTGCGCAAAATTTGAATTCAATTTTTTACCTCCTCCTATTCGAAATTCCCTTCCACTCTCCAACATATTCAAACTATCTTAAACAGTTAAAAACTACCTAGACAGGTTCAAAATTGCCAGTAGATCTATTCAAACAGTTTTTGCACCTATTCAGTTTGAAGTTACACATATTCGGATATGTTCAAAGGTCACCATCTATGTCATAGAGGACTCATTCCAGCAGATTTTCACAATGAAAAACATCTAGAAAATTCTTTCCTTTCCCTTTTTTGCACCTTTGCATTTTTATTCTTCATTCTAGTTTTTTAGAGAAATATTTGAGAGTATAGAACACAGGTTTGGTTTGTCGTACAGATTGTTTAGAGTGCTACTACAATCTGTGAAGATCATTGTATCCTAAGAGGCAGATGCCTTTTATCTGTAAGCACCGAAGCGGGGTGAATCTGTCGTAAGGACAGAGTGTCACATACTAGACTTGATCTATTTTTGTACTTATACATTTCGATAAATAAATTCTGTAAGTAATTTATTTTTATTTGTTTGATTTGTTTCAAGTTATTTATTTTACACAGAAGATTGTTCCAACAATAAAAACATTGCCACAATTTCTTATAATTGTCATCAGTTACAATTTATTAATTAATACTTCTTGCATATATAAAGTTGTGCCATCAACATCAGCGTGTATAAGTTGATTTTTACCTTGTCACCTTCAGTTTGAGGGGGGATATTAATATATGAAATATATATATATATTAAAATTTCTCCCTTAACATGGTACATTCCCTCACTCCTTGTCCTAGCATATCTCAACAAAATGGTTGTGCCGAGCGTAAACATTGTTACTTTCTTGACACCATTCGTGCTTTTTTGATATTTGCCTGTTGTCTAGAGCGTTTTTGGGGAGAGGCAGTTCTCACCGCTGCTTACACTATTAATTGTGTTCCCTCTCCCTTCATCAACAATCAAACTCTATATGAGCATCTCTATGATAAGTCCCCGGCTTATAATCATCTTCGTGTTTTTGGCTGTGCATGTTTTGTCTTATTACAGCCACATGAACATAACAAATTAGAACCTCGGGCTCGTCTTTGTTGCTTCTTGGGATATGGCATTGAACATAAAGGTTATCGCTGTTGGAATCCCATCTCTAAATGCCTTCATGTCTCTAGGCATGTCGTCTTTTGGGAACATAAAATGTTCTCTTCCATGTCTCCATTCCACAACTCTAATTCTCCCACTACACTTTTCTTTACTGATCCCTCTATTCCTCTATTTTATGATGATGAGCTTGATACAGATGCTACTAATGAGCTTACTACCGGCCCACTCCCCTTTACACTGTCTGGCTCTCCTGACAGTCCTACATCTCCATCTCCTATTCATAGTCCTCCCACTTCTCTTGAAGTCCCTACATCCATTGATCCTCCGGAGCTTCCTACTGAATCCTATATGCTTCTTAATACATCTCTTCGTCAATCTACCCGGGTAAAAGAACCTTTTGTCTTGTTTCGTGACTATCATTGTTATTCTACTATTTTCTCTTAATATGAACCTCACTCTTATCATGAGGCTAGTACTAACCCCCTTCGGCAGCAAGCAATGGCAGAAGAGTCACAAGCCTTGGACCAAACTGGCACATGGGAGTTGGTTGACCTTTCTCCTAACAAGCCTTTAGTTGGGTCTACAAGATTAAGACACACTCTGATGGGATTGTTGAAAGTTATAAAGCCCGTTTTGTTACTAAGAGCTTTACACAAGAATATGGAATTGACTATGAAGAAACCTTGGCACCTGTGGCTCTTCTCACCTCTATTCGAAGTTTAATTGTTGTTGATGCCATTAACAAATGGACATTCTTTCAGATGGATGTCAAAAATGCCTTCTTGAATGGTGATCTTCAAGAAGAAATATATATGCAACCACTTCCTGGATATCCTCACTCATCTAATCAGGTCTGTAAACTTCAAAAGGCACTCTATGGACTCAAACAAGCTCCTCAATCATGGTTTTCAAAGTTTAGTTCCACTATCTAGGCCCTTGGTTTCTCTTCCAGCTCTTATGATTCCACTCTCTTTATCCGCAAATCTTAACATGGCATTGTTGTTGTTCTTCTTCTTCTTCTTCTTCTTCTTCTTCTTCTTCTTCTTCTTTTTCTTCTTCTTCTTCTTCTTCTTCTTCTTCTTCTTCTTTATGTGGACGATATGATTTTTATTGGTGATGATGTTCAAGGAATTTTTGCACTCAAAAAGTCTCTTAGTGAACACTTTGAGGTGAAGGATTTGGGTACTCTCAAATATTTCTTGGGCCTTGAGATCTCCTCTAGTTCCGATGGCTATTATCTCTCTCAAGCCAAATATGCTTCTGACCTTCTAGCAAAGGTTGGTCTCACTGATAGCAAAACCGTCTCTACTTCTCTCAAACCTAATGCACACCTAACACCCTTGGATGGCACACCTCTTCCTAATGCCACATTGTATTGACAGTTAGTAGGCAATCTTGTTTATCTCACTGTTACTTGACCTGGCATTGCACATGTTGTTCACCTGGTTAGCCAATATTTGTCAGCTCCTCAATCTATACATTATGCTACTGTGTTCCGCATTCTTTGCTATGTTAAAGGCACTTTATTTCATGGTCTTCACTACTCCTCTAGTTTTGCACTCTTATTACGTGTCTATTCAAATGCTGATTGGGCTGGTGATCCTACTGATCGTTGCTCTACCACAGGATTATGTTTCTTCTTGGGTGATTCTCTTATATGTTAGCGTAGCAAGAAACAAACCTTGGTCTCTTGCTCCAACACTGAATCTGAATATCATGCTCTTGCTTATACCACTCAAGAGCTCATTTGGCTTCACTGGTTACTTTCAAATATAAGTGTCACTTTTTCCATTGCTACTCCTCTATACTATGGCAATCATAGTGCTGTCCAAATTGTACATAATGATGTTTTCCATGATTGAACTAAACACACTGAGATTGATTTTCATTTTGTTCGCCAACATGTTACTCAAGGCACTATTTATCTTCTCCCTATTCTCCCTATTTCCTCTGCTAATTAGATTGCTGACATCTTCACCAAGACCCATCCACCTAGACGTTTCCAAACTCAAGTTGATTTTTACGTTGCCACCTTAAGTTTGAGGGGGGGGGATGTTAATACTCCCTCCGTCCCAAAATAATGGTCCCTTCTAGGGAATCTAACTTTTTTTGGTAATACAATCATTGCACTTTAAAAAAAACTAATTTCCAAAATTATCCTTTGATAGTACATTTTTTTGGAATATCAATGTCATAATTGTACTTTTCATATTGTTAATAAATTTAAAAGAACGGCAAAATAGGAAATTTATATTATTTTTGTACTTGAATTTTGAAAGGAGACTAACATTTTGGGACAATAAAAAAAGGAATAAGGAACTAATATTTTGAGACCAATGGAGTATATGAAATATATATATATATTATTCTTTGTATTCCATATTTAGATATAGGCTCCTCCCTATTAAGTATTTTACCTTATTCTTTCCTTACCATATTCTTTCTCTTGTACATCACTCCTGCATAGTGCTATATATATACCCATAACTCTGTATTGTAAAATACATCAATTGAATACAATTCTTTCTCTTCTGTCTTTCTCTTTTCTCTTTCTTGTTTGTCGTATGAATATTCTATTTTCAACATCCAAACTTGCATCGCAAACCAACAATTGTGAAAATAATGGCCCACTGTTTCAACCTCATCTCCACACTATGCACATAAATCCATATTCACAATATGGTGTTTCCACAAGTTTGCCAGAACTGGTAACAACCCAAGACACATTTTCTAGTCGAAGATCTTTATTTTATTCGGAATATGAAGCTACCATAGAGCATGCGAAAACTAATTTTGTGACATACCATCATTGGAGGATACACAATGGCCATCCGAACAGCCCATTTCCACACACAAATGATATGCCGATCACACTGAAAACTCTCTATTCTGCGTATAGTGCCAAACCAATTTATTCGAAGGTAATGTTAGACAAAGAGGCCGTGGATGGTGGAAAAATTAGACACTAACCATCGCATTGTTTGGGAGAGTTGATGGTGGAAAAATTACCTTAAAAGAATGAGGCCGTGGAACCCATTTACCATGCTTAACCAATATGCTCTCACTATTCCTAACTCACCATCACAACCCAGCATTAAGCAAACACTAAGATCTTGCTATACTCCTCTAGGTCAAAGACGGGTTGCTTCCTACCAGAGCATCAAGAAATAAAGTTTGAGGGAAATACTTGGCTTTTAACAACCTTGCTACCAATGATTGAGGCCGCTGCACTAACCCCCAACACTGCTTGGCCAACATAGCCGTATTAAACTCCTTAAGGCATCCGAAACCCATACCCCCATACAGTTTAGATTTGCACTAATGCTTCCAGTTAGTCCAGTGAATTTTACAGGCATCCTCTTTTTGTCTCCACCAATACTTGCACACCATTGAGTCAATTTCATTGCACAAGCCATCAGGTAATCGAAAGTAAGACATAATGTAAGTATGAATTGCTTGAGCAACAGATATAAGGACTTCTCCACCCACAACCGATAGTGATTTCTCCTTCCACCCATTTAATCGATGCCACACTCGCTCCTTAAACAAACCCAAGAACTGAGTTATGGGAAATTATATGGTACACACCTTTCTAAGGGGATGTACTATATATATTTATATATTTTTTTGGTAAGAGTTATGATAATTTGTAGCTGAAAAATGAAGTTATGTATTTTTGTGACAATATTACATATTTTGTGACATTATTACACATTTTGTGATTAAAAAATATTTGGATATAAAACATTATCAAAAATATATATAATACTACCTCAAAATGCGTAACTTCATTTCTGAATCACAAATTATCGTCACCCCTTTTAAAAAAAATATATAACTTTTATCACAAAAATACATAATATTTATTACAAAAATACATAATAAAACTGTAGTTCCGTTTAGTTATATGTTTCTTTCTACAGTGGTAATGTTTAAAAGGAAAAACCTCTTACCTCCAAATTATCTTAGAGTACATAGAAGAAACTGTACAGAAGCCAGCTTGGATTGGCTAGTGTCGGGGTTGGGGGAGGGAATGGGTTTGGCAACAGTTGAGGGTCTTGAGACAAACATTGCCGTAGATATAAAGATCTTGGGATATTGGCCTCGAAGTTGGTTATTTTAGTAATTTATTTTAATTTTTAACTATTTTAATAGATTAAAATTTTTGTGTTTGGGAAGATGATTGGATTTTTTTTTTGTAGCTGGATGTAATGTTTGTGAGAAAAAAAAAAGTGAACTGATTATGAGTTTGATATGATGTTTTATCTTATCGACCATTTTAATCTATTTTATATTTTTGTAAATTTTAACATAAAAAAAGCCAAAAATCCACTTCCTAAACAGAGCCATTGATGATTTCATTTGGTAAACACAAGACTTCATGAAGAATTATGGTGTCTCTCTCACATCTTCTCCCTCTCCTTCATGTTCATTTTCGTCTGTTTTATCATGGAGATTTGTACATTCAAGGTTTCAAATTTGGGAACGTGTGTAGATCTAAGGTTTATATGTTAATTTTGTGTTGTGATTTTTGATGTAGGGGTTGGAAAGGATTTTCTGTTGTAATTTATTTTATCGTTAGGATGATCCGTGAATCTATAATGGTTGATGTTGGGATTGTTGTTTGACATTGGGAGGATGGTGGGGTGGGGGTGTTGGAGCAATGGTGGTGGTCGGCGGTGCTATGTGGCTCGGGTTAAGGAGATTGACTAAAATGTCTATTTTGACCATGAAAACCAATCGCATAAACCTGCAAATTTTTCATCTCGTTTTTTTTAATTGGATTAAAATGACACAAATTGTAAAATTTAAGATTAAAATTGAGTTAATTAAAATGTAAGAATTAAAATAACACAAAGAATAAATTATAGGAATTATCGGCATAATAAAAGCTAAAAGTTAGTTCTAATCATTATCTATAGGTTAATTATAGAGAAAATTACAAGTCAGTGTATTTTTTAAAAAATAATTATAAATTAATGACAGATTTTAAAAATATAAACTTTTCCTTTTCTATAAAATATTTTTGTGAAAGATTTAGGGGTGCTCGCTGTTCAGTTGCGGCCTGTGAACCTCCAATCCACCATCTGTTCAAAACTAAGTAGATTAAAGAAAATCAATCCCCAACCATCCACGACATTGGCGAATTGGCAGATGAATGCGAATTAGTTTGGCAATTTATATTTTACAGATTTTCAACATAACAATACCTGTCGACATAATTCTTTTTTTTTTTTTGGGATAACAATCCAATTTGTCTTATTAATAATAACTATAAACATGGCTAATAATCCAACAAACCTCTATCTTAGCAATGATTGCAAACCAAGGGTGGTTGCGGTTCGGTTGCGGTCTGAGAACCTCCAATCTGCTATCCATCCAAAACTAGGCAGATTTGAGAAAATCGATCTGTATCCATTTGCTTGTCATCATACATCCATCCAAAATGCAGCGGATCGGTTTGATTTGGTCGATTTAGGCGGATCAGTAAGCATCCTTAGAAAGATCTACTAGATTGTAAATTCCCCTTAATTATAGGGCATTTGGGCGAAAAATCCAATTTTGAATTTACTTTGCCTAAAGGTGCAAGTACTGAAACACTTTGTCCAAAAGAACAAGCTTAAACAAAATGACCAATATACCCATATATATCATATACACGGTTCCAAATGTCCATCACACAGTCACAGTCTATCTCACTCTTTATCTCCAAACCCTAACCCCCCTCTCTCTCTCTCTCTCTCTCTCTCTCTCTTCAAACTTTCTCTTATTATACACACACACACACACATACACACTCTCTCTAGACTTTTACATTTGCATAAAGAAGCTATGGCGTCGCTCAAAGATATTCTAACCTGGTGACCTATAGCAACAACGATCGGTTATCATAGTAATGGCGACATCGCTGCTAGAAACCCCATGTCCTCCAATCCACTATCAGATCGTCAAATGTGATGATTGATAAATCCAGCTCCGCACCTTTCTGGTGAAACTCTAGACCAAAAGTTAGGGGTGTGCGCGGTATGGTTCAGGCGGTTTGAGAATAAAATTATAAATCGAATGGCAGATTAGCGGTTTGACGGATTGACAAATTGCCGTTTGAGTGGTTTTGGGCGGATTGGCGGATTGAAAAATATTCTAACCAATTATCAATTATTTTGCATAATATATAACACTAATTTGCATAATATTTTTCATATATATAACCGCTAATTTGTAATAAACTTCACATCTTAAATCTCTTTCACACTTATTTTTACTTTAATATTTCATTATAAGTTAAAAAATATATATGAATTAATTATAGCGGAGCGGAGCAGTTTTGAAGGTGGATTATAAATTTTAGAGTTTAAACCGCGGTTAGTGATAGAGTGGTACAAATTGATGCAGATCGATGAGGTTTTAGCAGATTGGCTGATATTTTGCACAACCCTACCAGAAGTGCCTCGAGCCCCTCTCTCTCTCTCTCTCTCTCTCACTCACGAACCTTTTATTGTTTCCATATTTCAATAGATCTAGCATAGATCTCCGTTGTTGTAGGGGTTATAGCACTGGATTGAAGTTTAAGCAATGTCTTTTCATATGGAAAGGGAGTGTCACCGGCAATGACGACGGTGCCGAAACAAAGTTATGGCGATAATGGCGCTCAAAGTGGTGGAGACGCTCAAAGGAAGCGCTATTCCCCTTCTCTCATCCTCATCTTTCTCTGTTCTGTTCTCTATATATATATATTTCACGCACTCATTAGATCTGACAAAGCATGTCCTTAAGCTTGGTGTCTACTCTGATTCTCTCCCAAAATCGTGGGTTTTGACTTCATTTTCAAACAATTCATCTCTTATATGTTCTTCTGTTCTGATTTTTTTTTTTTATAGATTTGCATGCTTCTTGTTGTTTATGATCTGATTTGTTGTTGTTGTTGTTGTTATTGATTATAACAGATAGTGGCAGAAATATTTGTGTTGTTGTTGTTGAATAGATAGATCTGTGTTGTTGTTATCTTACTGGTGTTTTTTAATCTATTTAAATCCAACACACAGATATGTGTTCTTCTTGTTGTTGTTATCCCAATTTTCTTCTGTGTTGTTGGATCTATTTCTTCCTTTCTTTAAAAAGCTCATATCTGTTCAAAAACTTAAACAAATAGGTTGAGATAATTTCAAAAAAAAAAATTGTTTTACTTATTGGACAAATCCATAACAGATCTGCTAAAAAAATTGAACAATAGTTTCCTATTATTTGTTGTTGCTATTGTTGATGATGACGAAACACATATTTGCAACAACATATTAGATGATGAAACACATATTTACAATAACAGATTAAAAAATTTAAATTGATAGAAAAAAAATTTAACATATAAGGTTCTGTTTGGCTTGGTAACAGATATTTACAACAGTAGATAGAATTTTTTTTTTAAAAGATAGGGTTTTGTTTGGGTTGGTATCACAACCAATAGGGGTTAGTTTGGCTTGGTATTTCAACAGATAAAAAAAAATTTGAACAGATAGAATTTTGATAGATAAAATTCATTGAAAAAATTAAACATATAATAAATTTTGGACAAATATTTGAACAAAGAAGGGGAAAAATTGAACAGATACAGAAAAAAAATTGAAAAGATAGGGAAAAATTGAACAAATAGTAAAAAAATTTCAACAGATAAAAAATGAAACAGATAGATATAAATTTGAACAGATAGTCAATGAAAAATCAACAGATAAAAAAAGACAACAGATAAATTACGGGATAAAATTGAAAATAAAATATTCTCCAAAATCAACAAAAGGACTTTTTACTAAATCATTTTATAAATGGTGGACTTTTTTCACTAATAAAAAAATATTCATTGAAACTAATGTCTTATACTCTCTATATTTTGAAATTTTTAACAATTTTCTCTTAATTATATGTCATGCACGTTGAAAAAATGATACGATGCACTTCTAATATGTTTCCTATTAATTTGATAGCCATGATATTTGCAAAATTTTATTATTAGCTCTGTCAATTGTTCTTTTGTTAGCTTTTATTGCTTTGTAAAGAATTTCGTTTCATTGTTGGTGCATATCAAAAGGACGGTTTTGCTGAGGAGAAAGACTTTCCGGTGAATGTAAATGCGTTTGCAGCTCCTCTTTTGTAATGGGGCTGGCTTTTTTTCAATTCGTTAGCGGATTAGAGATTATTGTTGAGTACTATATGGTTATAAAAAATCATATTGATTGGACATGGATAGTTACGTGATCAAATCAGTTTTGTATAAAAAAATAGACGGTGAAAAAATAAATGGTTAATAGAAATATAATCTGATCAGATAGCTATCGATATCCAATCAACGTGATTGTTTACAAGCATATAGTACTTGACGAATTGTACACATTGAACAGTTCAAATTATTAAAACGAGACTCGTGGTGAGCTCTCATAAGTCCAATAGTACCCTCTAGTCCGTCAGACTGGAGGGAAACCCAGCCCTTTGTAATGAGCCTAAAGAAAATTTTATCCATTATAAATTTGATCAAAAGGGGAGAATTAGGCATTTTGCCTATTGAAGTTGGATTTCGAAGCTTCAACGCGCTCTGCAACTGAGGAGGCATTTTGCCAATTCTTGTTTTGGCTCTCCACATGTAGCCAGCGTCCTTTGCTAGGCAAAGCACTCTTCCCGCCATTGTGTTGGCCTCCATCGCTGCTTGTTCCATCTCTGTTCCAACCCATTGATGATCACAGGTATGGCTCTCTTTCTCTTTCTCCACTTCCCTGTTCTTCCCCATCATCTATCTGCAAACGAATACATGATTTAGGGCAATCCATTTGCAAAAATTGGGTTTGTGTACTGAAATTGTTCATTGGGAAATTGATGATAGCCACTGGGTATAAACCGTTGATGATTTATTTGAAGCTATCAGATTTGAGGGCTCATCTTGTCAAAAGTTTCAATTTTTGTTTATTGGTCTGTATTTTCATGCTATTTTTGTACATTTAAAGCTGCATTTGATACATGTTTTTGGATAAAAAATTGGGTTTTGGGTTTTATATTCAATGTTTATGCAATGTGCCTGGTAGATTGAGTGATTCACTTTTATATTTTGTTGTATTTGCTTTTATAGATTGCTTGATGATAGGTTTTTCAATGTGTAGAGGGTTTTCTCCAATGTCCTCTACATGTTCGATAAATTGCCTCAAAGAATTGACCCCACAATTCCACCCAAGAATCTATACATGTTTTAGGGCTTCCAATTTTTGTAAATCATGTTAATTATACATACACTTCCCAATTCATTTCTTTTCCCTTGTTGATCATGGGTGCTTTGTCTCTATTCTCCACGGTATTCTAATTGAATATCTTTGGCAGAACACGTCATACCCCTTAATTTTTTCTTTCTATTTTGTTTGTTTTCTTTTTCCATGAATTAATTCTGATAAATTTTCATTGAATTGCAGTCTTTGAATCCATCAAATCGTTGGTGTAGTTATTTTTTGGCTTATTTTTTTTTTTTTTATCTTTTTCTTCTTGATACAAAATGCGAAATTATTGTTGTCATTCATTTGTACATGTCGACTTTGTTTGGTTGTCTATGAATTTGGTGGGCACTCATTCATAGGGATCAAGGATGCTTGGAGATTTCATTACCAGAGGAATTGTGTATGTTATAAACTAATCCTTTTTTTTTCCCTACTGTTTTCATTCTCTGCCCTTTTTCTGTCTCAATTTGGCCTTTTCTGAAATTTTGGACTTGTTTACAAGTTGATTTTTATGTGTTTGGGTAAGCAGGTTCGTTCTTGGGGATGCATACATTGCATTTGAGTGTTTCAAAGCTATCAATTAATTTTTTTTTAGTTGTTCTGTTACATTTGGGGCCATAGTGGTTGCTCTGGAGCTAAGTAAGAACAAAAAGATTAGATCAATATACTGTACACGTTCAATTCCTTCAAGAACAATTATGGGCTTTTTAATGTGATTTAAACATCAGACTTAACTTAATACTCTCTTGTTCAAAAAACAAAAATAAAAAATAAAAATAAAAAACTTAATTCTCTGATTAGTTACAGAGAAAATGAAAAAGCATTTAAGCGAAGTTGATTCATGGTCCTCAGTTTTGCCAATGATATGATGAATAAGTTATTTGGTCTATTTGATCTGGTTGGTTTTGTATAGGGAAAGTGAAGTTGATTCACAAGCCAAATTTTTTTGTACATATTTTTTACCAGAATCTAATTTGTCCCGCCAAACAGTATGGTTTTGAGTTTATTGTTTTTGCTGAATTGTACTATTAACTTTGTGTATAGATGTCTGCAATTAGTAAGTTAGCGCTCACTCTTTAGTTCTTTTCTTTTTGTGTGGTATCTACAATTGTGCTTTAGATGGAATATCAAGAAAATGCATATTTTAGCAACCTAATGAACGAGTTTGACGTTGACCGT